>CAUDMG010003822.1:447500-1047500 GCA_958450375.1 Homarus gammarus
AGAGACACCCTAATCAATCACCTCATTACCACCTCAGACCACCTCAGAGTTAGGTACCCATGTGCCAAGTTAGTATTATGTGGGGATGTTAATGAAATTGACACCACTGATATCCAGGACCAGCTATCACTATCACAAGTTGTGACCTTCCCCACACACGGTCAAAATACCCTTGACCTTATCTTAACTGACTTAGCCGACCAGTACCAACCTCCTCAACCAATGCCTCCTATCGGGTGTAGCACACACTTATCAGTGCTCTGGTCCCCAGCTGCCACTCCCACTCAAGTACAGAGACCCTACATCAAGACCTACAGGCCGATTACTGACTCTGCACTGCGCCTCATCGGGCAGTGGATAGTTCACCATCCCTGGACTGAAGTACTTAGCGTGGATGACGTGGAAACCAAATGGATAAATTATACCAACACCACCACGGAAGCTCACCACCACTTCTTCCCTGAGAACTCCGTCAGATCTCACCTAGCTGACTTGCCCTGGATCACACCTCGGATCAAAAGACTTATGCAACAGAGAGACAGAGCCTTTCATCTCAATGACCACATCCGCTACAGGTCCCTTCCCAACCGAGTCATCCGCGAAATACGCACTGCAAAGAAGTCCCACTACCCAACCAAATTACAACACCTGAAGCAGACCAACATCAGTCAATGGTATGGTAAGCTTAAAGAACTCTGTGGACTAAACAATAAGACACACCCCCTCCCCTTCCTTAGCCATCTCACTAATGTTGACGCAGCTGAGCAAACAAATAACCATTTCGCTACTATATGCCAGACGCTCCCCCGGCTTGACACAACCACTCTTCCTGCTTACCTCCCAGCCCCCCTTCCCACTGACTTAGTAGAAGAATTTGAAGTAGCAAAACGCCTGGACAAACTAAAATTAAAAAGCTCTACCACCCCCATTGACTTACCAATGAAACTCTTCAAAGAGTTCTCCCCGGAGCTTGCTAAACCCCTATGCTCCATCATCAATGCTTCTCTCAGTCAAGCCAGATGCCCAGCTGACTGGAAGACCTCTTATGTATCACCAGTGCCCAAGTCAACCAGCCCACAATCCTTAAATCAGCTACGACCTATTGCAATCACCCCAATACCCAGCCTCATCTGTGAAAGTTTTGTCTTCGACTGGGCTTATGCTGATATTGTAGGAGTTGTAGACCCCCAGCAATTTGGCAACATGAAAACTTCCTCCACCACTCACTGTCTTGTCACCTTTCTCGATTACATATACCGCAATCTCGAGTAACGAAAAAGTCTGTAGCTGTCGCCTTCATTGATTTCACTAAAGCATTCGACCTAGTCGACCACAATATACAGTTAACCCTCACTTTACGCGGTCCCGCATTCCGCGTTTCCACGTTTACGCGGTGCCTTGCCAGAACCTAACGTGCTCACATTACGCGGTACGTGAACCCCATTACGCGGAGAGTGTCCGGCGCGACGCTATTTTTAGATTCGCCCCACCCGCCACCCGCCCGCCTGCCTGAGTGTGCTCCTCGCCTCTCCCTCCTCCTCCCTCCGCTTGGGCAAGCCGCACCGTAAGGTTGCGCAGTGTGTGTCTTTGTTGCGTTATCACTGACGTCATATGACGTATCTGACTGTGATTGGCCATGCATCCCTACCCCCCTCTGCTGCGAGCTGTAATTGGCTTAAAGTATTATGACGTGTCCACCCGGGGGAGGGAGGGAGGGAGGGAGGAAAGACGACGTTTGACCTAGCCGCTGCAGTTTCATCCCTCAAGGCCACACCGTGTAAACGTGCATCCATTGTTCGGTAAAATGGCTTCCGCCGGACCACCACCCCCAGAGAGAAACCTTTCATTACCTGGACCCAGCGGCACTAAGCCAAAGAAGACACGACGTTCCTTAAGCTACGAGGTGAAGTATACCATCATCCAAGAGTTGGAGAAAGGAACAAGGCAGGTTGATTTGGCGTGCCAGCATGGTGTGAATGAATCTACGATTCGAACAATAAAGAAGGATGCAGCCAAGATAAAGGAGCACATGAAGATCACAAAGTCTACAGGTGCTTCTATGATTAAGTATTTTCACAACCAGGTGCTTCTCAAGACAGAAAAATTACTTGTGAGGTACTTGGTGTGTCAGGCGCGACGGAACATGGTGGTCGACACGCGCTCTGTTAAGGACTACGCACGTGAACTGTACATGGCAGTGGCACGAAAGATGGGAATTACACAGCCCAAACCCTTTAATTATTCCTCTGGGTGGTTACAGAGGTTAAAGATCCAGAACAAGATCACCAATATAAACATTGGTGGTGAAGAAGAGAGTGCTGACCATGCTGCGGCTAGGGAATTTCCTCCGTTTTTACGTGAGATTATGGAGGAATGACAGTACAGTGACGATCATGTGTTTAACATGGACGAATCTGGTCTTTTCTGGAAAAACCTACCTTCCAAGTCCTTCGTTGTGAAGAATGCCAGCAGGATTCGGGGCCGGAAGATGCAGAAGGAACGCATCACCGTCCTGTTTACCACCAATGCCTCCGGTACCTGCAAGCTCAAGTTATCAGTGATCCACACAGCATGCAAGCCGCACGCCTACAAAACCATGGACATGACCAAGCTAAATGTCCACTGGCTGACCGCACCTAAGGCGTGAATGTTCTTTACACTGTCCCTCTCCTGGTTTGATGACTGTTTTGTTCCGGATGTAAAGAAATTCTGTGAGCGACAGAATGTGCCATTCAATATTTTGTTGCTGCTGGACAACGCACCAGGACACTCGCCCCTACTGTTAGATCGTCACCCCAACGTAAAAGTGGTCTTCCTTCCTCCCAACACTACGTCTATATTAAAGCCCATGGACCAAGAGTTAATCTGTAATATAAAAGCTGCATTCTCAACAAAACAATTCAAACTCCTGAACGACTACACCAACAACCAGGGAAGAGTTGCGTAACCTGAGTGACACCACCACCGATAGCAAGAGCGAAGAAGATGAGGATCAACAGTTGGCACAGCAAAAAATACTGTTCAAACAATTCTGGAGAGTATTTAACATCAAGAAAGCTGTGGACTTCTTGGTGGAGTCATGGGATCAGCTGTCTATTGCTACAATTCGTCACGCATGGAGACATGTGTTGCATGGAATACCAGGTGAGAGGAGGAGTCAATCTGTGACTGGTGAGGTTCAGACTGTTGCAGTAGCAGTGGACATTGCCAAAGAAGCTGCGCAGACTGTTACAGTTCCAGGCTTCTCCGAGACCACCAACGACGACATCCTGGAGGTGATCAGAGATCCTGAAGGTGCGTCATTCTCCGAAGAACACAGTTTAACTCAGAGTGATATTAAGGGTGCCATGGAGTGTGCAGAGAAAATGAAGTCCTTCCTTTCCCGCGACAATGACGATGACTGCTATGAAGTCTTCCATACCCGGCTGGTGCAGGCTATGGAGCCGTACATCACGGTGTATCAAGACAACATAAACACCAGCCGTCAGCAAAGCATAACAGATTTCTTCGCCCGCAACCCACCACAGCCAGCCCAAGCCAGTGATAGTGACAGTGAAGATGACTTTGAGGGATTTGTCAGGGAAGCCCTGACAACTGTAAGTGACAGTGATGGTGATTCACCTAGTAATGGTGATTCACCTGAGGGCCAGTAATCTGCCCTCTGCCTCGGAACCAGCCTCCATCCCCGTATGCCGACCCATCTCTTCTACTAACGTAAGTGTTCCACATAACTCTTAGTTTTTCTAACCTAACCTTTATTTTTCGTATGTTAACCTTTATTTTTCCTAACCTAACCTCTTCTATATTACTTGTTTTTTCATACCATCATAAAGTTAAGATAAAATTTTTACTACAACATAGTTGTGTGTTGTCAAAAAGAGGAGTTTGGGAGTCGGCCCGGACTCTATTTCAATTAATCCCATATATTATGTTATTCACTTTACGTGTTTCTCACTTTACGGGGGACCCTGCGGGATACATTAACCGCGTAAAGTGAGGGTTAACTGTACTTCACTGCGTATATGAGTAGATGCACCGCGGAAAGTGAAAGTCTGGTTCTGGCAAGGTACGGCGTAAATGAAAAATCGAGGAAAGTGAAACCGTGTAAAGCGGAGTACAGTCGGCCCTTCACATACGCGGGTTTAGCATTCACGGATTCGCAAATACGCGGATTGCCCCGCTGGAGGAATATTCTGTACATTGAAGTAATTGAAGTACATTCAAATCGCGTGCCGTTCAACTCGCGCGCTGCACCGAACACGGGATACCGCCCGCTCCCGCAACCTCACACACACACGCATAGCTCTCACTGGACTGGGAGGAGCTGTTTGGTGCTTAAGACGATGACAAGGAAAATGATTTTCATGGATTTTAATGAAAATATTCAGAAAGACCATGGCACTGTCAAGGAAAGTGGCTGCTGAAGGCTTCCGGGACATGGCAGAGGACGAGATTAGGGAGCTAATTGAAGAGCACAACACTGAGCTGACCGAGGAGGATCTACAGGAGTTAGTAGACTCAGGCAAGGAAGAGGAAGCGAAAGGGAAAGAGGATGAGGAAGAGCACCGAGAAATAACGTTGGAGAAGTTGGGGGAGATGACCAGGAATATTGAGGCACTGAAAAACCTGGCCTATAGTATAGACCCCTCCATAGTGCGTGCCCTGAAATTCATGCGAGGGATGGATAACGTTTTCGCTCCATACAAAAACATCATGGAAGAAATGAAAGAAAGAGATGACAACTCCCCATCACCATGTTCTTTGATCACAGAAGGAGAGATTTAACACCATCAATCACTGGCGACAGTGAGGAAGCAGCTGAATCCACAGTCGCCCCCACTTCACCACCCGTTATGGAATTGAGTGACCATGAGCCCGATGATCCCCGCCCTGGCGCCGAGGAGAGGTACGGTACAGTAAAGTGAAATTCTTATATCTTTTTTTAATAGCTTTTCTTGCCATGTTTATTGTTTGTAATTATGCACAGCACAGTACAGTTCAGTACAAGTACTGTACAAAAGAAGTGAAGGTGCAGTTATTCACAAAGAATTTGTGTTTGTTGTCAGCAGTAGTGACGGTGTGGAGGGAGGGGAGGGAGCGAGTTGGAAGGAGTGGTGAGGTGACCTTGGACGCAGGAGCAGGGACGAGTGGAGATGCCAGCCAGTATATTTCGGGTGTATTAATTGTTTTTATAGCTATTTTTGCATTTTAATATTAAATACTGTACATTACGTTTCAACAAAACTACCATTTATTTCTGAGAACATAGAAATGTAATATTTTTCCTGAAATGATGTACGTATTACAGTGGAATGTGGGATAAAATTGTGACGCAAGCAATGACTCTCTCTCTTTCTTTCGTTCAAAAGATGTTGCCGTAATCGCTTTTCGAATGGTTTTCAGTAGTGGGATTATAAAACTAATGATAGGATAGAATATTATTGTAATACAGTACGAGTACAGTACAACAGTTTTTTAACTGAAAACCATTTGAAAAGCGATTACGGTAAAATCTATTGAACAACGAAAGAAAGAGAAAGTCATTGTTTTCATAATTTTATCCCACTTTCCACTGTACAGTAATATGTACGTCATTTCAGCCAAAATATTACATTTCCATATTTATTTCTGAGAATATATTCATTCAGTCACAGTTAAGGTAAAATATACCTGTGATGTAATATTTTAATGAAAATACGGTATCGTAGTTTTCTTTTGTATCAAATTTAATTTACAAAGATTGATGTTTCAAATGTAATGAACAAAAATTTATGTACAGTACCATACCATGCATTTGGCTACTTTGGGCTAGCTATGATGACGCAAGAGATCTGCCCTGGCAACTGTACCGACACTCACAGCTGATGGTGCGTTGGTGCATCGTTTCCATTGTTTACTGGTAGTTACTGGTAAATATTTTTCAACCTAACGAAACTATTACCCTTTTAGAGGTCGACCCCCAATTTTTTGCAAAATAATTTGGTCTTAAAAACTCGAACTACACTCAGGTATATGGTAAATAAGGACATGGGAGGCCAGGGGTTTTTTAGGGGGGGGGGGGGGGGAAGCAAAAGTACACGGATTTATAACATTCACGGGTATCTCTGTTACCTAACCCCCGCGTATGTTAAGGGCCGACTGTAATACTGTATGCGAAATGAACAATACAGTTCATTAATAATACGTAGAATATTAAAACACACAAAAGGGTACGAGATGGCTTTGTAGTCAGAGTTTACACCCATAATGCCAGTTATCCACATGATACTGAAGAAAATAAGACCCTGATTGTTGTTGTTGCAGTAAAATTAATGCAAAAAATATGTATGTTTTAATTAATGTTATTTAATGTACAGTAGAAGTAACCACTGTTATTAAAGAAAAAGTGAGACTGATAGTGGAACGCCAATGTACACAATACGTGGGCACTCAAGGAAAGTCATTTATCTTAAGAATACAGTCATGCGCCGGTTAACGTCCTAGATACGTTCTTGGAAACGTGACGTTAACCGAAATGGACGTTGTCCGATCATCACATAAACTTGTATTTATACTTACGTGTATATGGAATACTATATAAGTACATATACACTTTTACTCTGACATCACGACTGTTATGTGATACAGGTGATTAATTTTTATCTCTTGTGCAAAATACATGACGTTTATATTAAAATTATTCACTGTTTTACAAGGATTCCAGCAACGCTGGGCAGATGGGGGAGAGGGAGGGAAGGAGGGAGGGAGGGAGGGGTCGTGGGGGGAGGAGAGCGGTTTGACAGTTGGCACAGGCCCAGGTCTAACGCGTGTATATTTATCTCTTCTTAAGTGACTAAGCTTCTCTCCTATAAAAAGCCAGTGAAATGACCTGGGTGAATATAATTTACATTGCTGGGATTCTTGTAAGATGTTGATTTATTGAAATATAAACAACCTATAATTCGCACAAGACATAACAATTTTAGTACCGTAATCAAATTAGTACATGTGCACCAGCTTTGCACTAAAGTCATTTACAGTATTTCTTTTACGTTTCTTTTAGTATGGTGTGTGCAGGTAAATGGATGAAAATAAATGAAGAAATTTATGTAAATCTACCCAAAAATACAGTTGAAAAACTTTATATTATAAAATGTACTAGAGTATTGTACACTAATGTACTACAATTTTTATCTCGAGCAAAATATATGACGTTTATATTCAAATTAATCTGTGTCTTGCAAGGATTTCAGCAATACAAATTATATTGTCCTAACTTTAGTCTGAGATATTATAAAAAATAAACACCCTAAAGCATAAAGTTATCACCAATCTTTGTCTGGGAACACAAGGAGGGAGGTAGCCAGCGAGGGTGGGAAGAGGGGGGGAGCAGGGGGGAAGCGGGAGGTGAGGTGACAGAGTGTCTGGTGTTTGTTTATTTATTTGAGATATGATTTGACAGTTGGCGCTGAAGGCCTGTGTATTTATTTATCATTCCTTAAGAGTGACTAAGCTCTTCTCAAAATTTGCCACTCAAACGACCTGGGTGAATATAACTTACATTGCTGGGATTCTTGTAAGATAGTGATTTATTTGAATACCTGTATAAACAATCTATATTTGCAATAGACATAAAAATTTTAGTACATGTACAGCACAGGTTTGCACTTAGGTCCATTGTTAACCGATGGACCACTGTATTGCAGTGTGCTTGTGCTGTACAATATTGACTAAATTCACTAGATAACGTACACAACTAATGGTTGGTAAAACTTGTCAAGTAAGTGAGTGTCAAGTCTGTCAGTATGAGTGGCACGTGTGAGTGCTTGTGTCCCCCATCATAGAAGTCCATTTTCTCTCGCTCAGGACGCCTGAGTCCTCCGTTTTCTCTCTTAATCTTAGAGTGCACCAGAGACTTCGTTATTCCTTAGTAATGACACAGAATTTGAAATTGCAACCCCAATTGCAACCCCAGTTGCAATTGTTGAGGCAACTAGATATGTCTGATTACAGCAAATGTGTTATTGTCAATTTGTGGGTGAAAGATTTTATCCTCAATAGATGTAGGTTAACATTACACCTGGAGGCAAATGCTTAAAAAAAGCCTAAGGAAGGAAGTATATTCCTTTAACACATAATATCTGGCCAGTATGGGGAGGATCATTGTATCTCCGTCAGGGGGTCGTGGAGTGGTGGTCCAGCAGGCGTCACAGGTTTTTTTTTTTTATGGTGGGGGGGGGGGGCACGGACGTATATGCGATCGGACATTGTTCGGTTGGACGTTAACTGGGACATGACTGTATATTAGGTTCCTAACTGACATAGTTTTTAGTGTACAGTATACTCTGGATTTACGCTGTTAATTGAACTCATGGAGGCCCGCATAAAACGAGAAACGCATAAACGAAATAACACAATACGTACGTTGGAGTAAAAATAACATCTTAATTTTATGATGGTATGCACACACAGTTAATATTTAAGAGAAATATCAATAATATTAGGTTTTTTAACATTTAAGTTAGTAGAAGAGATGGCTGGGCACACGGGGATGGGGGATAGGTTCCGAGGCAGAGGGCAGATTATTGGCCCTCACCTGTATCACTTTTATCAATTGTATCACTATCCACCACAGAGGCTTGCAGGTTCTCTTTGTCAAACCCCTCAAAGTCCATATCCTCACTATCACTATCACTGACTTGGACTGGCTGTGGTGGGTGAAGAACTCCGTAATGTTTTGTTGACTGGGCGACCTAGTGCGCACCCTGCTCGGTGCCGCTTCCCGCGTAAATGATGGAATGTACCGCGTAACTAATAATTGCCAGTCTGGCCAGGTGCCGCGTAAATGACCAAATGCATAAGGGAAATCTGCGTAAATCCAGACTACTGTATGAGAATTATTTTGGATTCTTTAATAAAAATACAAAAATCTCCCTATATATAAAGGATGGCAAAGCCATGGCTCGCAAGACACTTAATGTGCCACTCGTGAAAATATATTGGATGAATTCTTTTTTGCATCAAAATTAAAATAAAGGGTACTGATAAATAATAAAAATGGTCGAGCTTTATTTTTATAAACTGAGAGTTCACTGGATGAAAATGTAAGTTTAATATTCAAGGTGAGTAAAAAATATTGATGATTTTAAATCTTATTTTTAACCCTTACGCCCAAGGTGACATACCGGAATGCCCGACTGGCACGCCCCGGATGACACTCCAGAATGCGAGCCTTTTCCTGCCACTGTTTAAATGTACAGTATTACCCCTCTTTACACGGTTTCACTTTCCGCGATTTCTCATTTACGCGGTACCTTGCCAGAACCGGACTTTCACTTTCCGCGGTGCATCTACTCATATATGCGGTGAAGTACGTATAATTTTTTTTTTTATTTTAGCTCATAAAATTCATACAAATAACCCGGCCAGAATGTAATTTACATTGCTGGAATTCTTACAATATGATGATCATTTTGAATAAAAACATCATGGATTTTGCATTAGACATACAAATTTTAGATCTAGTGTAATAATTTGGTTTACACAAAGCAAATATTTTATCGTTTGTGCAAAATATATGAAGTTTACATTCAAAATATTCCCTGACCTGCAAGGAATCTAGAAATGTCAATTATATTATCCTAACTTTAGTCTGGGTTATTATTTATTGCTAAAAATGTAAATATACTATTTTCTCCCAATCCTTCTCTGGTAGGGAGGGAAGGTGGGGGGTGGCGGGTAGGGAGGGAGGGAGGGAGGGCGGAGGTGGGGTATTTTGATTGACAGATAGTGTCCTTGAAGAATATTTCTTTGTTTATTTACTGAAGATATTTGTTTTAGCTCATAAAATTCATACAAATTACCGGGCCAGAATATAATTTTCATTGCTGGAATTCTTACAATATGATGATCATTTTGAATATAAACATCATGGATTTTGCATTAGACATACAAATTTTAGATCTAATGTAATAATTTGGTTTACACAAAGGAAATATTTTATCTTTTGTGCAAAATATATGAAGTTTACATTCAAAATATTCCCTGACCTGCAAGGAATTCAGAAATGTCAATTATATTATCCTAACTTTAGTCTGAGGTATTATTTATTACTAAAAGTTAAAATCTAGTGGTTTCACCCAAACATTTCTGAGAGAGGTAGGAGCTAGTGAGCTGGGAAATGGGGGGGGGGGGGAATTGATTCCATTATTTGAATGGACATTAACCTGGCAACTGTATTTCTCTTAAATATTAATTGTGTGAGCAAACCATCATAAAATTTAGATGTTATTTTTACTACAACATAGGTATTGTGTCGGAAAAAGTGGAGTTTGGGGGTCGAGCCAGTCTCTATTGCAATTAATCCCATATGTTCTGTTGTTCACTTTACGTGGTTTTCACTTTCCGCAGTACCCTGTGGGTTCAATTGACCGCGTAAATCGGGTACTACTGTATCAAAGTGGGTTATTAGGTTCCATTGTGAATATTTGCCTCTCACACCACACGCTCGGCCACAGGGAGGCTTCCTGAATACAAATTACCTACTTTGTTTCATTTTCACTGTTTGTCTATTTTATCATGTTGTATCAAAGTAATATTACTAAAACTAGTGTAGTTGTATTGTAGTGTAGTATTACTGGAAAATAATGCCATGATTATGTTATAAATGTATTTATTTACAGATTTATTATTTTATTCAATACTTGCTCTACCAAACACAAAGACAGCTAGACAGCCTGGCGACCGACTGCGTGTGTTGCCAAGCACTTTTTATGAAAATAATGTAATACACATAAAAATATTTTAAATTAATTTATTCATAGCAAATAAGTATAATGATAAAAAAATATATACATTACTACACAAAGGCAAGCAGAAAATGGCCACTAAGTGCAAAGTGACAATGAGCGTCACCTGTTAAAACAGCACTGTCCCCTTATCTCCCTTGCCACTGCTGCTATAGGGAAGTTTCTAAAGGGTCAATACATAGTTTTTCTTACTTCTTTCTTATTGTTTTATATCTAAAAAGGTTAAAAATTATTTTTGTAAGTTTTGATTTTTCTCCATTTACCCCCGCGTGGGGGGTAACGGCCAGCGGCACCTTAGCCCGGGGCTAGGGGCCTAATGCTAGATTTGAATCAAGTGTTGTTCATTAGTAGGTAGGGCAAAGGGAGGCGCCTCACATCATGACATGTACATAACACAGTGTAACACAAGATCTTCAACTGTGCAGATCTAGTGGGTAAACTGCGGATACAAGTTGTGTTTACATTTCGTAAAAATAAGTTAGTTTTAAATACAGTCTCTCCTCGACTTACGACGGGGTTCTGTCCCGTCGACCAGGTCATAAGTCGAATTGGTCGTAAGTCAAAAAGGCAAAAATAATACATAGAAATTCTAAAATGGGTGTCTCTTGTTCTTCTCAGCACCACGAGAACTCTCACTTTTATGCTTGCCAACCATTTTAAAGAGAATTACAAACAAAAATTTTGTCAGTACACAGCACGATCACTAACGCCGGGACTCGAAAATACGTAATGTGAAAAATATTTTATACGACCATGGCCGTCGTATGTCCGGGTAGTCGTAAGTCGAATATGTCATAAGTCGAGGAGAGACTGTGCAGGTACACCACTGATTTTCCGGCAGCTTGGTTCCAAAGCCTTGCCGGATTATCCATTTTGCCGGACCAACCGAGGTCAGGTAACAATAATTCAACAATACAATACACCTCTGACCCACTAATTATACACCTCCCATGTCTCTAAAGCACCACAGACTGCTAGAAACTTAAATTAAACAAATATTAAATGTAAACAAAATGGAAAAAAAACAAACATGATTTTGAGTAACATATTACTGTACACACTTTGTACTCAAATGTATGACACTAAAGAACTAAAATTTTTATCCCTTGTTCAAACTATGTAATGTTTATACTGTACTCAAATTAATCTTTTTCTTACAAGGAGTCAAGCAATGCAGGTTATATTCTGCTAAGTCTAGTCAGCGATATTCTATGAGACAAAAATATTATGCCTAAAACCACCTTAACCATGGCTGGGAGGATGGGAGAGGGGGAGATAAGGTGTTGACACAGCCGGCGGCGAAGGTTACCTAGTGTGTATTTATCAGTCATATAGAGGAGCTTAAGTTTTTCGCTTATAAAATGTCACTGAATTGACTTGGCAGAATATAACTTACATTGCTGGAATTCTTGTAAGAAGGTGAATAATTTGAGTGCAAACATCCCATTACCTGTAGTTTGCACTATACATAAGATTTTCAGTAATTAACTTCGTACATTTAGGTGCAGGTTTGCCATTAGGACAATTATTTTATTTTTTTCACAATACAGTCAGTTCTGCTATAACGCGATAGTTGTGTTCTTGTAAAACATCGTGTTATAGAAATTCGCATAATAGAAATAACCGGGCTTATGGAGAAAATAGGGTTAGGTGCAGATTACTACTGTACTCGAAATCGAAAAAAATTTAGTAGTTAGCCTAACACAAAGGGTAGCACAGTCTAAATAAATGTTACATTCATATCTAATAATGAAATCATACAGTAAATGTAACACTTTACCTTGAAAAAATATGAATATAACTTGGTGGGGAAGAAGGGTGATTTTGAGGTAGATAACATTGAGCTTCTCTTCAAGGGTTATAGCCTTTCTTTTATGATCATCACTGGGAATGCTATCACCAGAACGCTTCTTGGAAACATTCTTCTTTACCATATTCACAGTTAATACCACAAAATTGGAGAAATAGTAAGCAAAAATCGCGTTACAGAAAACAAGCGTTCGCGTTATACAAATACAGTATCGTTCCTCTATTCATAAATCGCGTTAGAGCCAATTCGCGTTGTCAAAACACGCGTTATAGCAAAACTCACTGTATGTATTTTGGATGGTGTTTGCATGTAAACGAGTAAAAATAAATGAAGAAAGTTACATATATCTAACCAAAAAAACGAGTTGAAAAATTGTACTCAAATGTACTACACCAAAAGACTAAAAAAAATTTCTTTTGTGCAAACTAAGTGATGTTTATACTCAAATTGGTCACTTTCTTACAAATATTCAAACAATGCAAGTTATATTCTGCTAAGTTTAGTCTGTGACGTTTTATAAGATAAAACTTTAAGCCTAAAACTACCTTCACCCTGGCTGGGAGGGAGGGAGGGAGGGAGGGAGGGAAGTTAAGTGTCCATACTAAAGGAGCTGCTGAACCATCAGTTCCTGGAAAATCGGTGGTGTACCTGTACTGTTAAATTTATTTGATAGCACTGTCTGTGAAAATTTTGTGAAGTTAGATGACATCATCAAATTGTAAGAAACACAAACATTTAAATGAAAAGAGGAATTTTAAGTCAGAACGTGAGTAAGATTTTGCATTCACCATTAAAGGAGGTAAACCTTTGTGCCTTATCTGCAGTGTGTCACTCACTCACTATAAAGCCAGTAACTTGAACTGCCACTACAATACAAATCACCCAAACTTATCCACCTAAATCAGAATTATGAAAAAAAAGAGATAACTGTGTTAAAACTATCAATAGTAGCCAAAGTTCAGTAAGGAAACTGATACAATGACTGAAGCTAGTTTTGTTATTGCATGGAATATTGCTGGTGCTAAATGCCCATATTCTGATGAAGAATTTGTTAATAAGAATATAGCTGAAGTTATTGCAGTGTTAGATCCAAATAACACAAAACTTGAGTAACTAACAGCACAAACACCAGTTTCATGTCACACTACAGAAAGGAATATCTCCCAAATCAGTACTGATGTTGCAAAATGATTTGAAGAATTCTCTAGCATTCAGCTTAGCTCTTGGCGAATCTACAGACATACAGTACAAGACAACCCACAACTGGCGGTATTTGTAAAGTCATGTTTCCTCTCCTGTACTGTAACTGTAAAAGAAGAGATGTTAGACTTAGTGGCACTAAAAGAAACAACTCATGGTGTTGACATTAAAAATGTTCTTGACAGAGCTTTAACAAATGCTTATGTTCCACTTGTCAGTGTTGCACCTTCAATGGTGAGGAAATACGCAGGACTAATTACACTAATGAAAAGTGATCCCATCTATCCGGAGTTTCTCGAGTTCACTGCATTATCCATCATGAACATCTAGCAGCTAGATACTTCAGGTACGAAAATGTTATGAAAACTGTCCTAGATATTGTCAATTTCATCTGGTCAAATGGAAAAACCCACGGATAGTTAAAAAATTTATTGAAGAACTAGAGCTTGACAATAACCCCAACGATGTCTCTTTTATAGTGCATTGTGAGGCGGCTGTCAATCAGCAACGTCTTGAATAGGTTTGTAGATCTTTTGGAGCCCCTCACTACTTTTCTTGAAGGAAGAAAGATGTTTCCTCAACTAGAAAATGATGAATGGATGCAAGTTCTGATGTTCCTTACTGATATAATGAAACATCTACAAACTCTCAACTTTGCACTCCAAAGGAAGGATAAAATTGTTTCTGATCTTACTCAGACAATTTTTAGCTTTCAGAATAAAATTAAGTTTTTTAAAGAGACATACTGTCAAGAAACTTCAACCACTTTCCCAATCTCAAAAGAAGAGTAAATACATTCCCTAATATGGAAATCAACAACCACAAACTGGAAGAATACAAAGATAAATTACAAGGACTGCTTGATAGTTTCCTAGCCAGGTTTGATGACTTGTAGAAGTTGAAGCCTTGCTTCACCTTTCTTGGAAATCAATGCATGGTTGATGTGATCAATGATGGTTGTCCGATTCTCAATCCTCTGGTTACGGATTCATCTGCTGTGGAAATGGAACTACCCCCTGTAATAGAATTTCAGGTGGACCCGAGTCTAAAGCTGATCCATAAATCTGTCTACAATTGAGTTCTGGAAGCACGTTCCAGAAACAAAATATCCTGAACTAAAGAAAGCTAGTGTGTGACTCATCTAAATTTTCGGCACAACATACTGTTGTGAATCCCTGTACTCCGGAATGAAGTTTGTGAAGTCAAAACAACGTAAAAGGGGGTGAGTGGGATTGTGTCCGTTGCCATGCTCACCATTATATTTAAATTATTCATTACAGTATTGATACGTTATAAAAATAATATCCAATAGCTTATATGACTAAAATCGCTAAATTTGGGACTAAATAAGCAAAATATCACTAAATTAACTCTATACCGCTACCAGCACTGCCCACGGCTTTCCGCATAATCTATATCTATGGTCACATTTCAACCAACTGTATTTAGGGATAACCACATGAGACCCCACAGTATTAACAAGATGCATTCTTAATGAACCACAAAGAATCAAACCATTTTATGGTCAGTTGGGGTGAGAAAATAACTGTACACCAACATAAGAAACCAAAGGAAATTAATTCAAGAGTTAATAAAACAGTATTTTTTGTCATGTAAATACATGAATACACAAATGCTAATTATAAGCATAACGGATGTATGATACACCAAAACACTTACTTCTGGAATGTAAAAGCCTTTTGGATTTCCCTCACTTCATGATTGCCTCGCAGAAGGAAGAACGTGGTTGGGTTCAGAAGTTTTTGTGAAAACAGGTAAGACACGACCTGCAAATAATGACATTATTTTATAAAGTTATACAGTATATATTGTACAGTTACCTCAATGAGTTCCTTTACCTCCCTGTGATGATGTTTATATGCAGTCACGGACCAAAACCTGTGATACAATCAAGGTGGAGGGTGTAAATTCTGCCCCCACCTTTACTGGATGGCAGGTTGCAATTAGTGATGCCACTCATGAAAAAATCAAGTTTACCTGATTTGTGTCTTAATCTTTCCAGATCGCTAATTAAAATTTAAGGGATGACAAAAACATATCCATTTAAAACTACAGTACATGTATTTTTATTCTGATCACTACAATTCTACAATATGTACAGTCACAAGCCACAATAGCAAGGACATCTTGCTCGAACGGGGTGTGAGGTTAGGTGGCCTTTCTGGACGACAGCCCACTGCGATGGTTACACACACCAACACAAACGGTTGAACAGGCTAACTTATAGTTTGACAAATATTTCCACCAGTTCCATCTCGGCACCACACAAAGAGCTAGGGAAGCTAGTAACACTCGATAGGAATATTAGACTGATAATACCATTACCGCAAAAAATATTGATTCCCTCTGCATAATTAGCTGTGTTTTTGTACATGCTTTCACCGCGCTAAAAGCAGCCCGCCAAATTTGTCAAGGCGAGAATATATAACATCTGGCAACTCTACGGTGTTTCCCGTGCGACTAGAAATAGGAGAAATTTGGCCAGTGCTCCACTTGCAAGTTAATTTTTGCTCACCAAACAAATGAGTGCAAATTAAGACATCCACAATTAGCCCAACATTTTCTTTCAAAACTATATTTATAGTTCCCAAAATCATTTCTGAAGCAGAGAATGGTTGGATCCTTGCCCTGCTTGAGGAAAACTCACTGTAAAAGAAATTTCAAGGAGAACAGGACGAGGAATGGCCACAATTAAGAGACTCAAGCAATCGACACGCAACCTTCCCGCCAACGTTATTCCACCAAGGAAATCATCACCAGGAAGACCTTCAAATATACTGATTCACTACTGAGGCTAGAGATAATGAGAGATCCTAATATGAGTGCATCACAATTGAAGAAAGCACACCCCCATCCTCCTGTTAACGTATCAGAACAAACAATTCAACGTCGCCTTCAGAAGGAACTTCATCTACTTTCCCGTCAAGCTGCACGAAAACTACTTCTCATGGACCGAATGTGCCGTCAGCGACTTGCTTTTGCAAGAAAATACCAGCACAGGAGCAAAGAACAATGGAATTCTGTGATGTGATACGATGAAAGCACTTTCTGCATCCTGACTGCAGGGAAACGTACAGACAAAGGGCCCACCAACACCAGCCGGTTTGATCCTTGTTACACCATTAAAACCGTGAAACATCCTGCAAGTGTGATGGTGTGGGGAGTGTTCAGTTGAAAACGTGGTCGCGCTGCCCTCCATTTCCTCCCCCAAAACACGGCAATGGCCTCTGATCGCGACAAGAATGTCTTGGAAAAACATTTATAGGATTATTGTCAACTTCACCAGTCCACATTCTTCATGCACGACGGTGCCCCCTGTCACACGTCAAAAAGTGTGACAACTTGGCTACAGGAAAGGACTATTCCATTGCTGGAGTGGCCTGGGAACTCGCCAGATTTAAACCCCATCGACAATGTATGGCACGAGATGAAGCGGAAGCTGTCAACACATGACACATCAACTGTATATCGACTACAGGAGGAAACCAAGCGCATGTGGCAGTTTGAGATGGATGGAGAGTATTTTCAAATATTAGCAGAATCCATCCCAAAAAGACTTCAACTGGTAATAAAATGTAAGGCAAATATGACTAAGTACTAAATAATAGTAGCAAAACATTTTAAGCCTGTAAACGTGTTTTATTCATCCTTGAAATAAGTTTTTCTTGAAATAAGTTTTTCTATGAATATCATGTGAAAAATTAAAGGGTATCAATACTTTTTGTGGTAATTGTATTGATATTGAATAGGATATTGATAATTAATTATACAGGTGCAATATATGCTCTTATTAGTTCAGCAGTGCGTTACCAATTCGGAGGTGAACTAAGTAAAATATCAATAATAATATATCAAAGTATAGTAATGTTAAGAACTAATAAAGTAAAACCTCGTTAAGGCGGACCCCGCTAAGGCAGATATTGCTTAAGCCGGACAAAATTATTTTCCTAAAAAAAAAATAAAAAAAAAAAATAAAAAAAAAATAAAAAAAGTAGGACAAAATTTGTCCTCCGATGAGATGTCTGCAAAATTTCAAGGGACCAAGGCGTCAGCACGTGGGACACAGGTGCACGAGAGTTATCAATTGTTGTTTGTGGGAATATTTAATTCACTCTAGTAATAATACAATATTTCTTATTATGTTATCGCAGGTAAATGCATGGTTTATATAATTTGTTTATCACTGTGCCCATCACTGTTTTCAAATTAGACTACAAGATATGTATTTCTCCCATAAGTATTTCGATTGTACGCCTGGCAATGAGAGCCTGAGAGCGAGTTAAAACATTGTCTGCAGTTGTAACTCTCCTCCCTCCCTGTCATATTTCACTGGATTTACTGTTATTATTAGTGTTTACTGATATAAGAGTGTTTAATAATGATTAATCATGGCACTGTAGCCAGGTTAAACTCGTCACTACAACTAATAGGCCAAGCAGTGGTGTTATGGTTGTTTTTCAACTCGTATTATTGGGTAGATATAAGCAAATTTCTTCATTTATTTTTACTCAATTGCATGCACACACCATCCTACTTACATATTGTGAAAAAAGTAATATAAGTAATTCTCCTAAGGGCAAACACATAAACGGAATATACATTTCTTTGCTTAGAGTTAGCCGGCTGAGTGAGGGAGAGGAACACAGTCACAGAGTGTAGGGGAGGAAAGGGGGGGTGTTGCCAGGGAATTAGCATGCCAGCTGATGTTTGTTAATGTGGTGAAACAGGGAGTAATATGCAGATGGCGCCTGTGTTGAACTTTCATTTGGCTTTTATTTATCGATTTGGGAACTTCGTGTTTTCTTCTTTCCTGGTGGTTATCAGCATATACCTAGATCACGCGCACCTACAGTGATTTACTTGCATATATATATATATATATATATATATATATATATGGCTACAGGAGGAAAATACAGTCGGCCCTCAACATACAAGGGTTTAACTTACTCGGATTTGCAAATACGCGGATTGCCGCCAGAGGAATATACATTCAAAGGAATATACATTATTCAAATCGCACGCGACACCACACACTGCACACCACACACACACACACACACACACACACATCGCCTGCGCCACCCCGCGTCCCCTCAGTCAGTCAGCCTCGCTGTAACCACGCTTGTGTTGGCATCAGCATTGTAGTTGCAAAAATATTACATTTCCGTGAATGTATTATATCAAGCACAGTATGAATAGAATATCAATAATATAACAGTACAGTATTTTAAACGAAAACTATTAAAAAAACGAGTAACATATCTTGAACATTGGAAGGTTAGGTAAAGTCTTTTCTTTTCATGTAGTTTATCCTAATTTACATTGAAATACATTACGTTTCAGCAAAACTACTATTCATTTCTGAGAATATGGAAATGTAATATTTTTGCTGAAATGACGTACGTATTACAGTGGAAAGTGTCAAAAGCAATGACTTTCGTTTTCTTTCGTTCAAAAGATGTTACAGTAATCGCTTTTCGAATGATTTTCAGTTAAAAACTGTTGTATTACAATAATATTCTATCCTAATTAACTTGTGATCCAACAGTTTTTTGTCTGAAAACCGTTCGAAAAGCGATTACGGTAACATCTTCTGAACGAAAGAAAGCGAAAGTCATTGTTTTCGTCACAATTTTATCCCATTTTCCACTGTAATTCGTACGTCATTTCAACAAAAATATTACATTTCCGTGAATGTATTATATCAAGCACAGTATGAATAGAATATCATTGTAATATAACAGTATTTAACCGAAAACTATTAAAAAAACGAGTAACATCTTTTGAACATTGGAATGTTAGGTAAAGTCTTTTGTTTTCGTCATGTATTTTATCCTATTTAACATCAAAATAAATCACATTTCAACAAAACTACTACAGTAGTACCCCGCTTAACGCGGTCAATAAAACCCACAGGGTACCGTGTTAAGTGAAAACCGCACTAAGTGAACAACAGAACATATGGGATTAATTCCAACAGAAACTGGTCCGACCCCCAAACTCCACTTTTTCCGACACAATACCTATGTTCTAGCAAAAATAACATCTTAATTTTATGAGGGAAAATGCACACAATTAATACTTAAGAGAAATAGAGAAATACAGTTGCCAAGTTAATGTCCATTCAAATAATGGCCTCAACTCCCTCCCCCTCTTCTCACACTACACTCACTGGCTCTTCCCTCTGAGAAATTTTGGGGGGAAAACCACTAAATTTTAATAAATAATACCTCAAACTAAAGTTAGGATAATACAATTGACATTGCTGGATTCCTTGTAAGACCAGGGATATTTTGAATATAAATGTCATATATTTTGCACAAAAGATAACATATTTACTCAGAGTATACATTATATCTAAAATTTGTATGTCTAATGCAAAATCTATGATGTTTATATTCAAAATGATCACCAAATTGTAAGAATTCCAGCAATGTAAATTATATTCTGGCCGGGTAATTTGTATGAATTTTATGAGCTAAAACAAATATCTTCAGTTAATAAAAAAAAAAACATTCTTCACACACTATCTATCAATCAAAGTACCCCACCTTGCCTTCCCCCCTCTTCCAACCACGCCACGTGGTTGGTCAGTCTCAACCCTCCCCCCCCCCACCCCCTACCAATCCTCCCTTCAAGAGATGTTGGGTGAAAAAACTAAATTTTAACATTTAGTATAAAATAATACCTCAGATTAAAGTTAGGATAATATAATTGACATTGCTGGATTCCTTGTAAGACCAGGAATATTTTGAATATAAATGTCATATATTTTGAACAAAAGATAGCATATTTACTCAGAGTAAACATTATATCTAAAATTTGTATGTCTAATGCAAAATCTATGATGTTTATATTCAAAATGATCATCAAATTGTAAGAATTCCAGCAATGTAAATTATATTCTGACCGGGTAATTTGTATGAATTTTATGAGCTAAAACAAATATCTTCAGTTAATAAAAAAAAAAAAAATATTCTTCACACGGAAACAGATGATCGGTCGGTCCCTCCCTCCCCCCCCACCCCCCACCAACCCTCCCTACCAGATGTGTGGGAAAACCAGAATATTTACCTTTATAGTAATAAATAATACCTCAAACTAAAGTTAGGATAATATAATTGACATTGCTGGATTCCTTGTAAGACAAGGAATATTTTGAATACAAATGTCATATATTTTGCACAAAAAATAACATATTTACTCAGAGTAAACATTATATCTAAAATTTGTATGTCTAATGCAAAATCTATGATGTTTATATTCAAAATGATCATCATATTGTAAGAATTCCAGCAATGTAAATTATATTCTGGCCGGGTAATTTGTATGAATTTTATGAGCTAAAACAGGCAGGCAGGCAGGCAGTCAGGCAGAGTGGCGGGTGGGGGGTGGGGCGAACCTAAAAATAGCGTCTCGAGGTGGACACTCTGCGCGTAGCCGAACACACTGCGCGTATACGTGGAAAAACCCGCGTTAAGTGAAAGTTCGGCTCTGGCGAGGCACCGCGTATACGTGAAATCGCGCTACGCGAAACCGTGTTAAGCGGGGTATTACTGTACATATTTCTGAGAATATATTCATTCAGGCGCAGTTTAGGTAAAATATACATGTGATGTAACAGTTTTTTTAACTGAAAACTATTCGAAAAACACGTACCCTCTAGCCCTGTTCAAGGAGAAGACTGGTAGGAGCTGTTTGGTGCTGAAGACGATGACAAGGAAAATGATTTTGATGGATTTTAATGAAAATATTCAGAAATATTGTATCGTAGTATTTATCCAAGTGAATTAGGATAGAATATTATTGTAATACAACAGTTTTTTAACTGAAAACCATTCGACAAGCGATTACGGTAAAATCTTTTGAACAACGAAAGAAAGCGAAAGTCATTGTTTTCGTCATGATTATATCCCACTATCCACTGTAATATGTACGTCATTTCAGGAAAAATATTACATTTCCATATTTATTTATGAGAATATATTCATTCAGTCACAGTTAAGGTAAAATATACTTGTGATGTAATATTTTAATGAAATACCAGGTACGTATTTAGAAATACGGTATCGTAGTTTTCTTTGGTTTCAAATGTAATTAAGAAAGATGTTTCAAATGTAATGAAAAAAAATTTATGTACTGTAGTTATTAATAACCTTTAAAAAATGAATACTTTATGTTTTACATCGTCCTGCGCTACCATACCATGCATTTGGCTACTTTGGGCTTACTATGATGACGCAAGAGATCTGCCCTGGCAACTGTACCGACACTCACAGCTGGTGATGCGTCGTTTCCATTGTTTACTGGTAGTTACTGGTAAATATTTTTCAACCTAACGAAACTATTACCCGTTTAGAGGTCGACCCCCAATTTTTTGCCAAAAAATTTGGCCTTAATAACTCGAACTACACACAGGTATATACGGTAAATAAGGACAAGGGGGGCCAGGGGTGTTTTTAGGGGGGAGCAGCAAAAATACGCTGATTCTTAACATTCACGGGTATCTCTGTTACCTAACCCCCACGTATGTTAAGGGCTGACTGTATGCCCAAAATTTATTTTCCATAATACTCCCTACCGTAAAATAAGGTACTATATTTTTGGCATTTTTGTATGTCATTATTTATCGTTTTTACACGTTTAGTACATTCACCTCAGGCAGAAGTTGCATTCATATTTTTTGCATTATTATTGAAAACTTAAACAAAAAATCATGGCCCCTATGAAAGTGTTTGGTATCCATAAGGGTGATGAGAAGGTTAAGCCTAATACCTTATTAGTGAACTAAAAGTAAGTGTACAGTACTTTATGTACATTACCTATACTTTTTAAAATTAAATTTTATCATAAAAGCCGTTTTTCTCTAAAAACCAGTTTTTGTGATATATTGTAGTCCAGAATGTGGAGTCTAGCTTTATACCTAGGTATGTAAATACCTAGCATTAACTCGCCAGGCCAACATACAGGCAATTAAAGCATCTAATAATTACTTAAATACATAATATTAGGAGGACACGTCGCTACCTTGCATTTAATTGCAATTCTCAAAACCCCCCTCCTGCACACGCATTGCTACCGTCATCTCTTGCCCTAGAGCGAGCAGTAAACAAATGTCAACTCTCAGGGGGTGGAGATGGGTAGGACGTCGATGTTGCATTCAGGCCTTTATCACAAAAACTGGTTTTTAGAAAAAAAAACCGGCTTTTTGTTCAATCCAGATTGTGACGTCTAGTGGAGAGGGAGGTGACATTGCGTATAAGGCTATGCTAGTTTAGGTCAAGATTATAATTTCAACTTTTTGGAATATTTTTCAATATTAGGAACATTCACCGGAAAGGTAAAATGTTAATTTACAAATCCCAATTAGGATACTCACTTTATTCTGATGGGGAAGAAAAAGGTCCTGGTTGTGGAGATTAACTAGGTGGGGGAGGGGACCCCAGTACTACCACATGTGAAGCATCTTTCAGAGTTAGATGAAGATAGCTGTTTTGAAAGGTTTTTGAAGATTTCCAAAAGCCCACTTCTTTGATCTGACTGAGGCTCATATGCCGCAGAAAGACCACAGACCCTGCATATTTCTAGGTGTCATGTGCCAAAATTTTTTGGCCAGGGTCTGCTTGACTCACTAACTGAGATAAGGAATTTGTCATTTGACTAGGAGACAATTTCTTACCATCCTGTGATGAGAATACATAGGGGCCTTGATTAGGGAATCTGGTTAACCATTCTTGAAGATTCTTAACTGGGTACAATATATGAGGAACCCTTGTCCCATCCATTAGCCATTTTATCCTGATAGGTTTAGCTTGAAAATCCTCCCTTTCATTTTTTCTTAGAATCTACGTAGGAAAAAGGATGACATCTTCCTCAGAAAATACCAATAATGATGGATTATTGGAAATTGAAATAGGTTCACTGATTCTCATACCTGTTGCTATTGCTAGAAGGAAGGCTGCCTTGTAGAGCAATCTGTCCCGGTTTAGTTTTATAGTGTAATTAGGCCCCATAAGAAATTTAGTAACTTTTTCCAGAGACCACGGTGGGATTCTCTTAGGGCGAGGAGGTCTCTGAATGAAAAAGGACGATCTTAGCATTTGATAAATTCTTGGGTTCAAAGTAATATTAAAACCCCACGCCAGACGGTCAACCAATGCTGATTTATAAGATGCAATTGTAGATCCTTGAAGGCCTTTAACTCTGAACAGAACTCTAAAAATTCGAACACCACTGTTCCTAAAAATGTGATTGGAGTTGTTAACCTGAAAATTTTTGAAAAAGTTTCAAAGCTTTCTCATATTGCATAAAAGTTTGGGGGTCTATGACCTGCTATCACTTGGTTAACTATTTTGGAATTACCCAACAATCTATTTAAAAATCTTTTGAGAAACTTCAAGCGTAAAGTGCCAAGGATATCTCGAACTGAGGGTGCAGTACCTGGTCTGGACATCCTTGTTGCAATTGTAGTGGATGCGGGCACCATTCCAACAGATCCAGACACCACGGTTGTAGGATCCAATATGGTGCAATTAAGAGGACCTTTCCCTGGAAGGATCTGAGTTTTTTAACTACTTTGGGCAGCATTTTTGCAGGTGGGAACAAGTAGATTGAATTCCAACGGTTCCAATCTATGAGTTGAGCATTTCCTAAAAGATTCGATCGTTCCAGAGATGCATAAATTGGCATCTTGTGATTGTTTTGTGTTACACAAACTTTAAAAAAAAAATTTTTACAGTGTGAGAAGGAGCCAAGATCTGGTTGAGCCTTGATGATTGAGACAAAACACTGCCGCTCTGTTGTCCACGGCAAACATAAATTACATGTTTTTGAAATTTGGGTTTGCCAAAAAAAAGAATAAGACTACTGCTAATTCTTTTATGTTTATGTGTTTGTCCCAAAGGGAGTGGCTCCACTTCCCTTGACAGAACAGACCAAGTCTGTTTGAGGGGGAACCCAGGGAGATGAATGGATTAGATTGTCCAAATTTGTCCACCATGATAGTTCTGAATAGGGAGAGAAGAAGCAATATTTTTGTTTCTGTGAAGCAACTTCGACCCCAGATGAGTTAGTTGCTTCTTCCTTAACGTGCCCAAAGGAACTACTATGGTGACAAAATTCAACAGACCCAGTAGTTTTTCTCAATCGTGCCAAGAAACCTCTTGCTTTACACAAAAGGTTTCTTCAGTACGGTACTTAGTTTGTCACATGTTACCTTTACTTCTGGTAGACTGACTGACTGCTGATTGGTGTCCCAATGGAGACCTAACCAATCCAATTTCTGACATGGTAGGAGATTTGATTTGACCTGGTATATTTTAAATCCTAGGTTTTGAAATAGCACTAGTGTACGTTGGGTCGCCCTTTGACAGTCTTCGAACGATAAGCAAAAGTTCTTATGCCCTCCTTGGCAAGGATCTTCCTGGGGATGTTCGCCAGTTTTGTAAACACTTTTGGTGCAATTGTTATGCCGAATGGCAACACTGTGAATTGATAACTTACATCCTCCACTGCAAACACTAGAAACTTTCTGTACTTAGGAGCAACAGGCACGTGATAGTAGACATCTTCGAGATCCACTTTTGAGATCCAAGCATTGATCGGAAGTAGATGCCTCAGATGATCGTAAGTGAGCATCTTGAAACTTTTTTTTTTTTTTTTTTGGTAATGAGCCTGTTCAGGACGGAAAGATCTAAAATCCATCTCAATTTAGTGCTGCCTTTCTTGGGAACAGGTGAGACATGAAACACTTCTCTGACTGCAACAGTTTTATTACACCTGTGTTTTACGGTCGAATTACAAATTCTATGAGAAAGGGGGTTGGTTTCTGACCCCTTTTGGTAGCACTAGGGGAGGGCACCTCAAGCAAGTCCATGTGAGGCCCCCTTTGTTTGTCTTGTACGCCCATATGGCAGAAGTCCACCTGTTTTCCCAACCCCCCTAGACGACCCAACTGTCTGGCTTCATTGGGAGGGAGTGGTCTCTGATGTAATGGAACAAGGTCTCCTTCCACTTCTGAACGAACGGCCACCCCTACTACGTCTTGAATTGTTTCCTCCTCTAAAGTTTCCTCTAGGTTGATAACTGAGCCTAGCAGCTGTTCCTGTTTCCCTGTTAGACCTTCCTTTTTTCAATTTCCACAAGGTCTTAGAACTCCTGGGAACAGTAATATGAATAGCTTGCTCAACAGCTGATCTATACTTAACTAATGCTTGTTCCTCAAACAAAGCAGGAGCAAGAGGGGAAGAACGTAGCAATAAATTAGTACTGCCACTTGAAGCATTATTAGTGGCTTGCTTCCTTATCTGGACTTTTAGTTTTAGGGCTTTCAACAAAATTTCCATGAATGAGTTGTGCAGGGAATATGGAATTCCTTCTATAGCAGCAGCAAAACATCTGTCTACTTCTGAACTGTCCTCATAGTCCAGCACCAGCTTAGTCAATAACTGACACATCATGATTGCAGACGAAATATCCACTGCCAACTACCAAAATTTGAACTCTTCCTAAAATAGTGCAGAAGAAACTGATTTTAAATTTATTTCATAGCTTATGTCAGCATATTTTGGAGCGGACAAATACTGGGAAAGTTCATATAAGGAACTCTTTTTGTCATTGCATTGGAACTTCAAAAAACTAAACTTGTGAGCATTCCTATCTGAGGGAATGAATGTTAAGTCTTTCAATATATTAGCCCAGACTTAATCTATTTCACAGATAATTTTTGGGCAAATATCAGGCCAAAAAATTGTTGCATCACCTTCTTAAAACAATGAATGCTGACCCATAGTTGCTTGGCCTTCCTGTCTCTTTGTAAGTGCTGAGAGATCAGGAAGTTTATAAGCATTTTCATAAAATACCTTGAATAAGGAATCCACAGACTCTGATGTGGTTGAAAACAAAGAAGACTTAGGTCCTACCAATGTTACCCAAGGCCTGTTTGGATCATCTTTACTCTCAATGTTCTCCATCAGCTGCGTGGCAGTCGACAGCAGCCTGTTTCCACTCAGAGTAACCAACACTTTTCCCCAGGTGGAAGAGGTTGCCAAAATAGGGACAGAATGAACTCAGTCTCAACAGGTTCTCCCTGCTCTAGTGACTGAACACTGTTAGTGCCGACTTCCTCATCCTGATTCTGGAATCCACTAAAATCAGGCTGACTAGGTATAGGTTCTTGCAACCTTCCCACTGCCTCATTATCCTAAATATTCAATAACCTACTTTTCTTACCAGAAGCAGGTTGGTCCAACTGGGGATTAAGTCTCTTACCTATCACCCAAAGTTCTAAACTTTCGGTTTTACATTTAGGAAATACTTTTTAAGGCCTTATTCCATCTATTTTTAATTTGGATCTTCAATAATTCCTTCATATTTTCTGCAGCTTGATTAATTTTAAAAAATTTATCATAACAAACTGCACAAACCAATGGTGAAAACAGGTTGTCTGAGACACAGTTGCTATGAATTATACAAGCCAACTGAGGATCTAACTTGGTAATCCAAGTTGCTCTACATCCTTGATAATAACATGTAGTATGGTCCCCTTGGGTCATAGGTGAAACTACTGTACTACTACTGAAATCACATCTTTGTTTGTAGTGTATGACCTGAGCTCTCCATTCCTTGCAGCTCCTCACTCAACACTAGTTCCTCAGGAACCGTTCCATGGTCTCCTCCATCATCTAGCAGTTCAGACAACTGTCCTTCATCCTCAAGTTGCACATCACTCATCTAAACTAGGAGGAACACCATGAGTCACATTATATCATCATAATAATACAAGGGAGATAACATTCCCCCAAAATGATCAATATGACTCGTAACTATGATATTTCAGTAAGTTATTTCATTTAATATCTCTTATTGTTATATAAGTCACCAGTGTGACAATCATAAACAATAACTCACTATATCATACACCTCTCCCTTCTCTTATCTCAAATGTCCCTCAGCTCAATGAACTTTGTTTCTTAAACAAGCTAACTTCATTTTAGAGCACTTATATTTTGAGGGATCACCAAGTTCTCTATTTGTTGCCAATCAGGGTGCACAGACATCACCCCTTCAATTAATCATGCTTGAGCGATGATGCCTGAGTGAGCATCAAGTCACCCAGAAGGGTTGACAGTGCTGAGCTGCTTCCTTAGCTCTCCATTGGCTAACATCGTTCACCATTACTCTAGCAAGATGTATTGGGCTGAGAATTCCACCCTGAATGGTTCTCATGTAACCAATACTGAAGATACAAGGTTCATCCCAATATAACTCTAGATTGCTAGTAAGACCGTGAGGTCGGCATCCGGAAGGACCATTAAAACTAGCAGCCTTGCTAAAGTTTGCCTGGAAAGGCTGAACCCGCTACTGAGGACATGAATAAAATAGTTATGAAGACTTAACTCTGGCCTGCATGCTGAGAGTAATAAAAAAACCCAGGGCGGAAGCACTAAAAGTTTCGGGAACGAACATTAGACAAGGGAGAGGGATGGCCACATATATCATGGAAATCATTACTTGCACATGTATAATTGGGACAAAAAATAAATAAATAAAAAATAAAAAAATAAAAATATACAGTAAACTGTACAGTATAGTCTGGGTTTACACGGCTAATTCAACCCGTGGAGGTCCGCGTATAACGCAAAACGCGTAAACAAAATAACAGAACATATGGGATTAATTGAAATAGAGACTGGGCCGACCGCCAAACTACCATTTTTCCGACACAATACAGCCGACCCTCGTTAATTCAGACTAATAGGGGGGGAAGGGTGTCCGTTTTAGCCGATTGTCCGAATTAACCGATTTAGGGGTTAATATTGCATTATACAGCTATGTGCATGTTTATTTGAGTGCTCTGTCATAGGAGTCCGTTTTCTCTCACTTCAGGATGCCTGAGTCGTCCGTTTTCTCTTAATCTTAGAGTGCACAGGGACTTTGTTATTCTTTAGTAGTGACAGAATTTGATATTGCAACTGGGGTTGCAATTGTTGAGGCAACTTAGGTATGTCTGATTACAGTTGGAATATTCAAGATCCATTGTGAGTGATGTTTAAAGCTTCAACTGTCTTTATGGTTGGTAAAACTTGTCAAGTCTGTCAGTCTAAGTGGCATGTGTAAGGCCTTGTGTTTGTACAACCGCTAAATATATAAATATATAATGTTATGGTAATTATCAGAAACACACATAGGCATGACTAGGTTTATTACAAAGTGATCAAAAGGATACTGTACAGTGGGTAGTCCACAAAACATGTAGCCATGTCTCTTTATTTGAGTGCCCCATCATAGGAGTCCGTTTTCTCTCACTTCAGGACGCCTGAGTCGTCCACTTTCTCTTTATCTTAGAATGCACCAGAGACGTCATTATTCCTTAAAAGTGACACAGAATTTGAAATTGCAACCCCAATTGCAACTGGGACAATCCCAGAACCAAAAATTTGATACGGACAGTTCAGATTTCGTCTGAATTATCCGAAATCCGGAATAAAGGGGTCCGAATTAACGTGGGTCGACTGTACATACGTTGTAGTAAAAATAACATCTTAATTTTATGATGGTATGCACACACAATTAATATTTAAGAGAAATATCAATAATATTATGTTTTTTAACACTTACGTTAGTAGAAGAGATGGCTGGGCACACGGGGATGGGGGGGGTTGGTTCCGAGGCAGAGGACAGATTATTGGCCCTCACCTGTATCACTTGTATCACTATCCACCACAGAGGCTAGCAGGACCTCCTTGTCAAACCCCTCAAAGTCCATATCCTCACTATCACTGACTTGGGCTGGCTGTGGTGGGTTGCGGGTGAAGAACTCGGTAATATTTTGTTGACGGCTAGCATTGATGTGGTCATGATACAGCTGAACATAGTGCTCCATGGATTGCAACTGAAGGTTATTACACACTTCGTAGCGATGCTTGACTGGGTCTTTGGCAAGGAGGAGCTTCAATCTCTCGGCTGCCTCGATAATTTCCTTCACATCAGCATGTGTTAGTTTCTACTCTTGTTCTTCAGTAACACCTGGCTGCTCATTGACATCATCATCTTCCAACATCTTGTCCGCAGTCACCTTAGGTTGCCTGATTACCTCCAGGATGTCCTCGTTGGTGGTCTCGGAGAAACCTGCAGCTCTAATACTTTGTGCATTCTCTCTTGCAATCTCCAATGCCACAGCAACAGACTGAGCCTCACCAGCCACCGCTTGCCTCTGCCTCCCACCTGGGATACCCTGCAACACATGCCGCCACGCGTGAAGAATAGTTGCCACAGATAGCTGCCCCCATGCCTCCACCAAGAAATCAACAGCTTTCTTCACGTTGAACAGTTTCCAGAACTGCTTGACTCGCACTTCATGGTCCGCCAAATCTTGTTAGTGAACCTTGTCCTCGCTCTCGCTATCAGTGCCACTCTGTAGCTTCTGCAATTCATCCTTGGTGTTGATGAAGTCGTTCAGGAGCCGAAACTTCTTTGCTGAGAAAGCAGCCTTCACATTGCAAATCAACTCCTGATCCACGGGCTGGATTAACGACGTAGTGTTAGGGGGAAGGAAGACCACTTTTCCGTTGGGGTGACAATCCAGCAATAGGGGTGAGTGTCCTGGTGTGTTGTCAAGGAGCAACAAAATGTAAAGAAGGCATCCAAGAAAATGGAAAACAGAGTTGGTGCCAGTACACATCCTTGTTTTACCCCCATTTAGATGGGGAAGAACTCAGGGTGGATGCCACTGTGCAGGACACTGCCTTTCATTCCATTCTGGAGTTGCCTTACAATGGTGATAAATTTTGGTGGGCAGCCAAAATGGCAGAGGGTCCGCCAGAGAGCTTCCCTGTTAACCAAATCGAATGCCTTGGTTAGCAAACTTGCCACCCCCCTCTGTTCTATAATTAATGCATCCCTCAGACAAAGCAAATGCCCTAATGAATGGAAAACTGCATTTGTCACCCCTGTCCCCAAGGTCCCCACCCTACAGTCCCCTAATGACCTCAGGCCAGTTGCCATTACCCCCATACCCAGTCTACTCTGTGAAGACTTTGTTTTTGAGTGGGCATTTGCTCGTATTTATCAGTCAATTGATCCACAGCAATTTGGCAATATGAGGACCTCCTCTACATCACACTCCTTTGTTAGTTTCCTGGATTTCCTGCACAAAAACCTGCAGAAACGTAAGACATCACTGGCCGTTGCCCTTGTGGACTTCAGGAAGGCTTTTGACCTTGTTGATCACTGTACTGTTATCAACAAGGCCATTGCACAAGGACTGCCCACCAACCTGGTCTCATGGCTCACCTATTTCCTGAGTGAGCATAGTCAGGCAGTCAGGTACCAGGGTTCTGTCTCCACATTCCAACACCTCACCTGCAGTGTTCCCTAGGGGACCAAGATGGGACCATTGTGCTTCCTAATCCTGATCAACGACGCTCTGTCGGACACTCCTCACAGGTGGAAGTACTTGGATGACTGCACTGTGGGGGTTACAGTGGACAACACCTCACCTTGGACAGGCTACAGGCATGGGCTACGGAGAACAAGGTCACCAACAACCACACCAAAACCGTAGTCATGCACATCAATATGGCCACCACTCCAGCAGTCACAGTGGGTGCCCATCCTCTCCAGTTAGTGCAGTCTGCCAAACTCCTGGGGTTACCATAGACCACAAACTGGACTGGATGGCCCATGTAAATAACACAATCAAGGCAGCCTCCTACCGACTCTATATGCTACAACGACTCAGGTCACTTGGGGCACCCACACCAGAGCTGAGGACTATCTACAACGCCTTTATTCTCCCCAAATTAACGTATGCGTCACCAGCCTGGTCGTCTTCTCTCAACTCTACCCAACAACGTCAGCTAGAGAAGGTACAGAAAAGAGCCTGCAGAATCATGCTCGGCGCAGACTACTCCGTCTACAACAACTCTCTCTCCACCCTGGAAATTCCATCCCTCAGTCATCGCCACCTCCTGCCACCGGCAGTCCCCCGCCCAACTCTCGCAGTCCGCCACTACAACAAAATTCAGCTCACAAGAGCCCGCACTGACAGATATAAGAATAGCATCATCCCATCTATTGTTAAAATAATAAACAACTCCTGACTTATGTACTGTACAGCCCGGTAAATGTATTGAACGCATATCATTACGTCTAAATCATATGTAAGTTTGTATACTTTCAGCCACCGGCTGCAACTCTATTAATAAACCGTTTATTACCACACACACACACACACACACACAAGGGAATTAAAACAACAAGCATGCAGTGAGGGTCTTGTTGTGTGACTGCATGGAGGTAAATTAAAAGATGAGCAGTTGAGAAGCTTAGCGTTTGGCAACACTGGTGCATGTTACCACTCCTTTCCACTCCATCTCTTAAATCACCCACACTTTTCTGCTTTCTCAGTCCATATTTTAAAATGTTATGTAATGTAATGTTGAAGGGATACAACTTTGCTCATTTATACTTATACTTAACACACTCTCCCTAGAAATACTATAGCTTTGTGTTTATTCAAGACATCTTCAGGTCATTAGACCCAATAATCCACCAGAAGGTCAGTAATATGAGACCACTAATCCCACCCTACCTCCTCCTGACATTGAGTCAGGACTGGTCAAGTCCTGTAACCCTAAAAATACTTTAACTTTCGTCTTTATTCAAGACATTTTCAGAAAATGCTATAAATTTTTTACTTCAGAAATTTTGTTCCTAAAGCTGGAAATTTTTGGACAATTTTGGCTTTGGGAAAGGTTTTCCCAGCAAATTTCACTTCTGGCTATTGGAGATTTCCGGATTTGAGTGATTCAGGCTAACGGAGATACTAGTTTATTAATCCCTATGCCCCGGGTGACGCTCTGGAACGGTTGACCGGCGCGTCCCGGGTGACGTTCCAGAACGTGCGTCTTTTCCCGCCGTTGTTTGAATGCCCATCCAGGATTAACATGTACCAGCATGACAATTTTTCTCTCCCGAAACACGGAGGAGAGTGTTAGTAGGTCCAGTGCAGTCAGTAACCATTCGCCCATGGTCATGGAGAGTAACCCCTTAACTTCTCGTCCCCCCCCCCCCCTTCCCCGCATCTTCCACCCCAATCAAGCTTCGTCGCTGCGGGTTGGATGATAGCAAAATAAGGACAGAACTTTTTTATTTGAGTGCTGTAGTGACAGATTCTGGTGAAAGTGGAGCCTAGTGACCAGGAGGATAGCATCGAGTTAGACGATGTTGTGTCAACCAGTGAGGAAGAGGAGGATGCGGGCAGTGAGGCCCAGCCAAAGTGGCGTATCCCCTCCAGGCGCTCACAACCCAGACAAGAGACAATGGATGCCTTTGTTTGGTCTGATGGCAGTAATTTCCAGCCTGATATCCCTGAATTCATAAGATCATCAGGTGGAACTACTCCTGAATTTCCTTGTACAGAGGAATCACGTGAGATAGATTATTTTTCTGCATTCTTTGATGGTGAAATTATGGACTTACTGTGCAACGAGACAAACAAATTTCATCAGTACACGTGTGTGGCTGACCTCGGGTCTGGCCCCTCGCCACACATGCTTCTATGGAATGATGTCGGTGTTGCCGAACTGTATGTGTTTTTTGGATTACTGATGCTGATGGCACATGTTAGAAAACATGTATTTCAAGAGTATTGGATATCTCCTGATGACATCACAGCAACTCCATTACATGCTGTCAACCGTGCACAAGGGTGAAATGGTTGACAGTGGAAAAAGAGACTGGACCTCAGGAGAGGTAATGAAAAAACCTGATTCTGTTGTGGACTACAGTAAAGTCTGCATTTACGCGGTCAATTGAACCCATGGAGGCCCGCGTAAAACGAGAAACGAGTAAATAAAATAACAGAACATATAGGATTAATTGAAATAGAGACTGGGCCGAACCCCAAACTCCACTTTTTCCGACACATTACGTACGTTGTAGTAAAAATAGTACTGTATCTTAATTTTATGATGGTATGCACACACATAATATAGAAGAGAAATATCAATAAGAGAATAATATACTGTACCAGGTAAAAGAAAAATCAAGGTTTAACACTTACGTTAGTAGAAGAGATGGGTTGGCATACGAGGATGAGGGCTGGTTCCGAGGCAGAGGGCAGATTACTGGCCCTCAGGTGAATCACCATCCACCATAGTTGTCAGGGCCTCCCTGACAAACCCCTCAAAGTCACCATCACTGTCACTATCACTGGCTTGGGCTGGCTGTGGTGGGTTGCAGACGAAAAAGTCAGTGATGCTATGCTGACGGCTAGTGTTGATGTGGTCGTGATACATCGGGATGTACTGCTCCATACTTTGGTCTAGAAGGTTATTGAAGACTTCATACCGGTGATTGACATGGTCTTTTGAAAGGGTAAGCTTTAGTTTCTCGACAAACTCGATGGCATCCTTTACATCACCATGAGTTAACTTCTGTTCTCTTGCTGCCGCACCACCTGCCTCCTCACTAATGTCATCGTCTTCCAACATCTCGTTGGCAGTCACCTCAGGATCCCTGATTACCTCCATGATGTCGTCGTTGGTGGTCTCGGAGTAGCCTGCAGCTGTAACACTCTGTGCAGCTTCTCTTGTAAGGTCCACTGCCACTGCAACAGACTGAACCTCACCAGCCACAGGTTGACTCTGCCTCCCACCTGGGGTACCCTGCAACACATACCGCCACGCGTGACGAATCGTTGCCACAGACAGCTGCCCCCATGACTCCACCAAGAAATTAACAGCTTTCTTTACATTAAACATTTTCCAAAACTGTTTAACTTGCACTTCATGCTCTGCCAACTTTTGTTCTGCATCCTCGTTGTCGTTCTCTCTCGCTATCTGTGCCACTCAGAAGGTTACGCAACTCATCCTTGGTGTTGGTACAGTCGTTCAGGAGCTTAAACTTCTTCGCAGAGAATGCAGCCTTAACATTGCATATCAACTCCTGGTCCATGGGCTGGATCAACGACATAGTGTTGGGAGAAAGGAAGACCACTTTTACATTGGGGTGACGATCCAACAGTAGGGGAGAGTGTCCTGGTGCATTGCCAAGCAGCAATAAAATGTTGAATGGCACATTATTTTGCGCAAAATTTCTTCACGTCAGGAACGAAACAGTCGTCAAACCAGGAGAGGGACAGACCATGAACGTCCATGCCTTATCTGAGGTTAGCCAGTGGACATTTAGCTTGGTCATGTCCATGTTCTTGTAGGCATGCGGCTTGCGGGCTGTGTGGATCACCGACAACTTAAGCTTACAGGTACCGGAGGCATTGGTGGTAAACAGGACGATGATGCACTCCTTCTGCAACTTCCGGCCCCGACACTTGCTGGCAGACTTGACAACGAAGGTCCTGGAAGGTAATTTTTTCCAAAACAGACCGGATACATCCATGTTGAACACCTGGTCGTCGGTGTACTGTCCTTCCTCCATAACTTCTCGTAAGAATGGAGGAAAATCCATGGCGGCAGCACGGTCAGCACTGGCTCCTTCACCAACAATGTTAATGTTGGTAATCTTGTTCCTTTTCTTAAACCTTTGCAGCCACCCAGAGGAAGCAGTGAAGGGTTTGGGCTCTACAATTCCCATCTTGCGCGCCACCGATGAGTACAGTTCACGAGCGTAGTCCTGCACTGCCCGCGTGTTGACAGCCATGTTCCGTCTTGCCTGACAAATTAAGTAGCTCACCAGTAAGTTCTCAGTCTTGAGCAGCACCTTATTCTGACAGTGCTTCACCATTGAAGCACCTGCAGACTTTGTGATGCTCATGTGTTGTTTAATCTTGACGGCATCCATCTTGATCGTCCGGATCGTAGATTCGTTCACGCCATGCTGGCGCGCCAAATCAACTTGTCTCGTTCCTTTCTCTAAATCTTGCACGATCTAGTATTTAACTTCGTAACTTAGGGCACGTCTTATCTTCTTGGGTTTGGGGCGGCTGGGTCCAGGTAAATCAAGGTTTTTCTGGGGTGGTGGGGGTTCAGCGGATGCCACTGTTGAACAGATTAGCGAACACAAGAGAGAACAGTATACAGTGGTCCCTCGGTTAACGAACACAATCCGTTCCAGCAGGTTGTTCGTTAACCGAAAAATTCGTTAACCGAAACCATTGTTTCAATGGGTTTTTGGGTAATTGGTTCCAGCTCACCGAAAATTGCCTAAATTCAACAAAAATGGTAGAAAAGTTCACTTACTTTGAGGTGTGTATGTAGAAGGCTCCTGGATGATGATGATGATGATGATGATGATGGGAATTAGAATGGGGGTGGAGGAGAAGGAAGAAGAGAAGGCATTGGGGTGGAAGAGAAGTCACCCCATGGCACCATTTCACCCATAAAATTTTAGCTCTCTTGGTGTATTTCAAGATTATTTTCTTTAAATCAACACTGCACTGCATTATATGTTGTCAATATGTAAAATATATTTCAAAATGACCAATAATTTGCTTGGAAACACAGAAAAAAAGCGTTTAGTTGAAGAGAGTCTCAAGCAAGATGTTACCTCCAGTGAAAACAGAGAGAGACTAATGCCTGTTTGCTGTGTTAAGAGGCTGGATGCCGCGCATTAAACTAGTCACTTTACCTTCAATTATGTTCTATAATTGTTAAAATTACTAAAAAATTGAATATTACACTTTTAAAATTATTGAATAGTATAAACTTCTTGATATTTACTAAAATAGAAAGAAATTTAAGCCCTAGAACCGAATTTAAGAATCTTATGGGAGGCAGTTCGTTAACCGAAATTTCGTTAACCGAGGCGTTCGTTAACCGAGGGACCACTGTATGCGGTGACTGAGAACAATGAGATTGACGGGTCTGGGTCAGTAACTTCCCTCCCGTGCCAGGCCACGTCATATAACATTAGACCAATCACAGCTGGCGGCAGAGGGAGGTAAGGATGCGTGACCCAATCACAGTCCGATACGTTATATGACGTCAGCGATAACGCAACAGCGACATATTGCGCATCCATATCCGCGCCGCTTCCCGCGTATGGTAGAGAATGGACCGCTTGAATAAAAAATGGCGTGGCGCGTCTGGACCTCCAGCCGTTCTCCGCGAAGAAAACCAAATTTACAGCATAATTAAAGCATTTACATTCTGGCAAGGCACCGTTTAAATGACCAAACTCATAAACAAAAACCCCATAAATGCAGACTATACTGTACAATGTCAACATGAGTCTCATGGACAAGAGTGACATGCAGGTTGGCTCAATTGAGTGTGTAAGGAAATGTCTGAAGTGGTACAAGAAGATGTTCCTCCACCTCATGGACATCACCATCCTGAATGCATACAACTTGTACCTAGTAAAAACCGAGAAAAACCCTCTCTCAGGGTTTCTCAGAAGCAAGTGATATTGCAAATCCTGAAGAAATATGGCACCATCGTGGCAACTGTACCACGACGTCACAGCCAAGCAGGCCTACCTGACAGATTGCTTGCACATGACTGGGTTGTTCGTCACAACACAGACTTCTTACCAACTGGTCCAGGTGGTTGTAAGGGGAAAAGACGGTATTATGTCTGTGCTAACACCACAAAGCGCGCAGCTAGGCGTAAGGATGTGATGACGTGGTGCAAGGAATGTGACGATGGTCTCTGTCCACCTTGCTCTGTGGAGTACCACTCCAAGAAAACATTCTTAAACAATGTGGCACGTGCTTGTAAATAAATAGTAATATAAGTGTATTTGCTAGGAACAAACTAACATATTTGTGGAAAAGGTACATAGTTGTATGCATTCACTCGTCTCTACCCACGGGTGCTAGCATATACCCGGGGTCAGGGTGGCAACACACCACCCATCCACCTCACTTATCTAAGCGGGGTTGGAGGGAAGCTTCTTGGTGAGTACAGGTTGACAACCCTTTATCCAAAATTCCGAAAACCAAAAAGCTCTGAAAACCGAAAGTTTTTTAGGGGGGCTTTTTTTTTTTTTTTTCGTATAAAACAGGGATTAGCACGCCCAGGCATAGATCACTGATCGACATGGGGGCCTGGGGGATGAAAATGTAATACAGTACAGTCAACCCTCACTTTACGCGGTCCCACATTCCGCATTTCCACGTTTACGCGGTGCCCTGCCGGAACCCAGGATGCTCACATTCCGCGGTGTGTGTACCCCTTTACGCGGAGAGCGGCCGCCGAGCCGCGCCATTTTTGGATCCAAACCTCCCGCCATCCGCCATGTTGTGTAAGCGGCGCGAACATGGTGCGCACAAGGTCGCCCAGTCATCAAAACATTACCAGTTCTTCACCCGCCACCCACCACAGCCGGCTTAAGTCAGTGATAGTGATAATTATGGTGAGGATATGGACTTGTATGGACTTTGGGGGGTTTGACAAAGAGGCCCTGCAAGCCTCTGTGGTGGATAGTGATACAATTGATACAAGTGATACAGGTGAGGGCCAATAATCTGCCCTCTGCCTCGGAACCAATCGCCCATCCCCGTGTGCCCAGCCATCTTTTCTACTAATGTAAGTGTTAAAAAACCTAATATTATTGATATTTCTCTTAATTATTAATTGTGTGTGCATACCATCATAAAGTTAAGATAATATTTTTACTACAACATAGTTGTGTGTCATCAAAAAGTGGAGTTTGGGGGTCGGCCCGGTCTCTATTTCATTTAATCCCATATGTTATGTTATTCACTTTACGCGTTTCTCACTTTCTGCGGTACCCTGTGGGTTACATTAACCGCGTAAAGTGAGGGTTGACTGCAGTAACAATAATTATAATAATAATAATTATTCATAGTAAATAAAATTTTTAAGAAAAATACACCAAAATAAAATACTGTAATAATGATAACAATAATAATAATAATAATGCAATAATAAAATAATAATAATAAAGAAATACAAGAATGAAAAAAAGATCAAAAGTGAGAAACACGACCTAGACCTATGAATTATTATTATTATTTTAATTTTTATTATATTCCCCCCCTCCCTCAGGCCCCAATGTGGGTGAGTGATCTATGCCCGGGTGGGCTAATACACATTAAAAAAAAAAAAAAAAAAAAAAAAACCCCTAACCATTCTGAAAACCGAAAAATTCCGAAATCCGAAATGCCTCTGGCCCCAAGGATTTCGGATAAAGGATTGCCAACCTTTACCTTCTTTTGTTTGTTTATTTACCAGTGATTGTCCTTTTTATCATGTTGTATCAAAGTAATATTACTAAAAGTAGTGTAGTTGTGTAGTATTACGAGATGATAATTGTATGATAATGTTATGAATGTATTTATTCGTGGAATTATTATTCCGATAATTATTTATATGACTTACTTGCTCTACCAAACACAAAGACAACCAGACAGTCTGGCGACAAACTTGGTGTGTGCCGCTGAACAGTTTTTATGAAAAGTAATGCAAATAAAATAGATTCTAAATTAATTATTTATAGGAAATAAGGACAGTGGTCCCTCAGTTAACGAAAGGTTCGATTAACGAAATTTCGGTTAATGAATTAGCTCCCATAAGGATTTTCAGTTCGATTTACGACCAAACTTCAATTAACGAAATCCTTACGACAAACACGTTTTGTTGTGCGCATCAGCTGATCGGCTAGTCCACCAATACAGTAATTGGTTCTATGTTTACATTCGTTTCCAGTGAAGTAAATATCAAGAAAGTTGGTCTCTTGAATATTTCTGCATTTTTTATATTAAAATTATTGGTCATTCTAAAATTAGCTAACATATTGATAATGTAGACGGTACAGGGAACAGTTTCTGTGCACCCATCAGCTGATTGAATCACCAATAACACTTCTCAGTTTAACTTTGTTTACAGTGGAGTGAACATCAATTTTGTTGATCTCTTGAATATTTTTTTTCATTTTTACATTAAAATTATTGGTCATTCTGAAATTTAGTAAACATATTGATAATATACAGTGCAGAAATTATTATGAAACATGAAGAAGGCATGAGAACCAATGTACTCTGTAAAGAATATGGCATGTCATCATCGACTGCCTCTACAATCAGCTGTTTGATATGTAAACAAAGCTGCCGGTAATACGACATACACACCTCAAAGTAAGTTAAAATACAGTATTCTATTGTTTTTTATTTATTATTGTACAGTATAATGTACAGTACAGTACTGTATTAAGTTTAAATTTAATGTTTTGTTACGTTGGAACCAATTACCCAATGTTCCATTGAAATAATAGATTCATTTAACGAAACTTTCAGTTAACAAAAGACTCTGTGGAACGAATTGTATTCATTAACTGAGGGACCACTGTATTATGATCAGTAAAAATATGCATTTTTGGCCACCGGGACACAAAAGAGACAAGTAAAGGACCTCTACTGCATAGTGACCGCGAGCTGCTCCCTGTAAGAAAACCCACAATTCTCCTTATTTCACTTGCCACTGAGGGACAATATTTAGTATTACTTATGTCTTTTTCACGTTTTATCATTTATAAAGATTAAAATTTATATTTTGAAAAATTTATTTCCCGTTTTACCCGGCGTGGGTGGTACGGTCAGCACCACCCTAGCCCGGGGCATAGGGGTTAACAATCATAAATATTTTATGGCTAATATAGAAAAGTCAACGACTACAACTGCAAATACACATGAAAAATTATGATAAATAATTATATACAAATATGTATTTTCTTAAATATTGTTTTTTTTTCAGTAAATGTAAATGAAAACATGAACCAAGTGTATAAAATGAGGATATATAGTTAAAACAAATGTAATAAATCCTTGAGTACCCAGTTACCACCCCCTGCCTCCCATGTGACTTGGCATGTTAAGCTCCACCCCAAACCTACCTGCTCCATTCATGTGTGTGTCTAAGGTATTATTACACATACAGAATTATTTGAAAAATAAAAATAAAATCAACACACCTGTGGTGTTCAAAATGCTTGAATGTTACTAATTTTCATTACTGCATTTGAGCGAGTGTTGATAATAAATTTCTCATCGGCTATCAATTCAGTTCACTAAAATTGGATACATACAGTAACAATGCCTTACTAAGATTTCAGTCTTCAATGAAATGAAAATGTAATACAGTACTGTACTGTGCAATTGAGGTACAATATTGTCCTTAATGAGCCATGACTCAACACTACTAGCCAGGTGTCTGCACACAAATCAAAATTGCTTATGAAAATGAAGTTAATTTGTTTTCTACATTAGAACACTACCAAGAGTGAACTGAATCTTGCCCAGGAATTCTGAACCATATTCTCACCATTATATGCGCATAATACTGTATGCATATATTGCTCTAATTTTATTAAAAATATATTACAACATGCATATTATCTAGATATTACTGCATATTAATTCACAGAAATAAACAAACATGTTGTCAGTAAAGAAGAACACTCACCTCAATCCCATAGTCACCCCTATCAACATAATCACCAAGAAACAGGAAGTTTGCAGGTGTAAGTCCTGGACCCACTCTCCAAAGAACTTTTTCAAAACACATTAAGTCTCGGTAATTTCCATGAAGGTCACCTGCAACAAGAAAGTCTCTTTCAGAAACAGGTAATTAAACACAATTGAAATCTTAACTATAAAGTAGAAAGAGTGAAGACAAAATAATTTCAGTTGCTCTCCACCCATAGCAGGAAAAGGCTGATATCATCATAATCATCTCCACCATTTCATGGTCATTTCCCACAGTCGTGTGCATTAGTCATGATTACCTGATGGCAGCTCTCTAAGCTGCATAATGTCTTTTAATAACATCATAAAGATTAACTTGTAAATGTGTCCACCAAACTTTGAGGGCTCGGAACCCTTGGAAGCTCTAAACTAGAGTGACTAGGGCTAAACTGACCATGCCATCAGCCAACTTCCCCCTAACCATGTCCCATGATCAGGTGTCTGACAAAGCAAGGTTGTCCATGGTGGCTTGGAAGGTATGGAAATCACTCTCATGGTATCACAGCACATGAGCTACCAGATATTTACTTGTCAGATTTTATCACTGAGCGGGATGAAGAATCAACCCCACATAATCCACTGACCTCTTATGATGACATCAAAGGAGGAGGATGGGATCTCATTAACTCTTTTTAGGCTCTATTATCAAACAGGATTTCAGGATCTATCCTTTATAACTAGTTATCTGTCAAAAATAACTAATGAATGCTTAAGCTGTGTTGTACAAAGAGCACTCTCATGAAGAAGGCCTGACCACAGTTGATACAATACTGTACCACGTATGAAAATCTGGAAGTTAAAGACACATGTTATGATAACTTCTAGTAACAGTGTAACACAGCGATGGACAGAACAAATATCTCTACCATTACCAACTGTGTAACTGTTAGGTGACTGAGACTGTTGTATAACAACTACTTGTGAAGCTGTTACCTTATATTCTAGACGAACTACAATATAGATAAAAGTTTATTCGGTTTTAGTAATCAAACCCAATATGTTCCTTTGCTTAGTTTATTATCAAAAGAGTCTACGTAACTGTGGGGCTATAGGAAGGACGGAGCTATCAAGGATAGGCTCAAGGGCATCCGACTGTAATGAGAATTGAGTAGATACTGCTCGAGGAAGGAAGGAGTATATTAGACGTCCTCCTCTTGTAATAAATGAGTAACTACTCCTCGAGGAAGACGGAGCTCATTAGGGATGGCTCTAATGACGTCCTCCTCTCCGGAGTGGTGTGTAACTACTCCTCGAGGAAGATGGAGCTCATCAGGGATAGCTCTAAAGGTGGCCAGGAAGACGGTTGCTTATACCTTGACTTAGCACTAAGTGACGCGTCTTCCTGTGGAAACACCTTATCACATGCTCCGAACACGAACCTCACAGCTATGGAAGATTACAGGGAGTGATAGTTATACAAGACTGATGTAATTAGCCCACATTTAAATAATACTACTGTCAATGAGACCAGGGCTAATACAAACAGATTAGAAACCTAAAACTAAAGGTGCATTCATGACTGACTAAGATCTGTTTCAGTTACTATGCTGACACATACAAAAATATATTCATTGCACATTTCTCCGATTCAGGATTTTTTGTTAAATTCAGAAGGCGACATCTAGTTTTGCACCAGCATATGTATATGCCTTGTCCTAACTCACCAGGCTAACATACAGGCAATTAAAATATCTAATAATCAATAAAATACGTAATATTTGGACACGTTACTACCTGGCACCCACAAGCCCACGCATCACTGATATCATCTCTTGCCTGGCGACACAGCAGTAAACGCGCACATAGAAGGCTCCATTATTTTGTGTTGTGATTGCTGGAGTCTTAAGTGCCACGAAGCATTTACCTTCGGTAATTATACATCATAGCATGGTGAGCAAATTGAGTGGCTTTATTTTTGGTGATGTCACTCAGATTTTGTGTTTTGGGTAGTTTTTTATACGGTTTGGTCAATCATGGTGACGGCGGATCATCTTCTACCTGGGAAGACAATTGAATTCTAGTGACTAATGATTCCTAGTTTTCAAGTCACTTTGTGAATGATGTTTGTTTTTAGCCCTTCCGGGCTCATCTTCACTGTGTATATTTTTTTATTTTAGCCCCAACTATTACCATGCAAGAGCTGTGATAAGTTACCATGGTGAATGTGGCCATCCTCCTCCCTCTTCTCAGGTTCGTTCACGAAACTGTTTGGGCTTCCGCCCTAGGGTTTTATGATTACTCTTAGCATTCACGCCAGAGTTAAGTTTTTATCTTCATAACTCTATTTTATTCATGTCCTCAGTAGAGGGTTCAGCCCTTCCCCGGCAGTCTTTAGCGAGGTTGCTAGTCTTAGTGATCCTTCCGGATGCTGACCTTCCAGTCTTACTAGCAATCTAGAATTATGTTGGGATGAACTTTGTATCATCAGCCTGGGTTACATGAGAACCACTCAGATGGTGGGATTTCTCAGCCCAATACATCTCACTAGAGTAATGGCGAACGATGTTAGTCAATGGAGTGCAAAGGTAGCAGCTCAGCACTGTCAACCTTTCTGGGTGACTCGATGCTCACTCAGGCATCATCGCTCAAAAATGATTAGTTGAAGCAGTGATGTCTGTGTGACCTGGTTGGCAATAGAGAAATGGGTGAACACTGAAAATATTCTAAGGCTATGAACACACTGAACTCTGTCAGGGCCACCAATAGGGTATGATCACACTGATTTCTATCATGGCCGAACGAATGCCCTGACCTTGATGATGATTATGATCGGTCTGAAATGAATCTTAGCTTGATCAAGGAGCAGAGTTCAGTGAGTTGAAGGACAATTGTGATAAGAGAAATGAGAGGTGTATGATATAGTGAGTTAGTTGTATAAGATTGTCTCACTGGTGACTCATAGGAACAATAGGAAGTATTTATATGAATGGATATTAAATTGAGATACAGTTCTGAAATATCATAGTAGTGAGTCATATTGATTATCCTTGGGAGAAAATGTAAAATCCCTTGTACAGCTCCTTCCCGACTTACGAGCTGGATTTGGGTCCCTAACCCCGTCGTAAGTCAGGGAGGAGTTGTATTATTATGATAATGATGATACATTGTGACTACAGTATATGTTAGTATGTTGAGTGACTCATAGTGTTCCTCCTAGCTGAGATGAGTGATGTGCAATGGGATGATGAAGGACAGTTGTCTGGACTGCTAGATGGTAGAGGGATCCCCGGGACAGTGACTGGGGAGTTAGTGTTAAGTGAGGAGCTACTAGGATTGGATGGCCCAGCTCATACACTGCATACAAGGAAGTCTCCGTCACTAGAGGATGTGAATTTGGTAGTACAGGTAGTAGGTTCACCTATGACCTATGGGGACCAGACTACAGCTGCTCCCCGACTTACAACGGGGTTAGAGACCCAAATCCAGGTCCTAAGTCGAATTGGTAGTAAGTCGAAAATGCGAATATAATACTGTATGATGTCACACTTACATGGTCACAGTGATGTCACACACGAGCGATGTCCCTCAAACACGTGATGTGCAATACGCACGAGTGATGTCACACAAACACGACTACAGCGATGTCACACACCAGCTACGATGTCACACTAACACAACCACAGAGATCCACAATCAATGTAGGGACTCGTTACACAACTGATGTCACAAACACTACTGCGGCGCCCTTACTTGTACAACGTTACGGCTTGTCACAACCTTCGTTGTTATTTCTTAATTACACACACACATACTTATATATACATATATACATACATGTACATATAACCTGAATGTTGAACACACTTAACCCACAAATTCCTTTCATTTATGTATTTCTTCATGGTTCCTTATCATCATTGTTTGATATACTATTGTGTCACTGGTATAGGAAGATCAGCTGTTAGTTATAATCACTTGCGAGCGTGTCCGAGCGAACGCTAACTACCAGTCCGTGCAGACCGAAGCTTTACGACACTGTCCAGGTATTTAAGACACTTCACTCAAACACAGAGCACTCGCTATCTCTGCCTCGCTGCTGACGACGCACGTGATCCACCCACTATGGGTGGGTGGGCGATCGACGAGCCTATGCTCTCCCACGCTGAACTCCGGCGTTGGTACTTCGACAGTCCTCCCGTATACGTTTTGACTGTTAACGCTCATAGGAGCGTTATTGGTTTGTTGCTGGAGAAATAAACCCTCAACGTTGACGAGTACCATATAATTCGGTCAAAACCTGTTAAAGAACATTTCTCATATAACAAATGCTGTTATCTCAGGACACATATTATGAAATACAATTAATATACAGTACATAGCCTGTTAACATCTTAAATATAACTCGCATGTTATAACTATTGATACAGGAAACAATTGGTATAATATGATCAAATTGCAGTACACAAATATACTTATTAAAGTTATTTAGTTTCTTAGCAGATTCTAATACTTCACGATCACTCACGTTTTAGGGTCTAGTGGTCTGAACCAATGTGTTGTCTGTCCTGTAGAAATCAGTAGACTACCCTCGAGGGCAATCTCAGCCAGGAGGCGAGGGCCATATGTTTTCGTATTGAAACACCTCAGCAGATTGGTCAGCAAATTCGTTGTCAACACTATATCTCTTATCTCATCCACTCTCTCTCTCTCTCTCTCTCTCAATCGCCTAGTTTATCTTATTATGGTTATCCCTCTCTTTCTCTCTCTTCTAGCTTATCTTACTGTGGCGGTAACACTGGAGACTGTATTTCTCTTAAATATTAATTGTGTGTGCATACCATCATAAAATTAAGATGTTTTTTTACTACAACATAGGTATTGTGTCGGAAAAAGTGGAGTTTGGGGGTCGGCCCGGTCTCTATTTCAATTAATCCCATATGTTATGTTGTTCACTTTACGCGTTTCTTACTTTACGCGGGCCTCCGTGGGTTCAATTGACCGCTTTACGCGAGGGTTCACTGTACACTCTTACTCTTAAATCACTACTGTTTGTGTAATAAATGTATGTAGTACAGTCGGCCCTTAACATACCGGGGTTTATAATACATGGATTTGCCCCGCCGGAGGAATATTCTGTACATTGAAGTAATTGAAGTACATTCAAATCGCGCGCCATTCAATTCACGCGCGGCACCGAACTCGGAAGACCGCCCGCTCCAACAACCTCACACACACACACACACACACATGCATAGCTCTCCCTCACTCAGTCAGTCTCGCTGTAACCACGCTTATGTTGACATCAGCATTGTAGTTGCAAAAATATTACATTTCCATGAATGTATTATATCAAGCACAGTATGAATAGAATATCACTAATATAACAGTATTTTAACCGAAAACTACTAAAAAAATGAGTAACATATCTTGAACATCGGAAGGTTAGGTAAAGTCTTTTGTTTTCATGTAGTTTATCCTAATTTACATTGAAATGCATTATGTTTCAGCAAAACTACTCTTTATTTCTGAGAATATGGAAATGTAATATTTTGCTGAAATGACGTACGTATTACTGTACAGTAAGTCCCCAAGTTACGTACATAATGGGGACCAAAAGGTTGTACTTAACTCGAAATGTACTTAACTCGAAAATCCCCCAACCCTATAAGGTTATCTGGAAAATCCTGTGCTGTTTTCCAATCAGCACTCGCCGCCTCACCAGTCACTCGAACATTATGCAGCTTATTTCGCACCTTGAATCGGTTAAACCACCCATTGCTAGCATTGAATGTCACAGTATCATCAGGGTGATCTTTCTTTAGATCGTTGAAAAGACTTAGGGCTTTCTCCTGAATCATACTGAGACACCACAACAGGGGTCAAAACCTTACCAGGTACCGGCGCGCCACAGGACGTGAGTTCCGACCGGCAAAAGTAGCCGATGCGTTGTTCCGACCGGCAAAAGTCGCCGATGCGTTAATTTCATGTTTATGCATTTCTGTAGAGATGTTGTATTAAACATACTACAAATTGTACTATTGACTCAAACTTTTAATATCCTTGTGTTTTAACTGAATGTTTTCTCGAAGTCTACTTTTAAATTTACTCCATGGATAAAACGAAAAGATGAACGAAATAACCATCGCTGTGCGCGAGACCTGGAGTAAACAAACGTCCTGTACAGCGCCGTCCTCTCTGGGACCGGCGCGCCAGAGGACGGTAAGCTTTTGAACACTACTCCTCCCACTGGCTTCACCACTCTTACGCTTTACACCAGTCATTGCACACAGAGTAAAGTGTACAAAATAGGGCAGAAATTCACAGGAGAAGTACTGTATGCACAATGACCACACTTGTTGTTTTGGTGCGTCTAGCGTGTCGTCTGCATGGTCAGTGATAGTGGCGGCGCGGTGCGGCTGGCTCGCCCGCCAAATTTAAAAATTGCTCGCCCTTTTAAGACAATATTTTTGCAATTAAAGACTTCAGAAACGATGTACGTATCGGCCGTTTGTACGTAATTCGGATGTACGTAATTCGGGGACGAACTGTACAGTGGAAAGTGACGAAAGCAATGACTTGCTTTCTTTCGTTCAAAAGATGTTACCGTAATCGCTTTTCGAATGGTTTTCAGTTAAAAAACTGTTGTATTACAATAATATTCTATCCTAATTCACTTGTGATGCAACAGTTTTTTTAACTGAAAACCATTCGAAAAGCGATTACGGTAACATCTTTTGAACGAAAGAAAGCGAAAGTCATTGTTTTCGTCACGATTTTATCCCACTTTCCACTGTAATACGTAAGTCATTTCAGCAAAAATATTACCTTTCCGTGAATGTAGCATATCAAGCACAGTATGAATATAATATCATTGTAATATAACAGTATTTTAACCGAAAACTATTAAAAAAACGAGTAACATCTCTTGAACATTGGAAGGTTAGGTAAAGTCTTTTGTTTTCGTCATGTATTTTATCCTATTTTACATTGAAATACATCACGTTTCAGCAAAACTACTATTTATTTCTGAGAATAAATTCATTCACGCACAGTTAAGGTAAAATATACATGTGCTGTAACATTTTTTTAATTGAAAACGATTAAAAAAACACGTACCCTCTAGCCCTGTTCAAGGAGAAGACTGGGAGGAGCTGTTTGGTGCTTAAGACGATGACAAGGAAAATGATTTTGATGGATTTTAATGAAAATATTCAGAAAGACGCTGGCACTGTCAAGGAAAGTGGCTGCTGAAGGCTTCCAGGACATGGCAGAGGACGAGATTAGGGAGCTAATTGAAGAGCAAGACACTGAGCTGACCGAGGAGGATCTACAGGAGTTAGTAGACTCAGGCAAGGAAGAGGAAGCGAAAGGGAAAGAGGATGAGGAAGAGGAAGAGCACCAAGAAATAACGTTGGAGAAGTTGGGGGGAGATGACCAGGAATATTGAGGCACTGAAAAACCTGGCCTATAGTATGGACCCCTCCATGGTGCGTGCCCTGAAATTCATGCGAGGGATGGATGACGTTTTCGATCCATACAAAAACATCATGGAAGAAATGAATGAAAGAGATGACAACTCCCCATCACCATGTTCTTTGATCACCGAAGGAGAGATTTAACACCATCAATCACTGGCGGCAGTGAGGAAGCAGCTGAATCCACCGTCGCCCCCACTTCACCACCCGTTATGGAATTGAGTGACGATGTGCCCGATGACTCCCGTCCTGTCGCCGAGGATAAGAACTGTACAGTAAAGTGAAATGTTTATGTCTTCTTTTTTATTAGCTTTTCTTACCATGTTTATTGTTTGTAAAAATGCACAGCACAGTACAGTTCAGTACTGTACATAGGAAGTGGAGGTGCAGTTATTCACAAAACATTTGTGTTTGTTGTCGGCAGTAGTGACGGTGAGGAGGTGGAGGGAGCGGAGGGAGCGAGTTGGGAGGAGTGGTGACCTTGGACGCGGGAGCAGGGACGAGATGCCAGCCAGTACATTACGGGTGTATTAATTGTTTTTATAGCTATGTTTGCATTTTAATATTAAATACTGTACATTACGTTTCAACAAAACTACCATTTATTTCTGAGAACATGGAAATGTAATATTTTTCCTGAAATGATGTACGTATTACAGTGGAAAGTGGGATAAAATTGTGAGGAAAGCAATGACTTTCTCTTTCTTTCGTTCAAAAGATGTTACCGTAATTGCTTTTCGAATGGTTTTCAGTTGTGGGATTATAAGGCTAATGATAGGATAGAATATTATTGTAATACAGTACGAGTACAACAGTTTTTTAACTGAAAACCAATCGAAAAGCGATTACGGTAAAATCTTTTGAATAACGAAAGAAAGCGAAAGTCATTGTTTTCATGATCTTATCCCACTTTCCACTGTAATATGTTCGTCATTCCGGCAAAAATATTACATTTCTATATTCATTTCTGAGAATACATATATTCATTCAGACACAGTTAAGGTAAAATATACTTGTGATGTAATATTTTAATGAAAATACGGTATCGTAGTTTTCTTTTGTTTCAAATTTAATTAACAAAGATTGATGTTTCAAATGTAATGAACAAAAATTTATGTCCAGTATCTATAAATAAATGAATACTTTATGTTTTACATCGTCCTGTGCTACCATACCATGGATTTGGCTACTTTGGGCTTGCTATGATGACGCAAGAGATCTGCCCTGGCAACTGTACCGACACTCACAGCTGGTGATGCGTTGGTGCATCATATCCATTGTTTACTGGTAGTTACTGGTAAATATTTTTCAACCTAACGAAACTATTACCCTTTTAGAGGTCGACCCCCAATTTTTTGCCAAATAATTTGGTCTTAAAAACTCGAACTACACACAGGTACCGTATATCTCGGCCTATAAGGCGTCGGGGTGCATAAGACGGCCCCCCCCAAATTTCCATTTAAAAAGTAGCTTTTGAGCTCTATTCGCTGTATAAGACCAGTACCCCAAATGTGACACTTACCCACTGACTCAGTAGTCCTCTACCAACCATCCTTGGTTTTTTAAAATAAGGCCAATTCACTTCAAGTAATGTCATCAAATGTTACCCGCTGGTGTAGTGTAAGCACTAGTTACGTCACTGAAGCGTCTGCTATTTACCGGTAACTGGAACTAATGTCGGTGTCGAGTAAAATTTTTCCATTTACTTGAAATGGATTTCCCGATTTATTTGTTTATTTATATATTTCCAAATCACTTCAAGTAATGTCATCAAATGTTACCCGCTGGTGTAGTGTAAACACTAGTGATGTCACTGAAGTGTCTGCTATTTACCAGTAACTGGAACTAATGTCGGTGTCGAGTAAAATTTTTCCATTTACTTGAATGGATTTACCGATTTATTTGTTTATTTATTTATTTATAACATATCAAACACACTGCAAGTATTTTCTTTAATTTATACGCCTCCTTCGCACGAGACGATCGGTGGTGGGAGTGTTACCTCGTCTCGGTGGTGGGACTGTGTTCCCACTGTTTATACAACAGCTACCACCATATTCTAATTGTGGTGTTTCATTAGGATTTGAGTGAAAAAGGTTATATATATATATATATATATATATATATATATATATATATATATATATATATATATATATATATATATATATATATATATATATATATAAATATATATATATATATAGCTATAAATATCTATATATATATATATATATATATATATATATATATATATATATATATATATATATATATATATATATATATATATATATATAGGCCTATAATATATATATGTACGATATACAGTATATATAGGCTATATCGTACATATATATATTACAGTTGGTCCTCCTATTACGCTGTCCCACAATGCGCGTTTCACCGTTAACGCGGTGCCTAGCCAGAACCTAACATTTTCACATTCCGCGGTCGTGAACCCCATTACGCGGAGAGCGGCTGGCAAGCCGCGCCATTTTTGGATCCAAACATCTCGCCATCCGCCATGTTGTGTAAGAGGCGCGAAAATGGTGCGCACAAGGTCGCCCAGTCATCAAAACATTACCGAGTTCTTCACCCGCCACCCACTACAGCCGGCCCAAGTCAGTGATAGTGATAATTATAGTGAGGATATGGACTTATATGAACTTTGGGGGGTTTGACAAAGAGGCCCTGCAAGCCTCTGTGGTGGATAGTGATACAATTGATACAAGTGATACAGGTGAGGGCCAATAATCTGCCCTCTGCCTCGGAACCAACCGTCCATCCCCGTGTGCCCAGCCATCTTTTCTACTAATGTAAGTGTTAAAAAACCTAAAATTATTGATATTTCTCTTAAATATTAATTGTGTGTGCATACCATCATAAAATTAAGATATTATTTTTACTACAACATAGGTATTGTGTCGGAAAAAGTGGAGTTTGGGGGTCGGCTTAGATATGTTGATGATGTATTATGTCTCTGGCCATGTAATGAGGACCTAAAAGTTTTCCTACCACAACTTAACAACTTAGCCCCCTCGATCAAATTCACTGTGGAATTAGAGCAAGACTGTAAATTGCCATTCCTAGACTGTCTGATACACAGAATTGGTAACACTTTTAAGTTCAGTATTTATAGAAAACCAACCAATGTGTGTTCATACATTCATTATTATTCTGCCCACCATAATAAAGTCAAACAGTCAGTATTTACAACAATGTTTTTACGTGCCTTGAGAATTTGCAGTCCGGAATTCATCGATGAGGAATACAAATATATATATAATATTGGCTCAAACCTTAAATACCCTAGATCTTTCATAGACAAATGCTTAAACATTACTAAGAAAACTTTTTATAGAACTGATCCCAAGCCCACCCATGACCATAAGAATATCTTAATATTACCATTTCACAAAAATTTCTCACACATTCCGGCACAGCTAAAATCTTGGAACGTCAATGTGGCATTTAAAAACTCATGCACTGTTAAACAAATGTTAATCAAGAACTCCCCCAACAACACAATTGGTTGCATTTATAAAGTTCCTTGCAAGGAATGTAATATGTTTTACTTAGGCCAGACAGGTAAAGATCTTGTAACTAGAATTAAACAACACAAATACAGTGTCAGGACAGGCCAGGAATCCAATGCTCTGTTTGTTCATTTGAGGGATAACAAGCATTGCATTGACTGGGATAATGCCTCCTCAATATTACCATGTAATTCAATTGATAGTAGGAACATCATAGAATCTAGTCTTATTAAACATACCGAAGCATTCAACATGAATTTGAGTAACGGCATGTACAAGCTGGACAACTTTGTAATTAAGAAGATTTGTGATCAGGTGAGAGGGCGGGTCACTGTCCCATCTGACCCAACCACCAACCGTTGTGTGCCATTTATAGATTAGTAGGGTCATTACCTGACCATTGTGGACCTGGTCTCACCCTCCTCTGTATATATTCATCTTGTTCTGCATTACTCTATCTAGTCTGTACTCACCCCTGAAGATGTGAATTACACGAAAGCGCTTGGGAACTTCGTGTTTTCTTCTTTCCTGGTGGTTATCAGCATATATATATATATATATATATATATATATATATATATATATATATATATATATATATATATATATATATATATATATATATATATATATATATATGCATGCAAGTAAATCACTGTAGGAGCGCGTGATCTAGGTATATGCTGATAACCACAAGGAAAGAAGAAAACACGAAGTTCCCAAGAGCTTTCGTGTAATTCACATCTTCAGGGGTGTACAGACTAGTCTGTACTCACCCCTGAAGATGTGAATTACACGAAAGCGCTTGGGAACTTCGTGTTTTCTTCTTTCCTTGTGGTTATCAGCATATATATATATATATATATATATATATATATATATATATATATATATATATATATATATATATATATATATATATATATATATACACAGTGGGGTATGCTATAACGAATCTAATTGGTTCTAGAACCTTGTTCGTTATAGCATTCGTTCGTTATAGGATTAATCTGTTCCAGGCCCCCAAATACAACCACTTAACACTGAAAAATATAATATAAAATTGTAAAAATTGTAAAAAGTGCATAAATATGCATCTAAACCCCTGAAATAACCAATATCATTAGTACTTGTAATAAAAAAACAATAAATTAGTAAAAAAAAAAAAATAAATAAATAAATAAATAAATAAATTAAATAATGTTCGTTGTAGGAGTTTCGTTCGTTATAGCATTCTCAATTTTATAGGTAAAACCGTTCGTTATAGGAATATTCGTAGTAGGATCCGTTCGTTATAGCTGAGCTTGAAGGAGTTTCAGGTACTCAGCTGAGCATCAAAGGAATGGTGACGTTACCACTCAGATTCTCAAGACGTGGTTCTCCCTTCTACGCGAACTTTTATATAGTTCAGCAGTTCAATTTGCCAGCTGACGGGTTACTTGGTCTACCAACTCTTCAAAAGAACATGATAGATGTTCATCCACGTAATAATAATGTTACGTTTAAAGGTGTTTCCTACACAGCAATGAGTCATTCTGAACCTATGCTCACCGCTAGGACGAAAGTGTTGTCTACCAATCCTATTAAGAGGAAGGCGGATCATGCGTCAGGGATACCTCTCGACCTCAACCACACACCTTCCCAGCGTGATTACAGCAGCAAGAGTTGGAAGATAGTACCTGCAATTTTGAAGAGTACTCTCCATTACCAGAATGAGGAATTCACCAACGCAACAATCCTGTGAGCTGAAGTGAACATTAGTTTCTGCAAATGATTCATTCATTGCCCAGGGTGTGACAGGACGTGACTGCAGTTGTTGTGACTACTCATCAATCAACATCCTGTCAACAAAATTCTTTCGTATGGCATGAACAACACCCAGTTACCAGCACCCAGCACCCACCCTAGTGATGATGACACATCCGGTCTGAGAGATGGTCTCAGCATTCTGAGGTATGGTGTTGTGGATGACCTAGTGTGACCATTAGCGGCGGTTTGCTGTACTCAGGATTTTTGTGAACATTGACCCAGTCACCGGACCTTGGAATCAGCTGTGTCTACTGTGAGACACACACACACAAGTCTACGGGATTGCGGCAGCAATTTCACATTATCAAGAAATTAAAGAAAGGATGTTATTTGTGTGATTTTCTAGTATATCACAACAATGTCGAAGTGCAACCAAATAAATTCCCAATTCGAGGTATTGTTGCGAATTGCCAACAGACTCGACTGGCCAGGATAGATCAAGTAGCGCCACATGTTAAGATCGATCATCCTCAGGGCAAGACACGCCTGTTAGAGCTGCTTGCCGACTACAGAAATATAGTAGCCTTGCCAGGGGAAACGATAGGTCAGACAGATTTAACATCCCATCATATAGCGTTAAAGGAAGGAACCAACCCTATTTACGTACCAGCTTATAGACTACCTCATAGCCAGCGCGCTGTAGTGCAAGATATGGACCACAGGGTATGTTAGATGAGAATGTCATTAGACACTCAAAATCCCCCTTTAATAGCCCATTATTCCTCGTCCCGAAAAAGGATGGTGGATAGCGCCCTGTCATAGATTTCAGGCGCGTAAATGATCAAACAATCCCTGATAGGTACCCAATGCCTATCTTGAGCGACATATTGCAATCCTTAGGCAAGGATAATTCGGTATTTAGCAACTTAGATTTGCTTAGTGGGTATTGGCAAATACCACTCGATGAAAAATCACGAGAAATCATGGCATTTAGCACGCCTCTAGGCAACTTTGAGTTTCTACGAATGCCATTTGGTCTCAGAAATGCCCCACTAACATTTCAAAGAATGATCAACACCCTGTTTGCCGGACTAATTGGTAACACAGTCTGCGCTTATTTGGATGATCTAATAGTAGTCAGTAAGGACGTCGATTCCCATCTGATAAAACTGCGTGAAGTTTTGGCCAAACTTTCCACAGCAGGCCTCAAAATAAAACTCTCAAAGTGCGAGTTTTTAAAATCCAGAATCCATTTCCTTGGTCATGTAGTCGACGGTGAGGGCATACACACAGTTAATGATAAAGTCAAAGCTGTATCTCAGTTCCCGCGTCCTACCTCAAATGATCATGTGCTTAGCTTTCTCGGATTATCTGGTTATTATCGTTCCTTTATCAAGGACTATGCAACATTAGCATCGCCCATAACGAGGTTGCTCAAAAAAGATGCAGTGTTTATATGGGATGCTGAACACGAGGAAAGTTCTACGTCATTGAAGACAGCGCTAACCAATGCCTCGGTTCTAGCATTCCCAGACTACACTCAACCTTTCACTCTCTGTACTGACGCTTCCGGAATTGGAGTCGGAGCAGTGCTCATGCAAGAGGACACGCGTGGGAAGTTTAGAGTGATAGCATTTGCAAGTCGCAAACTAATCGATGCTGAAACACGTTATTCGGTGACGCATTTAGAAACGTTAGCCATTGTGTGGGCACTTAAGAAGTTCAAAGACATTATCTTTGGCTACAAGATAACTGTTTTTACTGATCATGCGGCAATCACCGAACTGTTCCATGGCAGAAACTTATCAGGCAGATTAGCACGCTGGTATCTGACAATTCAAGAGTTTGACCCCGAATTTAGGTATTTACCTGGGAGGGCGAATGTTGTCGCCGACGCTCTGTCAAGAAATATAGCACCAGTTATGCCTGTATCAACATTCACTCTTTCGCAGCTGGAAGATGAGCAACGACGCAACCCATATTGATCAGCTGTTATTTTTGCTCTCGAATCGGGCAAGGATGTTAAACTCCCCAAGTTATTTCTTCCCTTAAGTCAGTTTGAATTATGACATAACATACTCAATAGGACGAGAAAATCTCCTGAGGGTAATGTGTCTCAAATAGTCGTACCTGACACGTTGCGCAAAGCAGTAATGACATTGTTCCACGATGTCCCACAAGGAGGTCACCAAGGTCGTGATAAATGCTTAGCGGATTTACGAAAGAAGTATTTCTGGAACACTATGAAGAAAGACATAGAATTACACATAGCTAATTGTTTGGCATGTGCTCAACATAAAGGATCAACAGGATCACCTGCCCCGATTCTACAATATCCTACACCAGACCGTCCGTTTGACACAGTCGCTGTTGACTTGTTACAACTCCCAATGAGTCATCAGGGATCAGGATACGTCTTAGTGTGTGTGGATCATTTTTCCAGGTTCGTGGTCTTGGTCCCACTAAAACGCAAAACGGCCGAAGCAGTAGCCTATGCATTAGTGATGAATCTCATATGTCCATATACTACGCCAAAAGTTCTACTCTCTGACAATGGAACAGAGTTCAAGAATGAGCTAATAGAGCATATATGTGCACAATATGGAATTAAACAAACTTTTGTGACAGCTTATCATCCACAGGCTAATGGCCTTGTTGAAAGAACCAATCGTAAAATCCTAGAAATACTGCGTCCAATTGTTAGTGGTTTTCAATACGCATGGGAGGATTGGTTGCAGCGTCGATAAATTGGGTCAGTTAATATCTCTACGGGCAAAACACCCTACTATATTGTCTATGGTACAGATAAACGTCTGCCTTACGACATCCTTACAGAGGCGCCATACCCGGTATATAATACGGATGATTTTGCGGCAAAACAAATTCATGTCTTTACAGAAATTCATAACCAAGTACGATCACAACTAGCGGCGTCACGCGCCGAAATGATCATCAAACAACATAAACATGCTAAACCTATCGCACTGAACGTTGGGGACGCTGTTATGTTACAGGAACCTGAAAGGAACTCCAAACTTTCGGCGAAATTTTCTGGTCCATTCCGCATAATCTCAAAAGAAGCAGGCAACAAATTCAAAATATGGAAGCCTAATGCACAGATCGCAGATGTCGTGCACGCGGATCGTCTGAAGAAGACCCAGATAAATGTCTTACTTCCAGTTGATGATAATGTGATTGATACATCCTTACAGACTGTTCAGAAGCAAAATGTCCCAAATGACTATTGTATGAAACTACGTTCTGCGAATAGAAGTTAACTCGTACTTTCGCGTCAGATGGAAAACGTCGACGGCCAACTACAATCAGCAATGGACATTCTTCATGGTCTCAGCACAGCTTCGATGAATTCGACAATAGTTTCATGAACGTTGTCGTTCAAGCTGTATCTCAACAGAATCGTGTTATTTCTCAAACCTTTCATGCGATTACTGCTCTAGAATCAAAGGTTAATGCAATCATAATGGAGTCTAACCAAGTTTCGAGGATTGTTACTAGGTTACAGAAAGCAATCCCGACGTTAGAATGGCTCCTTTACTTCACAGAATATTTGCATGCTGCTGAAATTTCAGTTCACAAAATTGTAACCCCTAAAAATGAACTAATAGACAGCATTGTAGATGCCGGGATAGGACGTGTGGACGCGAAGCTTGTGCCTGTGCAGACGCTTCTTGAAGCTTTAAAAATAGCCAAGTTGCAGTATCATTTAACTCAGATTTTCAATGACAATGAGGTTCAATATTATTACCCGCTGTTGGAGTCAACCCTCACGCACAATGCAATTCTGATCCACATTCCTATGCGAGGGCAACATGAGTTTAATGCATGGCATTTAGAACCCTTCCCCTGGTTTGTGAACGACACACTGTATACCCTAGATAGGCCTAAAGAACTTTTCTTAGTAGATGAAGAATATTCATTGTTATCAATAGAGGATTCTGAGGTACTGTCATGGTGTAAGTCGTCATATCTACACTTACACGTATGTCCAGCCTACATGTTTGCATTTATTCCTGCTGCAGAGGGAATATGTGAATTGGCAGTCATACAACCAAATGTACGCACAGAGTTAGCGCAATGCAGTTATAGACCAGTTAGTCTAAAGACTGTGTTCCACGCTCACCTTCACAATGTGCAGTATTTGTTCTTTCCAAATCTCACTACTGTAATTTTAAAATGCCAAAATGGTGTTAAGCAGCTAGTTGTGAAAGGGCATTACAAGGCTCCTGATTACTGTGAAATCACTTGTAGTACATTACGGACCTTGCCTACTCATCAGCATTTTGCGTTAAATCGAAAACTCAAGTCTGCTTTAATTCCACTTCCTATAATGAATTTCACTATCAAGGATATTCAAATAGTATCAGAGAAATTAAAAGTTTTAGCTTTCTTGAACGAGACACATTTTGCTGATTTGAATAATAACTTGCCATTTTACCTGTCACGGGAATTTGCACTACCAAGTTTTACGATTCCCTCTATTCTGTTAATTCTGGCAATTATGTTCCTGTTCTGTTATTACCGGGCAGTATCATCCAAATTCAACATTGTTCATAATATACTAACCCGTACGACACAAAAGTCTAGGTCCCCTGTAGTAGAGAATACCCCTGCAGTAATATCCCCAGCTTAGTGTCTACATACTGTTTATAACATGGTTAGGGTTGTCTAGGATGTACTGTACTCTGTGAGTTATTTAGGCCTCACGGAGCTCGGCTGGTAGGTGACCGAGCGATGTAATAGGCCCCTGTCTCATCAACAGAACGTATTATATAAATGGGTCAATACATCTGATATTATATTCAGATTCACCACCCTGTAACTTTCCACTGTCTATGAGTAAGACATGAGATGGACACGTGAGCGGGCAACTCACCCAATAGCTCAGCATTTCTGTAAGCACGCACTGCGATGCCCTTAAGCTTCAGTAGCTCACCTCAACTCATATCGTAAGGACGTGACCTAACGTTTATCATACATAAACGCCGTCCCCTTCTCATTCACTCCTAGACAGTGAGACTTGCGGTTGATATACACTCAGGAATTATATATACAACCTATTATAATAAAAAAAAGGAACTACCATTTGGGTTTCGTTACTTAAAACCCAAATATAAATATGTGTGAACGGACTGGTTAATTGGACAAGCAGCCGATTCAAGACTCTGGTCTTTCCGGCAGCACAGGAGGTGGGGCTACGTTTCCCATTTGACCTCCCGCCAAATCGTTACCGAGTATGAGGTCCACTCCAGCAACAGGCAGCTCGTGTACACAGGCTACGTTAGCTATCCCTGAAAAACAAGAAGACTTGACGCGTACTAAAACCAAAGGAGCTACACCTTGACCCCAAAGGGATCCCAATATGACGTATTTGCCAGTCTTCCTTGCCGCAACAACACCCTCTTTGACGAGAGTTTGGAGACAACCCGAGTCTCTCAAAATAGTGACTGGTGTTTCGACACCATCAACTTCTACCGTGCCTTGTGACAAAAAGGGACAAAAGGTACCAACGTCTGGGTCCTTCGCAAAACTCTCCTGGAAAGGATCAAAGTCTCGTGAGGTGAGAACGGAAACTGTACTCTCTTGTGCTTCACCTCTTGTGGAAACCAACGCTATTGGCATGCTGTCAGCCTTGCTCAAACCAGCCATCACTCCGACTGGTGACGTATTAGTCTCTTTAGTAACACTCATAGCTGGTTTGCCTGTATTTAGCTGCAGCCTTGTCTAACAAAACTCTGCCTTATGACCTGGCTTTCCACAGTAACTACAAGGGTATGTAGAAAATTTGGACGCCCCGTTAGGTGGCGAACGCGTCCAGCTCCTCCTGTCACGCACAAAATTACTATCGTCAGTATTCCCTTGTCTCGCTCTGTGGAGAGAGGGATTAAAAGTCCTTTGAACCTGTGAGGGCATAACATCTTTGTTAGTCCTACCATGCCTCAAAACATATCCATCAGCATGCTTAGCGGCCTCTTCAATAGTACTAAATTCCCTATCTAACAAGTATAAGGTAACCTCTTCGTCGATGGTTCTCAGAAATTCCTCTGTGAGCATTAACTCAATCAGGGAGTCAAAATCACTCACTTCCTTGGAGTGTAACCACTTTGAGAATACCTCTCTTTTACTCCTAGCAAATTCAAGGTGGGTCTGTACGCTTCAGGAACAAGGGCATAAGCCTTTAAAACTTCCTCCTCAATACACAAGTAATCCTTAGCGTCACTGTCTGTAAGAGACGAAAAAACACACAGAGCCCTACCTGCAAACGCCTGCTGAAGCAAAATGGGCCAAAACTCTATAGGCCACTTTAAAGTGGTAGCAAGTCTCTCGAAAGCAATGAAAAACTCATCAACTGTTTCCTCTGAAAACATGGGCATTAGCCTAGCAGCACGTGCTGGATCGAAATGAGGAAAACTAGATCTGGGGGTGAGGCCATCGGTGCTAGAAGGGTTACTCTGACCGAGCTGTATACACAGTCGCAAGTTTTCTGAATCTGATTCTTTCGCTTTAGCTTCAGCCTCTTTCGCTTTAGCTTCAGCTTCCGCCTGACGTATTCCAACCTCTTTGCGCCTTAGCTTCAGCCTCCGCCTGACGTATTCCAACTCTTCTCGCTATAGCTTCGGCCTCTTTCAATTTTATTTGTGACTCGAGAAGGCGTAATTCATCAGTCACTGACCGTGACTCAACTACATTAATTTGACTAGCTTCACCGTGGTCTTCTCTTAAACTAACATCAACACTATCTCCTAACAGCTGACTACTTACAGCGTTAAACAATTTTACCTTACTGGCGATGCTAGAAATTTCCATACCATAATACCCGCAAATTAATCTTAATTCATGTGCACTTAATTTTGAAATTTCCTAAACGGAGGGACTACCTGATTTAAATGCAGCCACATCATCTTGGGTAATGATAACCATGATGGCTAGTTAAAAAATATATATATATATATATATATATATATAAAACACAAAAGAATATCACGTGTCAAAAGGTCGTTAGTGAACCCTGGCAAGGTCGCCAAAACTGTTACGCCGTCTCTTAATTTACTTAAATATCCAGGTTCTAGGCGTAACCAAACAAAAAAAAGTGAAGTAAATTAAAAGGGAATAAAAATAAATAAAGTAAACCTTTAAGAATTTAATTAATTAAATATTAACACAATAAAGAACCTCGTAGGCTGTCAACAAATTGATTCACCATCGAAACTTTTAAGACACAAATGATACTAAACATCGAAACATCTAAAGAATAAAAATAAAGCATTGGATTACGTTAACACTGCATAAACATATAAAAACTTACACTGAAATTAACTAACGTGAAACCAACACTGAATTACAGTGACCCCTCGTTTAACGAACACCTCGGTTAACGTAATTTCGATTAATGAACTGCCTTCCATAAGGATCTTCAATTCGGTTAACGAAAAAAAATTCGTTTAACGAAGTTTTTACGAACCGACCTCAACATGTTTTCGCTTGCACTGACCGGGCAACCAGCTTTAGTATCAGTCCGCCAATACATTAATCGGTTCTAGGGCTTAAATTCCTTACTATTTTAGTAAATATCAAGAAGTTTATACTATTAAATAATTTTAAAAGTTAAATATTCAATTTTTTAGTCATTTTAACAATTATTGAACATAATTGAAGATAAAGTGACTAGTTTAATGCGCGGCATCCAGCCTCTTAACACAGCAAACATGCGTTAGTATCTCTCTGTTTTCACTGGAGGTAACATCTTGCTTGAGACTCTCTTCAACTAAACGCTTTTTTTCTGTGTTTCCAAGCAAATTACTGGTCATTTTGAAATAAATTTTACATATTGACAATATTTAATGCAGTGCAGTGTTGATTTAAAGAAAATAATCTTGAATTACACCAAGAGAGCTAAAATTTTATGGGTGAAATGGCGCCATGGGGTGACTTCTCTTCCACCCCAATGCCTTCTCTTCTTCCTTCTCCTCCACCCCCATTCTAAATCCCATCATCATCATCATCATCCAGGAGCCTTCTACATACACACCTCAAAGTAAGTGAACTTTTCGACCATTTTTGTTGAATTTAGGAAATTTTCGGTGAGCTGGAACCAATTACCCAAAAACCCATTGAAACAATGGTTTCGGTTAACGAACTTTTCGGTTAACGAACGACCTTCTGGAACTGATTGAGTTCGTTAACGGAGGGGTCACTGTACTTAAATGTAACTAAGCAAATACTGATGGACATAAATAGGTACTCAAATAGATATACCACATTGGTGGCGACAGGAACAACACAAATAAATTAAGTATAAGAAACAGGTGACAAGTGTCACTCAAAGGATGTGAACTGTATGACAAGAGGACTGAACTAACTCCGTCAGTTGGTGGGTCCTATATATAAGGTCGGCTCCCGCCAAGCGACCCGCCGGTGGGTCGTTTAACGATGCAGATGGTCGTAGAGAAGCAAAGAATGCTTGTTACAATACAAAATGGGTTTGAACAAATAATAACAGTTAAAACCTTAACAGCACAGGGTAAGGTGACTATATTATATAATAGTAAAAACAACACGATCATTACAGGAATAATATGGAACATGGGAGCAGGTCATATATAAAAAAAAAATAGAATACGATACGGTCGTAACACTGGATATCAACAAACATTCCAAAATTAAGGAGATACAAAAGAAATATGAACTCTCTTCAAACAATTTCTCAGCTAGCCTAATTTAATGTTTATTTTATCAGAACACTTGTGGGCATTTATCCATTCATTACAAGTTTTCTTATCTCTGGGATATCTGTAATAATTGATGTGCTCTCTGCTTGGGATTTGAGTTTTGTTGCTGCACCCATTATTGTTCAAATAACCATAATTGTAGATACACTGGTCCTGGGGGTACAGGCGGGCATAACAACAGTGACGTCACCGAGCTGTGCACTGTGGGTAAAACAAGTGCTTGGTGAACCATCCTTACTGTCTCTATTTCTTGGCCAGGCATATGTATGGGAGAAATTTATGTGATCTTCTTTTCTCTCACTTGTTTGGGCACCTTTCCATAGCTGGTTGAATGTAGTTGAGGGCATTTGGGAGCCATCACAAGCACGAGAGGCACATATGTTGAGAGAGCAGAGTAAAAAACACGTGAAACAGACAAGTGTTTAACCCAGACTAAGATGGAGTGAGTGTGCAAGGCCCAGCTGCCTGGGACAACAGAGACACCTTGCGGCATGCCATAAAAGTTGTGGGCTCTCTGTCCTGGCCGCAAAAATGGCGCCATCTCTAAAACTACCCGCAAACATTCTTGGATACATCCAGGGTGTCAACTGCGAATAATTAAGGGCCGTGAATTTAAATTCCACAAATTGTAAGGGTATGCTGTACTGTACTAATCCTATTAAACACATACGCCCTACCTATACATATTACAGTATTTGTCTGCATATTTTTTCATGGGGACCAGCTCACCCGGGTACTGGCTACCAACCCATATCTGGGCCCCTGGGGGGGGGGAGAGGAGAATAATAATAATAAACCATAAATATACAATAAAAAAATCAAAAGTGAGAAATGAAATATGTGTTATATTGTCAAAGTAAGAGAAACAATTGAGATCCTGCAATTGAGTGTAAATGAGACAGAAAATCAGTCAAATCAGTAACCTGAGACTTGATCAAAATTTTTGTCATGCCATATGGCAGCAGGATCTACCATTAGACAATACATTATACTTCCAATATCTTCCCAGGCAGAAGTACCTACCTGCTTGGTAGCTGCCTACTACCTACTGCAATTATTGGTAAGAATTCATATAACAATACCAAACAAGGACTGCTATCAGCACCAAATTAGCAATGCTTTATTGGAGTGACAGAAAACAATAATACCATTTGCTGAAAAGTGAACAGATATTTCTTACCTAAAATATAACATGGTGAAGTCAGCCTTAAAAGACGAGCCTCATTTTCAAATAAATCCTTCACAGAAGAGCAGAGGGAGCTGATAAAATGTGCCAGTTTTGTCATATCCACCTGTTAAAAGGGTAATGAATTATAATCTCTTAATCACTATTGAAAATTTATCTTATTCCCAAGTCAACAGTAATCAGAATATATCCAGACCAATATGGTAACATGTGGGGGGGGGAGGAAGCAAAATTGCTTCCAAGATATATATAATGAACCGACCCATTTTACTTTTTAATTTGGAGATGTGGCCGATTACCGAAAAGTATCAGTAATAGGTGCAGAAATAATATTAATAATTAACCAGTAATTCCATGCCCAAATATCCCCTGCCCCCATGAGTAATAGGCTGTTTGTCATCAGGCGGTGAAGCACGGTGAGTTCGGTGCACATTCACTTCTTGGTTTGTTGTTTGCCACGTGTCCACACAGGTCAGTGGTCTGTGATCACCACTCAAGATCCCATGTTTATGTTTTGCTACATAGTAAGTAAGTTGTAAGCATAATGACCATCATCATCTACATACAAGAGAACATTGTTTCATAATATTCTTGCCAATTAATCAACAGATAAAGGAATATTGTTTAATGAGTGTAATGTTCACAAAATAGAAGGACAGTATGCTTACTGCACAGATTATTTCTTTGTTTTTCAAGTGATGTCACACACTGTTAATCATGAGAAAATGCCTTGCACTAAGACTAAGCGGGGCTGCTTATAAATGCCTTCATAAATCTCATGCACAAGTAAACCAGAAAGGTAAAACTGCATTGCAAAAGTTTCTAAAGTGTTCACAACAAGACCACGACATGAAATGTAAGCTTAAAAGTAAAGCGGCAAAGTGGCAGGCCATTCTCAGACGTATTCTTGATGTCATCATGGACCTAGCAATGCAAAGTCTTGCTCTTAGAGGTCATAAAGAGTTTTTTACCCAAAGCCACTAATAACCCTGGAAACTTACTGACATTAATGCAACTACTGCACTGTACTTGGGAAGTATGATCCGATAATGAGGGAATATTTGACCACCACCCAAACTACTCGTCACCCATCAGTCAATTACCTTTCACCCACAATTCAAAATGAATTCCTACAACTCCAGGGCAGTTGAGCAAAGTAACACCTCATCAAGGAGATCCAAACAGCAAATTACTATGCCATCATCTTGGACAGTACTCCAGAACAATCACACACTGATCACATGTCTCAAATTATAAGGTCTGTCCACATCTTGCATAGGTAAAGGAAAGTAAAGAAATCGTTTCTTGGTTTCATTGAGTTGGAAGGCAATACAGCTGGTGCTTTAACAGAACAAGTCATTAGTATACTGCAAGAAGATGACCTTGATGCCACGCATCTTCAATGCCACTGGGATTCACAGTGGAATATAAAGGGAGTTTTCATTCCCTGTACCACCCATTCATAGAATTTGGTTGGAGTTAATGCTGCTGCCAGGACAATGAATGCCATAACTTTCTCCGGGACCGTTAAGCAACTGTACGCGTTCTTCTCTGTTTCAATTTCCAGATGGAACATTTTCCAACTATTTGTCCAGGGGAAGACTGTAAAGTGAGTTTTTTAAACTAGATGGAGCTCCAAGCATGATGCCATTGATGCTGCTTGGTCCCATACAAATTAAATATTTAAAGCTTTGGAAAAAAAAAGAGACTCAGGAAACACAATCAAATACAAATATTATGTTAATGTATGAGGACACAACAGAAAAGGAAACAGTGGATTGGAAGAACCATAATATCTTCAATATGTTGTTCTGAGAGAACAAGAGGAATCTTTCCCCAACCTTCTCATCATATTTAGGAAATTTTTTCACCATGTGTGCAAGCATTGCAACATATGAGAGAAGCTTCTCCAAGCTTAAACTAATTAAGGACTAGCTCACATCCACAATGAATCAAACTAGACTCAATGACCGTGCCATACTTTCCACTGAGTGTGATGTTGTCGAGTCAGTAAATTATGATGACATAACAGATGAGTTTGCCTTATGCAAGGTTAGAAAATAATTGTGAATTAGCCTGTTCCAACAAAGGATGCTCCTGTGTAAGTCAACTTTTATCTAGAAAACAAAGCAAAGGTATAGTTAATTGATATAAAATCATTTAAAAATTTCATATTTATTATGTTACCTAATTCTAAAGAATAATTATTTCTAGTTTTCAATTAGGTATTGTGTTGACTGATGTCTTCTGTATTCCATTAACATTGTAATACAGGCATTTAATTTTGTTTCATACTTTACTCATCCCTTAAGTTTTCAACAGTGAGGGGTAACCATGTCAAAAATGCAAAACTTATTTTTGTAAAGCAAACCAAAATGGGGTTCAAAATAAAAAAAAACATAAAAAACAGGGCAAACAAAATTCCAAATTACCCAGCTTAACACTTTGTGCTCTGGACACTTTAATATTTCATGCAGGCTAACAACAGATGATTACTATGAACTCATTTCAAAGAATGGCAGTGAAAGGGTTAAGAAACATGCAGACAGGATAATGTGCACATCAGTATTTTCAGTAATCCTATAGTGGATTACTTTTAGGTGATGACTGGCATCTAGGAAATACATGTGATCATCATTAGCTTTCACTTAGCAATAAATTAAAGACTAACTAAAAAAATAAATATGGACACATGCAAACCATGCCTAATAATTTTATCAAGGAAGCTTCTTTTTTTGGATGTAAAATTGTTTTATTATCTATAATTTTTTGACCTAATGATAACCATTTTTTTTGTACATTCTGTATGGAAGTTTGGGTTGAAAAATAACCAAAATATAACTATGGGGTCCTTCTCTCTCTTGCACTGGTTCAATGAACATCTTCCAGGCATTCTCACTGGGAAAGTTTCACTTTACTGATGAATTTAATAGCCATCATGGCCCCTAAGTGTAAAATTAGTTGCAGTGCTTGTGGGTGAGAAAAAGAAAAACACATACAGTAGAACACCTCGATAAATCAGACTAGTTTGGGCAGACCTCAGTCCGAAAAATGCAAAAACCTAAAAAAAATAAAAAAAAAGTGAATCGATGAGGGGGGGATGGCGATAACATTGCTTATCTGAACTGTTGAAAGAAAATAAGTTTTTGTTATGTTATTACTGCACTTCAACAACTAAGGTCTTAAAGTGTACAACAAGGTTATCTAATATACTATAGGACTAGCTGTCTGTCTGTCTGTCTGTTCTGGGCAGCTGAAACGGCACAATCGTTTTTCATCAAACTTGGTGGAAAAATTGCAAAAAATTCGTAGAGTGGAACAAACCTGGTCCCATGTCGATGGTTTCTTTAGGAAGGAATTAATTAACCATTTTATTTACGATGGAAAACGATGCAAGAGTACGGACTTGGCGCACCCGAATTAACCATGCAAGTCTACGGACTTGCCGCACCCTGTCAGCCGGATACAATACAGTACAATACCATACCATACCATAAAATACACAACGAACTATAAATATTTGTAAGAATAAAACATAATCATATAGACATGTAAGACTCACAACTTAATAAGATATCCGTAAGACATTAGCTATTGGAAATGTGATTCAATGTTTTGTTATTAATCCAGTGTGATATGTATCGGTATTGGTGGTACAATCCTAACGGTCTCTAATCCTGTTGAATAAGTGAGGTTAATCTGGGTTTATTGAGATCAAAGATAAGGTGTGGGGTGTATTCTCCTGTGTTAGTCTCAGGTACGACCCTTGCTGTAACAATCACGACCATGATTATAACAACCAGGACCGTGATTATAACAACCACGACCATGATTATAATAACAACGACTATGATTATAACAACCACAACCATGAATATAATAACCAGGACCATGATTATAACAACCACGACCAAGATTATAACAACCACGCCCATGATAATAACAACCACGACCATGATTATAACAACCATGACCATGATTATAACAACCACGACCATGATTATAACAACCATGACCATGATTATAACAACCACGACCATGATTATAACAACCACGACCATGATTATAAGAACCACGTCCATGATAATAACAACCACGACCATGATTATAACAACCACGACCATGATTATAACAACCACGACCATGATAATAACAACCACGACCATGATTATAACAACCACGACCATGATAATAACAACCACGACCATGATTATAACAACCACGACCATGATTATAACAACCACGACCATGATTATAACAACCACGACCATGATTATAACAACCACGACCATGATTATAACAACCACGACCATGATTATAACAACCACGACCATGATTATAACAACCACGACCATGATAATAACAACCACGACCATGATTATAACAACCACGACCATGATTATAACAACCAGGACCATGATTATAACAACCACGTCCATGATAATAACAACCACGACCATGATTATAACAACCACGACCATGAGTATAACAACCACGTCCATGATTATAACAACCAGGACCATGATTATAACAACCAGGACCATGATTATAACAACCAGGACCATGATTATAACAACCACGACTATGATTATAACAACCACGACCATGATTATAACAACCAGGACCATGATTATAACAACCACGTCCATGATAATAACAACCACGACCATGATTATAACAACCACGACCATGAGTATAACAACCACGTCCATGATTATAACAACCAGGACCATGATTATAACAACCAGGACCATGATTATAACAACCAGGACCATGATTATAACAACCAGGACCATGATTATAACAACCAGGACCATGATTATAACAACCACGACTATGATTATAACAACCACGACTATGATCAAACCACGACTATGATTATAACAACCACGACCATGATTATAACAACCACGACCATGATTATAACAACCACGACCATGATAATAACAACCACGACCATGATTATAACAACCACGACCATGATTATAACAACCAGGACCATGATTATTACAACCAGGACCATGATTATAACAACCAGGACCATGATTATAACAACCAGGACCATGATTATAACAACCAGGACCATGATTATAACAACCACGACTATGATTATAACAACCACGACTATGATCAAACCACGACTATGATTATAACAACCACGACCATGATTATAACAACCACGACTATGATCATAACCACGACTATGATCATAACAACCACGACCATGATAATAACAACCACGACCATGATTATAACAACCACGACCATGATTATAACAACCACGACCATGATAATAACAACCACGACCATGATTATAACAACCATGACCATAATAATAACAACCACGGCCATGATAACAACCACGTCCATGATTATAACAACCACGACCATTATTATAACAACCACGACCATGATTATAACAACCACGACCATGATTATAACAACCACGACCATGATTATAACAACCACGACCATGATAATAACAACCACGACCATGATTATAACAACCATGACCATGATAATAACAACCACGACCATGATTATAACAACCACGGCCATGATAATAACAACCGCAACCATGATTATAACAACCACGACCATGATTATAACAACCACGACTATGATCATAACCACGACTATGATCATAACAACCACGACCATGATAATAACAACCACGACCATGATTATAACAACCACGACCATGATTATAACAACCACGACCATGATAATAACAACCACGACCATGATTATAACAACCATGACCATTATTATAACAACCACGACCATGATTATAACAACCACGACCATGATTATAACAACCACGACCATGATAATAACAACCACGACCATGATTATAACAACCATGACCATGATAATAACAACCACGTCCATGATAATAACAACCACGGCCATGATAATAACAACCGCAACCATGATTATAACAACCACGACCATGAGTATAACAACCACGTCCATGATTATAACAACCAGGACCATGATTATAACAACCAGGACCATGATTATAACAACCAGGACCATGATTATAACAACCACGACTATGATTATAACAACCACGACTATGATCATAACCGCGACCATGATTATAACAATCATGACCATGATTATAACAACCACGACCATGATTATAACAACTACGACCATCTGGAAAACGATGTCGCTGTACGCTGTCAGCCGGACGGCGGTTGCGCGCTAGCCAAGCATGAGCGTTCGAAATTTCACGCTAGGTAAACTGTACCACCGGACTCCCCACGGCACGAAGGGCCAACGATCACATGTTAAAACACTATTACTGAACATCAACAATAAAAAAAAATATGAAACAGAACTCTCTGGGTTGAAACTCAAACAGAAGTCTGCTTGGCAACAACTGTTTTCACGAAGATGATTATTATTTAGGGCAAAATGTTATATGTAAGTATGAAGAGAACACTGTATACTGTACAGTACTATAAAGATAAAAATAATAACAAATAAATGTCGAGGTATAGTGTATGTGAAAGATGAATGTATATATCTGGCAGAAGGAAGGTAGTGTGGGTGGGTGACTCTCTCCTCTTTCCCCCCAAGATCCTTTAACACGTCTTTATGCAATTTCACCATAATTGTAATATAATTTAGGTTCATTTGATGCCAGGTTGATGAAATATTATCCGAAATAAATCAACTTTCCAGAAAGAAGAATCCATCACTCAACACGATGAGTCATTTGTTTACAAAGGGCAAACAGCTGATAGGCTTAGCTCCTTCACAACTCATGTTTACCCTAACGTCTGTTTTCAACACTTAGCAAATTAGTACAGTATTGTATTTATCACTTAATAAACACTATTGTAGTTTATTTATCATCACTTAATAAATTCTATTGTAGTTTATTTATCATCACTTAAGTAATATTGTAGTGTACAGTATTATGGATCTGCATATACCCTGGTTTATTTATTAATCAGTTGTCTAAGTGTACAGGTAGCCAAATTGAGCCATCATGTATCACTCAAAGGTTGTAAATAACATTGTTAGGGAGTTACCTTCATATCAAATACTATACAGTGTGTTATGATGACCCTGTTGTAAGCTGGTTTACTGTAAGATTTCACACAAACGAATCCTGAGTGAATACCTTAGGATACAGCTTATCCTTTCATTTTCAAGTCATATTACAATTTGCATATTGTATTTTAGCTCTATTATTGAAGATGTTATATTAATTATGATGAACCATACACCGTAAGAGACTTATTATGTAAGAATATAACATGTACTGAATCAATAAATAAATAAACATGAAGAATACATCAACACAGTGTCTGAGCTCTTGTTAGATTTTTTTTTAATTTGTCCACTTCTTAAAATATGTACAATATTTTTTTTTCCTAGTATATAGTATTTCTGGTTACCGAAGCACCTCAGAGTCCGAAAAAAATAATTCCGATATACAGTACTGAGGTCTGATTTATTGAGGTTTTACTGTGAGAGCTTTTGAAGATATTGGACTTATTAACACTCTTGGGATCATTCACTACTAAGTGGTGTTTTCATTTAATGTGAATGAAATTTTTGCCTTATAATCAGACACACCACCATGGTGTATTGTTCATTTTCTCTGAAAGTTCCTGGTTGAATTGCTTCAAATTTTAACACAACTTTCTTCATGCTAGTCTAGATGGTATGAAGGAAATCATCGAGTTGGGGGAGAAAATTAAGCTCATTCTTAACAACAACTCAGACAAGCATCGGTATGAAGCGTCTAATAACCATTCTGACGAAATTTATGGAGCCGTATATCCAGATCTATCTCAACAACATCAATGCTAGTCGTCAACATAGTATTGAGGACTTCCTCACCCGCAACCCACCACAACCACAGCCAACTCAAGTCATTGATCGTGATAGTGACAATATGGCCTTTGAGAGGTTTGTCTGGAAGGACCTGCAAACCTCTGCGAGTAGTGAAAGTGATTCACTGGAGGGCACTAATTTGCCCTCCGCCTTGGATCCAGCCGCCATCCACGTGTGCTGACCCAGCTTTTCTTCTAACGTAAGTGTTAAAAAACCTAATATTATTGATATTTCTCTTAATTATTGATTATGTGTGCATACCATCATAAAATTAAGATGTTATTTTTACTACCTGTACAACGTACGTATTGTGTCGGCAAAAAGTGGAGTTTGGGGGTCGGCCCAGTCACTATTTCAATTAATCCCATATGTTCTGTTATTTCATTTATACGTTTCTCGTTTTACGCGGGCCTCCACGGGTTCAATTGACGGCATAAATCCAGACCTAACTGTAATAGTGTTTTAATAACCTTGGTTGTTCACGTGCAGTAATAACATAACAACAACTGATTTTCTTTAAACAGTTCAGATAAGCAGTGTTATCTCTATCTCCCCTCGCCCAATGTATTCGCTTTTTACGAACTGTGGTCTGCCCCAAGTAGTCCGATTTATCAAAGTTATACTGATATGAAATATTTTTTAATTTATGAGACATTGGTGAAAAGGCTACTCACAATACAGGCACACACAAGAATGTCATAATATATAGGCCTAGCTTGGAAAAATAAGTGATAGTGAAATGTTGTGCAGTAGAGGCATGCATATGGTGAATTATAATGAATATATTTTGCTTATTTGATAGGTATTCATAACACCATCGCCATTGTTATGCATATGCTAAGGCCTACCTCGCCTGAGTGGTAAGTGGAAATATTATTGCCAAAATTTAAATTTTTGAAACAAAAAATTCAAAGTGGACTATTTCTCTTCCTTAGTATGTGAACAGTAATAACCCATCATAAAAAAAATACTGTAGAAAGATTTTGAATAAAAAATAGCAAGAAAAAGATGTGTATAAACATTTCAGTGACTGTGTGCCTAACAACTTACAGCTCCTCCCCGACTTATGACCTACTCGACTTACGACCGCCCGCACTTACGACCTGCCGCAGTCGTACCAAAATTTTGACAAATTACGTATTTTCGAGTCCCAACGTCAGTACACAGACAAAATTTTTGTTTGTAATTCCATTTAAAATGGATGGCAAGTGTAAAAGTGAGACTTCTCGGTGCTGAGAAGAGAAAGACACCCAGAAATTTATATAAATCTACCCAAAGATACAGTTGAAAATTTTTTACATTATTAAAATGTACTATGTACTAAAAATTTTATCTCTTGTGCAAAATATATTACGTTTATATTCAAATTAATCACTATCTTATAAGAATTCCAGCAATGTAAATTATATTCCCCAGTCACGTCAATGACCTTTTACAAGCAAAAATAAAAAACTCAACCAAACGGATATAAAAAAGCAAATAATTACTTCACTAGACCTTCGGTGCCTAACTGTCAAACATGTCACTGTCACGCCTCCCTCCCTCCCCCCCCTCTCCCAGCAAAGGTTTGGTGGTTATACAGTAGGCTTTAAGTTTTTATCTTACAGTCAACCCTCACTTTACGCGGTTAATGTAACCCGCAGGGTCCCGCGGAAAGTGAGGAACGCGTAAAGTGAATAACATAACATATGGGATTAATTGAAATAGAGTCCGGGCCGACCCCCAAATTCCACTTTTTGACGACACACAACTTTGTTGTAGTAAAAATTTTATCTTAACTTTATGATGGTATGAAAAAACAAGTAATATAGAAGAGGCTAGGTTAGGAAAAATAAAGGTTAACATAGGAAAAATAAAGGTTAGGTTAGGAAAAATAAAAGTTATGTGGAACACTTACATTAGTAGAAGAGATGGGTCGGCATACGGGGATGGAGGCTGGTTCCGAAGCAGAGGGCAGATTACTGGCCCTCAGGTGAATCACCATTACTAGGTGAATCACCATCACTGTCACTTACAGTTGTCAGGGCTTCCCTGACAAATCCCTCAAAGTCATCTTCACTGTCACTATCACTGGCTTGGGCTGGCTGTGGTGGGTTGCGGGCGAAGAACTCGGTTATGCTTTTTTGACGGCTGGTGTTTATGTTGTCTTGATACACCGTGATGTACGGCTCCATAGCCTGCACCAGCCGGGTATGGAAGACTTCATAGAAGTCATTGTCATTGTCGCGGGAAAGGAAGGACTTCATTTTCTCTGCACACTCCATGGCACCCTTAATATCACTATGACTTAAACTGTGTTCTTCGGAGAATGACGCACCTTCTTCCTCCTCTTCACTGACGTGATCTTCTTCCAACATCTTGTCGGCAGTCACTTCAGGATCTCTGATCACCTCCAGGATGTCGTTGTTGGTGGTCTCGGAGAAGCCTGGAACTGTAACAGTCTGCGCAGCTTCTCTGACAAGGTCCACTGCTACTGCAACAGTCTGAACCTCACCAGTCACAGATTGACTCCTCCTCTCACCTGGTATTCCATGCAACACATGTCTCCATGTGTGACGAATTGTCGCAATAGACAGCTGATCCCATGACTCCACCAAGAAGTCCACAGCTTTATGTGATGTTAAATACTCTCCAGAATGGTTTGAACAGTATTTTTTGCTGTGCCAACTGTTGATCCTCATCTTTTTCGCTCTTGCTATCGGTGGTGGTGTCACTCAGGTTACGCAACTCTTCCCTGGTGTTGGTGTAGTCGTTCAGGAGTTTGAATTTTTTCGTAGAGAATGCAACTTTTACATTACAGATTAACTCTTGGTCCATGGGCTGTAATATAGACGTAGTGTTGGGAGGAAGGAAGACCACTTTTACGTTGGGGTGACGATCTAAAAGGAGGGGCGAGTGTCCTGGTGCGTTGTCCAGCAGCAACAAAATCTTGAATGGCACATTCTGTCGCTCACAGAATCTCTTTACATCGGGAACAAAACAGTCATCAAACCAGGAGAGGGACAGTGTAGAGAACATCCACGCCTTACGTGCGGTCAGCCAGTGGACATTTAGCTTGGTCATGTCCATGGTTTTGTAGGTGTGCGGCTTGCGTGCTGTGTGGATCACCGATAACTTGAACTTACAGGTACCGGAGGCATTGGTGGTAAACAGGACGGTGATGCGTTCCTTCTGCATCTTCCGGCCCCGAATCTTGCTGGCATTCTTTACAACGAAGGACTTGGAAGGTAGCTTTTTCCAGAAAAGACCAGATTCGTCCATGTTAAACACCTGGTCGTCACTGTACTGTCATTCCTCCATAATCTCACGTAAAAACGGAGGAAATTCCCTAGCAGCAGCACGGTCAGCACTCGCTTCTTCACCACCAATGTTTATATTGGTGATCTTGTTCTGGATCTTAAACCTCTGTAACCACCCAGAGGAAGCATTAAAGGGTTTGGGCTCTGTAATTCCCATCTTTCGTGCCACTGCGATGTACAGTACAGTTCACGTGCGTAGTCCTTAACAGAGCGCGTGTCGACCGCCATGTTCTGTCGCGCCTGACGCACCAAGTACCTCATAAGTAATTTTTCTGTCTTGAGAAGCACCTGGTTGTGAAAATACTTGATCATAGAAGCACCTGTAGACTTTGTGATCTTCAGTGTGCTCCTTTATCTTGGCGGTATCCTTCTTTATTGTTCGAATCGTAGATTCATTCACACCAAGCTGGCGGGCCAAATCAACCTGCCTTGTTCCTTTCTCCAACTCTTGGATGATGGTATACTTCACCTCGTAGCTTAAGGAACGTCGTGTCTTCTTTGGCTTAGTGCCGCTGGGTCTAGGTAAGGAAAGGTTTCTCTCGGGGGGGGGGGGGGGGGGGGGGGGGGTGGTCCGGTGGAAGCCATTTTAGAGAACAATGGATGCACGTTTACACGGTCTGGCGTGGAGGGATGAAACTGGCGCGGCTAGGTCAAGGATGGTCTTTCCTCCCTCCCTCCCTCCCCCGGGTGGATACGTCATAATACTTTAAGCCAATTACAGCTAACAGTAGAGGGGTGTAGGGATGCATGGCCAATCACAGTCCGATACGTCATATGACGTCAGTGATAACGCAACAAAGACACACACTGCGCAACCTTACCGAGCGGCTTGCCCAAGCGGAGGGAGGAGGAGGGAGAGGCGAGGAGCACAGGCAGACAGGAGGGTGGGGCGAATCTAAAAATAGCGTCGCGCTGGACACTCTCCGCTTAATGGGGTTCACGTACCGCGTAATGTGAGCACGTTAGGTTCTGGTAAGGCACTGCCTAAACGTGGAAACGCGGAATGTGAGAACACGTAAAGTGAGGGTTAACTGTATATAATATCACAGATTAAAGTTAGGAGAATATAAATTGCATTGCTGGAAACCTTGCAAGACAGTGAATAATTTGAATATAAATGTAATATATTTTGCACAAGAGAAAAAAATTAATCACTTGTAGTGATATATATATATATATATATATATATATATATATATATATATATATATATATATATATATATATATATATATATATATATATAATATATATATATATATATATATACAGGTTGACTATCAAAAATCCGGCAACCTCGGGACCTGAGGAGTGCCGGATTTTCGAAAAAGCCGGAAAACTGATGGTTATATTTGCTGTATAAGTTTAACAGAAAATGAGTACCTGTACAGTCCTTTAAACAAAGAAAATTAAACACTTAAGTTAGGATAATATAATTGACATTGCTGGAGTCCTTGTAAGACCAGGAATATTTTGATTATAAATGTCATATATTTTGCACAAAAGATAACATATTCACTCAGAGTAAACATTATATCTAAAATTTGTATGTCTAATGCAAAATCTATGATGTTTATATTCAAAATGATCATCAAATGGTAAGAATTCCAGCAATGTAAATTATATTCTGGCCGGGTAATTTGTATGAATTTTATGAGCTAAACAAATATCTTCAGTTAATAAAAAAAAAATATTCTTCACGACACTATCTGTCAATCAAAGTACCACAACTTGCCTCCCCCCCTCTTCCAACTGCGCCAGATGGTCGGTTGGTCCCAACGCTCCCCCCCACCCCCAACCTTCCATCCCAACCAGAGAAATGTTGGGTGAAAAAACTAATTTTAACGTTTAGAAATAAATAATACCTCAAACTAAAGTTAGGATAATACAATTGGCATTGCTGGATTCCTTGTAAGACCAGGAATATTTTGAATATAAATGTCAAATATTTTGCACAAAAGATAACATATTTATTCAGAGTAAACATTATATCTAAAATTTGTATGTCTAATGCAAAATCTATGATGTTTATATTCAAAATGATCATCAAATTGTAAGAATTCCAGCAATGTAAATTATATTCTGGCTGGGTAATTTGTATGAATTTCATGAGCTAAAACAATATCTTCAGTTAATAAAAAAAAAAAATTCTTCACACCGTGCCAGATGGTCGGACGGTCCCTCCCTCCCCCCCACTCCCCAGCAACCCTCCCTACCAAATAAATGTGTGGGAAAACTAGACTATTTACCTTTTTAGTAATAAATAATACCTCATACTGAAGTTAGGATAATATAATTGACATTGCTGGATTCCTTGTAAGACCAGGAATATTTTGAATATAAATGTCATATATTTTGCACAAAAGATAACATATTTACTCAGAGTAAACATTATATCTAAAATTTGTATGTCTAATGCAAAATCTATGATGTTTATATTCAAAATGATCATCAAATTGTAAGAATTCCAGCAATGTAAATTATATTCTGGCCGGGTAATGTGTATGAATTTTATGAGGTAAAACATATATCTTCATTAAATAAACTAAGAAATATTTGAAAATGCGCTCCGAAATCCATGACGGAAAACTGAAGGTTCCGGTTTATCGGTTGCCGAATTTTTGATAGGCCACCTGTATGTGTGTATATATATATATATATATATATATATATATATATATATATATATATATATATATATATATATATATATATATATATATATATATATATATATACATATATATATATATATATATATATATATACAGTGAACCCTCACTTTACGCGGTTAATTCAACTCACAGGATACTGCGGAAAGTGAGAAACGCGTAAAGTGAACAACATAACATATGGGATTAATTGAAATAGAGACTGGGCCGACCCCCAAACTCCACTTTTTCAAACACAATACCTACGTTGTAGTAAAAATAACTTCTTAATTTTACGATGGTATGCACACACAATTAATAAGTAAGAGAAATATCAATAATATTAGGTTTTTTAACACTTACATTAGTAGAAAAGATGGCTGGGCACACGGGGATGGGTGGGTTGGTTCCGAGGCAGAGGGCAGATTATTGGCCCTCACCTGTATCACTTGTATCAATTGTATCACTATCCACCACAGAGGCTTGCAGGGCCTCTTTGTCAAACCTCTCAAATTCCATATAAGTCCATATCCTCACTATCAATATCACTATCACTGACTTGGGCCGGCTGTGGTGGGTGGCGGGTGAAGAACTCGGTAATGTTTTGATGACTGGGCGACCTTGTGCGCACTCTGCTTGCGCCGCTTACACAACATGGCGGATGGCGGGAGAGATGGCGGGAGGTTTGGATCCAAAAATGGCGCGGCTCGCCAGCCGCTCTCCGCGCAAAGGGGTACACGCACCGCAGAATGTGAGCATTCCGGTTTCGGCAGGGTAACGTGGAAACGCGGAATGTGGGACCGGGTAAAGCGAGGGTTGACTTATATATATATATATATATATATGCAAGTAAATCACTGTAGGTGCGCGTGATCTAGGTATATGCTGATAACCACCAGGAAAGAAGAAAACACGAAGTTCCCAAGCGCTTTCGTGTAATTCACATCTTCAGGGGTGAGTACAGACTAGATAGAGTAATGCAGAACAAGATGAATATATACAGAGGAGGGTGAGACCAGGTCCACAATGGTCAGGTAATGACCCTACTAATCTTTAAATGGCACACAACGGTTGGTGGTTGGGTCAGATGGGACAGTGACCCGCCCTCTCACCTGATCACAAATCTTCTTAATTACAAAGTTGTCCAGCTTGTACATACCGTTACTCAAATTCATGTTGAATGCTTCGGTATGTTTAATAAGACTAGATTCTATGATGTTCCTACTATCAATTGAATTACATGGTAATATTGAGGAGGCATTATCCCAGTCAATGCAATGCTTGAGGGATAACAAGCATTGCATTGACTGGGATAATGCCTCCTCAATATTACCATGTAATTCAATTGATAGTAGGAACATCATAGAATCTAGTCTTATTAAACATACCGAAGCATTCAACATGAATTTGAGTAACGGTATGTACAAGCTGGACAACTTTGTAATTAAGAAGATTTGTGATCAGGTGAGAGGGCGGGTCACTGTCCCATCTGACCCAACCACCAACCGTTGTGTGCCATTTAAAGATTAGTAGGGTCATTACCTGACCATTGTGGACCTGGTCTCACCCTCCTCTGTATATATTCATCTTGTTCTGCATTACTCTATCTAGTCTGTACTCACCCCTGAAGATGTGAATTACACGAAAGCGCTTGGGAACTTCGTGTTTTCTTCTTTCCTGGTGGTTATCAGCATATATATATATATATATATATATATAAATATATATATATATATATATATATATATATATATATATATACATATATATATATATATATATATATATATATATATATATATACATATATATATATATATATATATATATATACAGTTGGTCCTCACATTACGCGGTTAATGTAACCCAGAGGGTCCCGCGGAAAGTGAGAAACGCGGAAAGTGAATAACATAACATATGGGATTAATTGAAATGGAGTCCAGGCCGATCCCCAAACTCCACTTTTTGACGACACACAACTATGTTGTAGTAAAAATTTCATCTTAACTTTATGATGGTATGAAAAAACAAGTAATATAGAAGAGGTTAGGTTAGGTTAGGTTAACATAGGAAAAATGAAGGTTACCTTAGAGAAACTAAAAGTTAGATGGAACACTTACGGTAGTAGAAGAGATGGGTCGGCATACGGGGATGGAGGCTGGTTCCGAGGCAGAGGGCAGATTACTGGCCCTCAGGTGAATCACCATTACTAGGTGAATCATCATCACTGTCACTTACAGTTGTCAGGGCTTCCCTGACAAATCCCTCAAAGTCAACTTCACTGTCACTATCACTGGCTTGGGCTGGCTGTGGTGGGTTGCGGGTGAAGAAATCTGTTATGCTTTGCTGACGGCTGGCGTTGATGTTGTCGTGATACACCGTGATGTATGGCTCCATAGCCTGCACCAGCCGGGTATGGAAGACTTCATAGCGGTCATCGTCATTGTCGCGGGAAAGGACGGACTTAATTTTCTCTGCAAACTCCATGGCACACTTAATATCACTATGACTTAAACTGTGTTCTTCGGAGACTGACGCACCTTCTTCCTCCTCTTCACTGACGTGTTCTTCTTCCAACATCTCGTCGGCAGTCACTTCAGGATTTCTGATCACCTCCAGGATGTCGTCGTTGGTGGTCTCGGAGAAGCCTGGAACTGTAACAGTCTGCGCAGCTTCTCTGGCAAGGTCCACTGCTACTGCAACATTCTGAACCTCACCAGTCACAGATTGACTCCTCCTCTCACCTGGTATTCCATGCAACACATGTCTCCATGCGTGACGAATTGTAGCAATAGACAGCTGATCCCATGACTCCACCAAGATGTCCACAGCTTTCTTGATGTTAAATATTCTCCAGAATTGTTTGAAGAGTATTTTTTGCTGTTCTAACCGTTGTTCCTCATCTTCGTCGCTCTTGCTATCGGTGGTGGTGTCACTCAGGTCACGCAACTCTTCCCTGGTGTTGGTGTAGTTGTTCAGGAGCTGGAATTTTTTTGTTGAGAATGCAGCTTTCACATTGCAAATCAACTCCTGGTCCATGGGCTGTAATATAGACATAGTGTTGGGAGGAAGGAAGACCACTTTTACGTTGGGGTGACGATCTAACAGTAGGGGCGAGTGTCCTGGTGCGTTGTCCAGCAGCAACAAAATATTAAATGGGACATTCTGTTGCTCGCAGAATTTTTTTACATCGGGAACAAAACAGTCATCAAACCAGGAGAGGGACAGTGTAGAGAACATCCATGCCTTACGTGCTGTCAGCCAGTGGACATTTAGCTTGGTCATGTCCATGCTCTTGTAGGCGTGCGGCTTGCGTGCTGTGTGGATCACCGATAACTTGAGCTTACAGGTACCGGAGGCATTGGTGGTAAAGAGGACGGTGATGCGTTCCTTCTGCATTTTCCGGCCCCGAATCCTGCTGGCATTCTTCACAATGTAGGACTTGGAAGGTAGTTTTCTCCAGAAAAGACCAGATTCGTCCATGTTAAATACCTGGTCGTCGATGTATTGTCCTTCCTCCATAATCTCACGTAAAAACGGAGGAAATTCCCGAGCCGCAGCACGATCAGCACTCGCTTCTTCACCACCAATGTTTATATTGGTGATCTTGTTCCGGATCTTAAACCTCTGTAACCACCCACTGCTGTGTACAGTTCACGTGCGTAGTCCTTCACAGAGCGCGTGTCGACCGCCATGTTGCGTCGCGCCTGACGCACCAAGTACCTCACAAGTAATTTTTCTGTCTTGAGAAGCACCCGGTTGTGAAAATACTTGATCATAGAAGCACCTGTAGACTTTGTGATCTTCATGTGCTCCTTTATCTTGGCTGAATCCTTCTTTATAGTCCGGATCGTAGATTCGTTGACGCCATGCTGGCACGCGAGATCAACTTGCCGTGTTCCTTTCTCCAAATCTTGAATAATTTGGTACTTCACCTCGTATCTTAAGGAACGTCGTGTCCTCTTTGGCTTAGTGCAACTGGGTCCAGGTAAGGAAAGGTTTTTCTCTGGGGGTGGTGGTCCGGCGGAAGCCATTTTACGGAACAATGGATGCGCGATTACACGGTGTGGCCTTAAGGGATGAAACTGTCGAGGCTAGGTCAAGCGTCGTCTCTCCTCCCTCCCTCCCCCGGGTGGACACGTCATAATACTTTAAGCCAATTACAGCTAGCAGCAGAGGGGGGCAAGGATGCATGGCCAATCACAGGTCTGAAACGTCATATGACGTCAGTGATAACGCAACAAAGACACACACTGCGCAACCTTACCGCGCCGCTTGCCCAAGCGGAGGGAGGAGGAGGGAGAGGCAGGCAGGCGGGCGGGCGGGTGGCGCGTGGGGGAAGTCTAAAAATAGCGTCGCGCCGGACACTCTCCGCGGAATGGCGTTCGCGACCGCGAAATGTGAAAATGTTAGGTTCTGGCAAGGCACCGCGGTAACGGTGAAACGCGGATTGCGGGACCGCTTAATGTGACGACCAACTGTATATATATATATATATATATATATATATATATATATATATATATATATATATATATATATATATATATATACAGTATATATATATATATATATATATATATATATATATATATATATATATATATATATATATATATGCTGATAACCACCAGGATATACCTAGATCACGCGCACCTACAGTGATTTACTTGCATATATATATATATATATATATATATATATATATATATATATATATATATATATATATATATATATATATGCTGATAACCACAAGGAAAGAAGAAAACGCGAAGTTCCCAAGCGCTGTGGTTATCAGCATATACCTAGATCTCGCGCACCTACAGTGATTTACTTGCATATATATATATATATATATATATATATATATATATATATATATATATATATATATATATATATATATATATATATATATATATATATATATATATATATATATATACTGTGTGTGTGTGTGTGTCTACCGTATATCTCGGTCTATAAGGCGTCGGGGTGCATAAGATGGCCCCCCCAAATTTCCATTTAAAAAGTAGCTTTTGAGCTCTATTCGCTGTATAAGACCAGTACCCCAAATGTGACACTTACCCACTGACTCAGTAGTCCTTTACCAACCATCCTTGGTTTTTTAAAATAAGGCCAATTCACTTCAAGTAATGTCATCAAATGTTACCCGCTGGTGTAGTGTAAACACTAGTGACGTCACTGAAGCGTCTGCTATTTACCGGTAACTGGAACTAATGTCTATGTCGAGTAAAAATTTTCCATTTACTTGAAATATACTGTATATATACAGTATTACCCCGCTTAAAGCGGTTTCGCTTAGCGCGTTTTACCGTATACGTGGTGCCTCGCCAGAGCTGGACTTTCACTTAACGCGGGTTTTTTCCACGTATACGCGGTGAGTGTCCAGCTCGAGAGCTATTTTTAGATTCGCGCCAACCCCCACCCGCCACCCTGCCTGACTGCCTGTTTTACCTCATAAAATTCATACAAATTACCCAGCCAGAATATAATTTACATTGCTGGAATTCTTATAATTTGATGATCATTTTGAATATAAACATCATAGATTTTGCATTAGACATACAAATTTTAGATGTAATGTTTACTCTTGACTAAATATGTTATCTTTTGTGCAAAATATATGACATTTATATTCAAAATATTCCTGGTCTTACACGGAATCCAGCAATGTCAATTATATTATCCTAACTTTAATCTGAGGTATTATTTAATACTAAATGTTAAAATTTAGTTTTTTCACCCAACATCTCTTGAAGGGATTGATTTTGATTTTGCCCCTTGCAGCGGCTACTTTATTGTGTACCCCACACTCATCCTGTGAGCGGTAGCGCAAAAGGATTACAGAGTAGGGTTTACAAAGGGTCATAATAATTAACCCCGGTTGTCAGGATATTATGGCACTGAAAGTTACACAGTATTTCATTTACATTATTTGTTTAGTTCTATACATAAAGGGTAACTTATTCACAAATGCGTGAGAACAGGCGTGTGAGGCAGTATGTCCGGCCTCACACTTTGTTATTCACATTTACGTGGGAGGTATTCAAGCACATTGCGTATTTGGTTCTGTACATGAGAACTGACATAGATACTAAGTGCAAAAAAGTGGATACAATCTTAATATGTCGGCTATCTTGCCATTAGAGATGAAGTGTTGTGCCATTTCACACACAGTGTGCTTGGACCTGTCCCTAAAAGGTTCTATCTTCACACAGTCGAGGACGTAGTGTTCAAGTGTGTGGCCATATGTATGGCCACACACTTTACATTTAGTTTTGTTTACATCTGCTTGAGGAACATACTGCCAAAGGTACTTATATCCTAACCTTAATCTAGCTGTTACAACATCTTGTAATCTAGTGATCTTGTTACTTGCTCCATAAACATGTTTCACTTGATACATCTCATCATGGTAAACTATGGATTGACTAGTGCCTGTTTGCACTTGTCTACTTGCGTCAAACTCATCAATAAGTTCTTTCCTAATTACAGTTTTAAGGGTTCTTTTTGACAGACCCAAATTGTATTCAACGGTGTCTTTGTTAGACGCGAGTTTGGCGAGGGCATCAACTCTGTCATGTTTTATGAGGCCTATGTGAGAGGGGATCCACAACAGTTTGACCCTGACACCCCGGTCAACAAGGCACGCATATTTGTGTCTGGCTTCAGAGACAAGAGCGTGACAACCTGAGTCGAGGGTACTAAGGGCAAGTAGTGAGGATAGAGAGTCAGTGATGATGAGACTGTCAGTAACAGTGGTTTCAATGAATTTAATAGCTGTGAGTATGGCAACTAATTCAGTTTGTAGAGTGGATGCCCAGTTGTTAATTCTAACTCCTTTCTCAATTATATTACCGTCAGGTTGAGTCACAACAATAGCACTTCCAGCCCTCCCACAGGCGGTGTTTAGAGACCCATCAGTGTAGATGGTCTGTGTGATATTATCATCAGTCTGTAGAGTGTGTATGTGTTCAAGAGCTCTCAATTTGGCAGTGTGTTGGAGATAAATGCTTTGTATAATTAATTTTTTAGGCGGATACGTCGGTATTGTGATATCGAAGGGAACTGTCCGCCAGGGTGGCAGGAAGCGCTGTTGTGTCTCAACTTTGTACAGGTGGTCTAGTCCAAATATCTTCATATGTGTAGCTGTAGTTTGGATCCATTTAGACTCAGTAGTCCCATGGTTCATACTTGAAGGGAGGATTGGTGGGGGGTGGGGGGAGGGTTGGGACTGACCGCGTGGTTGGAAGAGGGGGGAAGGCAAGTTGGGGTACTTTGATTGACAGATAGTGTCGTGAAGAATATTTTTTTTTCTATTAACTGAAGATATTTGTTTTAGCTCATAAAATTCATACAAATTACCCGGCCAGAATATAATTTACATTGCTGGAATTCTTACAATTTGGTGATCATTTTGAATGTAAACATCATAGATTTTGCATTAGACATACTGTACAAATTTTAGATATAAAGTTTACTCTGAGTAAATATGTTATTTTTTGTGCAAAATATATGATATTTGTATTCAAAATATTCCTGGTCTTACAAGGAATCCAGCAATGTCAATTGTATTATCCTAACTTTAGTTTAAGGTATTATTTATTAAAATTTAGTGGTTTTCCCCCAAAAATTTCTCAGAGAGGGAAGAGCCAGCAGTGTTGTGTGAGAAGAGGGGGAGGGAGTTGAGTCCATTATTTGAATGGACATTAACTTGGCGACTGTATTTCTCTATTTCTCTTAAGTATTAATTGTGTGCATGTACCATCATAAAATTAAGATGTTATTTTTACTAGAACATAGGTATTGTGTCCGAAAAAGTGGAGTTTGGGGATGGGCCAGTTTCTATTGGAATTAATCCCATATGTTCTGTTGTTCACTTAGCGCGGTTTTCACTTAACACGGTACCCTGTGGGTTTTATTGACCGCGTTACGCGGGGTACTACTGTATATATTCATCTTGTTCTGCATTACTCTATCTAGTCTGTACTCACCCCTGAAGATGTGAATTACACGAAAGCGCTTGGGAACTTCGTGTTTTCTTCTTTCCTGGTGGTTATCAGCATATACCTAGATCACGCGCACCTACAGTGATTTACTTGCATATATATATATATATATATATATATATATATATATATATATATATATATATATATATATATATATATATATATATATATATATATATATATATATATATATATATATATACATACATACATACATACATACATGCATACTACATCCTTGACCACCGAAGGGTCAAGACGTACCTGGCGCTCCTCTCGGAGCAGCCAGGTCAACTGTTAAGTTGGCCCATACCAACCCCCTCCCCTGAACCACTTCTCCCCACCGGAATATCAACAGGTTCTTGCCAGAAGTTACAATTTCATTTGGGAAAGGAATGGAACCAGTGTTAAACAGAGGTGAACATTGGTGAACATTGCTTGAGTCAGTGAGAACAACTCAACAGTAAAAGTCGTATTCAAGTTAACCTTCACACAGTGAGGTCCCAGGTACCCAGTGATAACGGCCTGTGAGACCCACCAACCGGCGATGTGTTAATCCGTCTATGATAGGAAGGCCTGGGGCCACACCTCACTCATATAACACCATCTGTGAGGGAATTACTACACCACGTCAAGTCCCTCATAACACCATCTGTGAGGGAATTACTACACCATGTCAGGTCCCTCATAACACCATCTGTGAGGGAATTCATACACCACATGATGCCCCTCATAACACCATCTGTGAGGGAGTTACTACACCACGTGAGGCCCCTCGTAACACCATCTATGAGGGAACTACTACACCACGTGAGGCCCCTCATAACACCATCTGTGAGGGAATTACTACACGTGAGGCCCCTCAAAACACCATTTGTGAGGGAATTACTACACCACATCAGGTCCCTCCTAACACCATCTGGGAGAGAGTTACTACACTACGTGTTTGATGTTCAACACCTACATTAATCTGAATGTTCACTGTATGTTCCTTTACCTTTCTCTAATGAAGGCTTTTGTTAAACCACCAATGTATGTAATAAGTCATTTATGTCCAATGTATATTTTCAGCCTTCGGGCTGCACAACTTTTTCAATAAACCGTTAATTATTATTATTATCATTATTATTACATACATACATACATACATACATACATATTTATAAATATATATATATATATATATATATATATATATATATATATTTTATGAAAATCCACAATGAAAACGTGGATAAGATAAATCTTGATAAAATCACACGGGAAAATGGAAACAACGGAGTACCTTAGCTTTCGTCTTTATACAGTGTTAGGACAGGCCAGGAATCCAATGCTCTGTTTGTTCATTTGAGGGATAACAAGCATTGCATTGACTGGGATAATGCCTCCTCAATATTACCATGTAATTCAATTGATAGTAGGAACATCATAGAATCTAGTCTTATTAAACATACCGAAGCATTCAACATGAATTTGAGTAACGGCATGTACAAGCTGGACAACTTTGTAATTAAGAAGATTTGTGATCAGGTGAGAGGGCGGGTCACTGTCCCATCTGACCCAACCACCAACCGTTGTGTGCCATTTAAAGATTAGTAGGGTCATTACCTAATTACCTGACCATTGTGGACCTGGTCTCACCCTCCTCTGTATATATTCATCTTGTTTTGCATTACTCTATCTAGTCTGTACTCACCCCTGAAGATGTGAATTACACGAAAGCCCTTGGGAACTTCGTGTTTTCTTCTTTCCTGGTGGTTATCAGCATATATATATATATATATATATATGGATGGATATATGGAGGGATATATATATGTATATATATATATATATATATATATATATATATATATATACAGGTTGTACCTCTCTAGTCCGGCAACCTCAGGACCTGACCGGTGCCGGACCATGGAAATTGCCGGACCGTGGAAATTCACCCTTTTCCTGGATAGATAGTGACTTGTGCTTATGCCTGGAAGCACTAGCACCACTTTCTCTTCGTCATGGTCTCTTTGAAGGCACATTGAAGGGTTAAATGTCATATAGTAGCTTCTCAAATTTCGCGAGTTTTTAATTCTTAATGTATTTTATTGGAACACACAAAAAAATAAATAATTAAAAATTTTGACGGCGGAAACTTGAATTTCGACGGGTTTCAACGGCCCGCCAACGTGCAGACAACGTGCATAATCGTGTAAACAGCGTCATTACTCTTATGTACAAAAGATTCATTATTGTTTATTACTGAATGTCTTTTTTATTGAATTAATGTTTATGTGTGCAAAATGCGCAATACAATTCATTAATAATACGTAGAATATTAAAACACACGAGGAAATGACACAGCATTGTTTTCGTTGATTACAAAACCAGTGACTGACTGGTTCTACATATAAAACTGAAGAAAATAAGACCTTGGTTGTAGCTGTAGTAAAATTAACATGGTTGTTTTAAGTAATGTTATTTAATGCTAATAAATTGAACAACAGAATTAGCTAACAATAATGGTAAAGAAAAAGAAAGATCGCATATGTAAGTGCGCAAGCGCACACGTGAAAACATATCGTCATTACTTTACATAAGAATATGAAAGCATATATATTTTAATTAATGTTTCTGAATTTGTTTTTATTGAATTAATGTACGTGTGTGCAAAATTAACAATACAATTTATTAATAATACGTGGAATATTAGAGGAGACGAGACGGCTGCCGGTATTGTTTATGTTAAAGCTTACAAAACCAGTGACTGATTGGTTCTACATATAAAACTGAAGAAAATAAGACCCTGAATTTAGCTGTAGTAAAATTAATGTAAAAAATGAATATGGTTGCTTGAAGTACCTGCAATGTTATTTAATGTTAATAAATGGAACAATATAAGTGGCTAACCATTAATGGTAAAAAAAAAGTGAGACTGCTCGTATGTAAGTGTGCACATGTGAAAACAAATCGTCATTACTCTACATAAGAATATGAAAGCAACACTTATTTACTGCTCATATATATTGAAGGGTTAAATGTTGTACTCTGTATAGACAAGCAGAGAGAGAGAGAGCAGCCGAACTGCCAGATGTAAACAAACCTTAATTTCCCGCGGCTTCTTTTTTTTTTAAGGGGATTAGCCCACCCGGGCATAGGTCACTGACCCACATTGGAGCCTGAGGGGCAAAAATTTAATACTCCTGTAATAATAATAATAATTCAGATAAAAAAAAAAAAAGAAAGCTGCCTATCTACCTATTGGACAAACTAAAATCGTTCCGGACCACGGGAGTTTCTGGACCACAGAATGCCGGACTAGAGAGGTACAACCTGTATATATATGTATATATATATATATATATATATATATATATATATATATATATATATATATATATATATATATATATATATATATATATATATACAACAAAATATATGTACAAAAAATAAATGTTAAATGAATTATTTATGGTGCATTAGAGTACTGGTCACTTCAGACACAAAGACGGGCTATAAATAGCCTTCTTTATCTCCCCTCCATCTCACCCTGAGCCAGAGGGAAGGGGTGGTGGTAAATAACATTTGTTTGCTTATTTTCCATTTACTTGAAATAGATTTACCGAATTATTTGTATATTTATTTAAAAGTCATTTACTGAATATTCTATGTAAAATATAAATTTTAAATTAATTATTTATAGGAGATACCGTAAATATATGGTATTACTGGCCACTTCAGACACAAAGACAGGATAAAAATAGCCCATCTCCCCCTCTTCTTACAGCTGCCAATGGGAAGCATCTTGGTAATTAAATTTGATGTTTATTTTCATTGTCTAATTTATCATGTATCAAAGAAATATTACTAAAAATTGTGTAGGTAGTAGGCAGCTACCAAACAGGTAGATACTACCGCCTGGGAAGATATTGGAAGCATAATGTGTTGTCTAATGGTAGACCCTGCTGCCATATGGCATCACGAAAATTGTGACCAAGTCCCAGGTTCAGCGCTGACCTGACTTTCTGCCTCATTTACACACAATTGCAGTTTGAATTGTTCCTCTAACTTTGACAACACAACATACATACAGTATATTATTTCTCACTTTTGATCTTTTATTTACTTTTTGTATTTATTTATGGTTAGTTACTTTAAATAAGGCCAATTCACTTCAAGTAATGGATTCAAATGTTACCAGCTGGTGTAGTGTAAACAGTAGTGACGTCACTTAAGCGTCTGTATTTAACTGTCAGTAGTTTCAAGAATTAATGCAGTCATTTACTGAATATTCCTTGTAAAAAAATAAATTGTAATTATTATTATCAGTAAATATACCGATATGCATTACTGACCACCTCCACGGCTAAAAATAGCCCAATCTCGCGGTCACTTTCCCTTTCTTGTCTCCTCACTGGCAAATGGGGGAGGGGTGTGTGATGATAGCTGTGTTTATTACAGGGGTATAATTCTATTTTACGGTATAGACAGGTTTATAATACATTTTTATTATTTTAATATACCGGTAATCTTAATTTGAATCCAGCTTGCCAAACGTAAGTTTCAGTATAAAATAATTAGTGGTAAGACCTTGTGAGTGGCTTACGATGTTTCCATCACCACTCTTTACAAACTAAACCACAATATTTAAGAGGTAAGAATTTTATACTTGGTGGTTTAGACGACCCCCTAACTTTGGGCAGATTTTTTTAATGTTCAAATTCCGTCTTATAAGCCGAGATATATATATATATATATATATATATATATATATATATATATATATGATATATATATATATATATATATATATATATATATATATATATATATATATATATATATATATATATATATATATATATATATATATATATACAGTTGTACCCCACTAAACGCGGTCAATGGAACCCAGAGGGACCCGCGTTAAGTGAAATCCGCGTTAAGTGAACAACAGAACATATGGGATTAATTCCAATAGAAACCGGCCCGACCCCCAAACTCCACTTTTTGACGACACATAACTATGTTGTAGTAAAAATAACATCTTAATTTTATGATGGTACATGCACACAATTAATACTTAAGAGAAATAGAGAAATACAGTCGCCAAGTTCATGTCCATTCAAATAATGGACTCAACTCCCTCCCCCTCTTCTCACACTACACTGCTGGCTCTTCCCTCTCTGAGAAATTTTTGGGGGAAAACCACTAAATTTTAATAAATAATACCTCAAACTAAAGTTAGGATAATACAATTGACATTGCTGGATTCCTTGTAAGACCAGGAATATTTTGAATATAAATGTCATATATTTTGCTCAAAAGATAACATAGTTACTCAGAGAAAACATTTTATCTAAAATTTGTATGTCTAATGCAAAATATATGATGTTTATATTCAAAATGATCACCAAATTATAAGAATTCCAGCAATGTAAATTATATTCTGGCCGGGTAATTTGTATGAATTTTATGAGCTAAAACAAATATCTTCAGTTAATAAAAAAAAAAATATTCTTCAGGACGCTATCTCTCAATCAAAGTACCCCACCTTGCCTCCCCCCCTCTTCCAACCACGCGGTCAGTCCCAACCCTCCCCCCCACCCCCCACCAATCCTCCCTTCAAGAGATGTTGGGTGAAAAAAATAAATTTTAACATTTTGTATTAAATAATACCTCAGATTAAAGTTAGGATAATATAATTGACATTGCTGGATTCCTTGTAAGACCAGGAATATTTTGAATATAAATGTCATATATTTTGCACAAAAGAGAACATATCTACTCAGAGAAAACATTTTATCTAAAATTTGTATGTCTAATGCAAAATATATGATGTTTATATTCAAAATGATTATCAAATTATAAGAATTCCAGCAATGTAAATTATATTCTGACCGGGTAATTTGTATGAATTTTATGAGCTAAAACAAATATCTTCAGTTAATAAAAAAAAAAATATTCTTCACAGGGTAACAGATGGTCGGTCGGTCCCTCCCTCCCCCCCACCAACCGTCCCAAGGAGATGTGTGGAAAAACCAGAATATTTAACTTTAGTAATAAATAATACCTCAAACTAAAGTTAGGATAATATAATATACATTGCTGGATTCCTTGTAAGACCAGGAATATTTTGAATATAAATGTCATATATTTTGCACAAAAGATAACATATTTACTCAGAGAAAACATTTTATCTAAAATTTGTATGTCTAATGCAAAATATATGATGTTTATATTCAAAATGATCACCAAATTATAAGAATTCCAGCAATGTAAATTATATTCAGGCAGGGTAATTTGTATGAATTTTATGAGCTAAAACAGGCAGTCAGGCAGGGTGGCGGGTGGGGCAAATCTGAAAATAGCGTCTCGAGCCGGACACTCACCGCGTATATGTGGAAAAAATCCGTGTTAAGTGAAAGTTCAGCTCTGGCGAGGCACCGCGTATATGAAAAAACGCGTTAAGTGAAACCGCGTTAGGCGGGGTAATACTGTATATATATATATACACACACAGTCATGCGCCGGTTAACATCCTAGATACGTTCATGGAAACGTGACGTTAACCGAAATGGATGTTGTCCGATCATCACATAAACTTTTTCTTTATACTTATGTGTATGTGGAATACTATATACGTACATATACACTTTTACTGTTAAATCACTACTGTAATGTGATACAGGTGATTAATTTTTATCTCTTGTGCAAAATACATGACGTTTATATTAAAATTATTCACTGTTTTACAAGGATTCCAGCAAAGCCGAGCAGATGGGCGAGCGAGGGGGCGTGGGGGAAGGGGAGGTAATACATTTGACAGTTGGCACAGGCCCAGGTCTAACACGTGTATATTTATCAGTTCTTAGGTGACTAAGCTTCTCTCTTATAAAAAGCCAGTGAAATGACCTGGGTGAATATAATTAACATAGCTGGGATTCTTGTAACATACTGATTAATTTGAATATAAACATGCTATAATTTGCACTTATCAAAACAATTTTAGTACCATAATCAAATTAGTACATGTGCACTCCAGGTTTGCACTAAGATATCTATGTAAATCTACCCAATAATACAGTTGAAAAACATTTTTATAAAATGTACTACAGTACTGTACACTAATGTACAACAATTTTTATCTCTAGAGCAAAATATATGACGTTTATATTCAAATTATTGGCTGTCTTGCAAAGATTCCAGCAATGCAAATATGATCTCCTAACTTTAGTCTGAGATATTATATAAGATAAAAACTGCAAGCCTAAAAGCCTGGCTGGATGGGGGGGGGGGGGGTTGAGGTGATAAGTTTGAGGCGAAGGTCTCTGTGTGTTTATTTAACAGTCCTACTATGCTTCTCTCATTTTAAAATGCCAGTGATATGACCTAGGAAAATATAATTAACATAGCTGGGATTCTTATAAGATACTGATATATTTGAATATAAACATGTTGTAATTCGCACTAGACATAACAATTTTAGTACCGTAATCAAATTAGTACATGTGCACTCCAGCTTTGCACTAATTTATTTTACGTTTCTTTTAGTATGGTGTGTCCATGTAAATGGATGAAAATAAATGAAGAAATTTATGTAAATCTACCCAAAAATACAGTTGAAAAACTTTTTATAAAATGTACTACAGTATTGTACACTAATGTACTACATTTTTTATATCTTGAGCAAAATATATGACGCTTATATTCAAATTAATTTCTGTCTTGCAAGGATTTCAGCAATGCAAATTATATTATCCTAACTTTAGTCTGAGATATTATATAAAATATACATAAAGAAATTACCAATCTTTTATCTTGAACATGAGGGTGGTGAAAAGACGGCGGGGGAGGGGGCGGGAGGTGAGGTGACAGAATGTCTGGCGTTTGTTTGTTTATTTATTTGAGATAAGATTTGACAGTTGGCGCTGAAGGCCTGCCTGCGTGTTTATTTATCATTACTTAAGAGTGACTAAGCTCTTCTCATAATTTTCCACCCAAACGACCTGGGTGAATATAACTTACATTAAAGGGATTCTTGTAAGATAGTAATTTATTTGAATGTTTTTTTTTTTCAATTTAAATTTTAATTGTTTATTCCTTGATAGAGGAAGCAAGATCCTAGTGCTGTCACTTGGTACCCCTGTACCATAACACCAGAAGCAACTGGCCAGTGTCACAAGTATATACAGTACAGTATAGTCATCCCTTGGTTATCGCGCCTAATTGGGACCCCGCCGATATCGAAAGTACAGAACCTATGGGATTTATTCCAATTGGTTCATTTACCCAAGACCCAACCCCAAGTTTCCCATTTTACGACCATTTAGACCCACTAAATATATATACAGTGGTCCCTCGGTTAACGAACTCAATCCGTTCCAGCAGGTTGTTTGTTAACCGAAACCATTGTTTCAATGGGTTTTTGGATAATTGGTTCCAGCTCACCGTAAATTTCCTAAATTCAACAAAAATGGTAGAAAAGTTCACTTACTTTGAGGTGTGTATGTAGAAGGCTCCTGGATGATGATGATGGGAATTAGAATGGGGATGGAGGAGAAGGAAGAAGAGAAGGCATTGGGGTGGAAGAGAAGTCACCCCATGGCACCATTTCACCCATAAAATTTTAGTTCTTTTGGTGTAATTTAACCGAAAAGTTCGTTAACCGAAACCATTGTTTCAATGGGTTTTTGGGTAATTGGTTCCAGCTCACCGAAAATTTCCTAAATTCAACAAAAATGGTAGAAAAGTTCACTTACTTTGAGGTGTGAATGTAGAAGGCTCCTGGATGATGATGATGATCATGGGATTTAGAATAGGGGTGGAGGAGAAGGAAGAAGAGAAGTCATTGGGGTGGAAGAGAAGTCACCCCATGGCGCCATTTCACCCATAAAATTTTAGCTCTCTGGTGTAATTCTAGATTATTTTCTTTAAATCAACACTGCACTGCATTACATATTGTCAATATGTAAAATATATTTCAAAATGACCAATAATTTGCTTGGAAACACAGAAAAAAAGCGTTCAGTAGAAGAGAGTCTCAAGCAAGATGTTACCTCCAGTGAAATCAGAGAGAGACTAACTCCTGTTTGCTGTGTTAAGAGGCTGGATGCCGCGCATTAAACTAGTCACTTTACCTTCAATTATGTTCAATAATTGTTAAAATGACTAAAAAATTGAATATTAAACTTTTAAAATTGTTGAATAGTATAAACTTCTTGATATTTACTAAAATAGTAAGGAATTTAAGCCCTAGAACCGATTAATGTATTGGCGGACTGATACTAAAGCTGGTTGCCCAGTCAGTGCAAGCGAAAACATGTTGAGGTCGGTTCTGTGGGAGACTCAGGTGGTCCTTACACTCAGGGGTAAAGGAAACACACTGATGTCAAGTCCGTAAGTTCTATTTCTGGCACAAAAAGGAGTTAAGACAGGGGTAAAGAGCGTCCTGTCTTGGTAATCTCTCTGGGTATCTCTATCTGCGCGTACAGCGCGCATGTGCCCAAAGCCTGAACTAACACTTGGTGACAAAAGGGAGTATGATTATAATACATATAATACAGAGACCTGAATCAATAATGGTAAATAGTACAGAGTTACATATTACAGCCATATTCGTCTCATATATCCACAGGTTCGTAAGAACTTCGTTAACCGAATTTTTTTTCGTTAACCGAATTGAAGATCCTTATGGAAGGCAGTTCGTTAATCGAAATTTCGTTAGCCGAGGTGTTCGTTAAACGAGGGGTCACTGTATATATATATATATATATATATATATATATATATATATATATATATATATATATATATATATATATATATATATATATATATGCTGATAACCACAAGGAAAGAAGAAAACACGAAGTTCCCAAGCGCTTTCGTGTAATTCACATCTTCAGGGGTGAGTACAGACTAGAGAGAGTAATACAAATCAAGGTGTATATATACAGAGGAGGGTGAGACCAGGTCCACAATGGTCAGGTATTAGGTAATGACCCTACTAATCTTTAAATAGCACACAACGGTTGGTGGTCAGGTCAGATGGTCAAGTGACCCGGCCTTCTCACCTGATCACAAATCTTCTTAATTACAAAATTGTCCAGCTTGTACATGCCGTTACTCAAATTCATGTTGAATGCTTCGGTATGTTTAATAAGACTAGATTCTATGATGTTCCTACTATCAATTGAATTACATGGTAATATTGAGGAGGCATTATCCCAGTCAATGCAATGCTTGTTATCCCTCAAATGAACAAACAGAGCATTGGATTCCTGGCCTGTCCTAACACTGTATTTGTGTTGTTTAATTCTAGTTGCAAGATCTTTACCTGTCTGGCCTAAGTAAAACATATTACATTCCTTGCAAGGAACTTTATAAATGCAACCAATTGTGTTGTTGGGGGAGTTCTTGATTAACATTTGTTTAACAGTGCATGAGTTTTTAAATGCCACATTGACGTTCCAGGTTTTTAGCTGTGCAGGAATGTGTGAGAAATTTTTGTGAAATGGTAATATTAAGATATTCTTATGGTCATGGGTGGGCTTGGGATCAGTTCTATAAAAAGTTTTCTTAGTAATGTTTAAGCATTTGTCTATGAAAGATCTAGGGTATTTAAGGTTTGAGCCAATATTATATATATACAGTATTTGTATTCCTCATCCATGAATTCCGGACTGCAAATTCTCAAGGCACGTAAAAACATTGTTGAAAATACTGACTGTTTGACTTTATTATGGTGGGCAGAATAATAATGAATGTATGAACACACATTAGTGGTTTTCTATAAATACTGAACTTAAAAGTGTTACCTATTCTGTGTATCAGACAGTCTAGGAATGGCAATTTACAGTCTTGCTCTAATTCCACAGTGAATTTGATCGAGGGGGCTAAGTTGTTAAGTTGTGGCAGGAAAGCTTTTAGGTCCTCATTACATGGCCAGAGACATAATACATCATCAACATATCTAAACCAGACTGCTGAGGGTGGTAAAATATTACTTAATAGTTTCTTTTCAAAGAATTCCATATATAGGTTGCTTAATACAGGTGAGAGTGGATTACCCATTGCCATACCAAATTTTTGAGCATAATATTCCCCATTGAATTCGAATTTGCAATCCTTAATACATAGTTTGATGAGTTCGATGAAGTCGTCTTTCGAGACGGGCAGTGAAATGTTATCCAGGGAATCTATGAGGAACTCTAGTAAATCATCAACTGGGACCTTTGTAAAGAGTGACGTTACATCAAAGCTGACCAGTTTAAAATCATGATTAATGTGTAAGTTATTGAGTTTATCAACCAGATCCATATTATTCTTGATATTGGAGTTAGAAATGTTGCCAACTAGGGGATTTAGTAAAGAAACTAACCATTTAGATAGTTTATAAGAGATTGACCCAACTGAGCTAATGATGGGTCTTGCTGGGTTATTGGGCTTGTGGGTCTTGATTACACCGTACATTAGGGAGTGACAGTTTTGCAAAAGTTTTCAAAATCTAATTGCTTGGGTTGGATTATTTGTCTATCGGCCACGCTAATTCCGAATATGTTTGAGTTTTTTTCATCATTGCATTAGAAGGTTTGTGGATACTTTTGGGTTTGGCATGAAAAACGCGAAAAAACTGCAAATAATAATGGGACTGGCAATGTGGCACAACCTGTTAAAATCAAGTTATTGAATTGGATTATTCGACTACTGTGTACACTGGTTCATAATATGCTATTGTTTTACAACTCAATGCGCTACAAATTATGCCGATATTTTTGCTGCAAGTCACCACATACGTATATTTCGAAAACCAGGGCCCAATATTACCAACGGCGTGGATAGATTCCGTGGAATGAATTCAGGACATTCCCGCTCGTGGAACATTACCAAACTCCGTATATGTGCCAATGGCAGGCCAATGGCAATATTTACAGAGTTTGTTGAGGCTCCCTGGACGGGAATGCCCTGAATTTATTCCACGGAATCTATTCACGCCGTTGGTAATATTCGTCCCAGGACTGATCAACGAATTCAGCCCAAGTAGCTTGACTTGGACAGTTAAGGACAAAATCTCAGTCCGTACTTTTGAATAAAATATTGTTCAATAGGTGGTGATATTGAAGTGCTGAAAGTTGTTTTTTCTGTTTTGTTTTGCAGTTAGTTCAAAGGGCCGCCACCAAGATGGGTCGTCCTAAGATTAGCAACACTCAGCTGCGCCAGGGTAACGATAAGGTGTTCGGGGTTCGGATGCCTCTGCCATCTAACAAGTTGCCTCTGAACAAGGAAGTTGGAAGTGCCCTGGCATCCATATAATCAAAAGCATTTGTTCTTCTCCTTAACCTCTCGTTTTCTGCTTCATAAGCCAGGGCACTTCCAACTTCCTTGTTCAGAGGCAACTTGTTAGATGGCAGAGGCATCCGAACCCCGAACACCTTATCGTTACCCTGGCGCAGCTGAGTGTTGCTAATCTTAGGACGACCCATCTTGGTGGCGGCCCTTTGAACTAACTGCAAAACAACACAGAAAAAACAACTTTCAGCACTTCAATATCACCACCTATTGAACAATATTTTATTCAAAAGTACGGACTGAGATTTTGTCCTTAACTGTCCAAGTCAAGCTACTTGGGCTGAATTCGTTGATCAGTCCTGGGACGAATATTACCAACGGCGTGAATAGATTCCGTGGAATAAATTCAGGGCATTCCCGTCCAGGGAGCCTCAACAAACTCTGTAAATATTGCCATTGGCCTGCCATTGGCACATATACGGAGTTTGGTAATGTTCCACGAGCGGGAATGTCCTGAATTCATTCCACGGAATCTATCCACGCCGTTGGTAATATTGGGCCCTGGTTTTCGAAATATACGTATGTGGTGACTTGCAGCAAAAATATCGGCATAATTTGTAGCGCATTGAGTTGTAAAACAATAGCATATTATGAACCAGTGTACACAGTAGTCGAATAATCCAATTCAATAACTTGATTTTAACAGGTTGTGCCACATTGCCAGTCCCTTTATTATTTACAGTTTTTTCGCATTTTTCATGCCAAACCCAAAAGTATCCACAAACCTCCTAATGCAATGATGTAAAAAACTCAAACATATTCGGAATTAGCGTGGACGATAGACAAATAATCCAACCCAAGCAATTAGATTTTGAAAACTTTTGCAAAACTGTCACTCCCTACCGTACATGTATGGCAGTGGAGGGGATGTTGAAGTGAGATGTTTAATGAGAGTAGCTTTGCCTCTCAATAGGGACTTCAGTTTTTTGTTGAACTGGGTGTTGACAGTGTTGAGAGGATTATTTATGAGTTTAGAATATGTTGTAGTATCATATAAAAGGTCAGAAATTTGACAAGTGAAGAAGTGAACATGTGTAAAGGTGTTGTGTATGCATCTATGTCCAAGCCTTGTGTTCCAAACTGTCCAGAAAGATTCACCAAAACAATCCAAGCCCTTAAGAAAAATAAGGATCTACATGTCACTAAAGCAGATAAAGCCAACACAGTAGTGATTTTAAACAAAGATGACTATATCTCTAAAATGAATGACCTTTTATATGATACTACAACATATTCTAAACTCATAAATAATCCTCTCAACACTGTCAACACCCAGTTCAACAAAAAACTGAAGTCCCTATTGAGAGGCAAAGCTACTCTCATTAAACATCTTACTTCAACGTCCCCTCCACTGCCATACATGTACGGTGTAATCAAGACCCACAAGCCCAATAACCCAGCAAGACCCATCATTAGCTCAGTTGGGTCAATCTCTTATAAACTATCTAAATGGTTAGTTTCTTTACTAAATCCCCTAGTTGGCAACATTTCTAACTCCAATATCAAGAATAATATGGATCTGGTTGATAAACTCAATAACTTACACATTAATCATGATTTTAAACTGGTCAGCTTTGATGTAACGTCACTCTTTACAAAGGTCCCAGTTGATGATTTACTAGAGTTCCTCATAGATTCCCTGGATAACATTTCACTGCCCGTCTCGAAAGGCGACTTCATTGAACTCATCAAACTATGTATTAAGGATTGCAAATTCGAATTCAATGGGGAATATTATGCTCAAAAATTTGGTATTAAGCAACCTATATATGGAATTCTTTGAAAAGAAACTATTAAGTAATATTTTACCACCCTCAGCAGTCTGGTTTAGATATGTTGATGATGTATTATGTCTCTGGCCATGTAATGAGGACCTAAAAGCTTTCCTGCCACAACTTAACAACTTAGCCCCCTCGATCAAATTCACTGTGGAATTAGAGCAAGACTGTAAATTGCCATTCCTAGACTGTCTGATACACAGAATAGGTAACACTTTTAAGTTCAGTATTTATAGAAAACCAACTAATGTGTGTTCATACATTCATTTTTATTCTGCCCACCATAATAAAGTCAAACAGTCAGTATTTTCAACAATGTTTTTACGTGCCTTGAGAATTTGCAGTCCGGAATTCATTGATGAGGAATACAAATATATATATAATATTGGCTCAAACCTTAAATACCCTAGATCTTTCATAGACAAATGCTTAAACATTACTAAGAAAACTTTTTATAGAACTGATCCCAAGCCCACCCATGACCATAAGAATATCTTAATATTACCATTTCACAAAAATTTCTCACACATTCCTGCACAGCTAAAAACCTGGAACGTCAATGTGGCATTTAAAAACTCATGCACTGTTAAACAAATGTTAATCAAGAACTCCCCCAACAACACAATTGGTTGCATTTATAAAGTTCCTTGCAAGGAATGTAATATGTTTTACTTAGGCCAGACAGGTAAAGATCTTGCAACTAGAATTAAACAACACAAATACAGTGTTAGGACAGGCCAGGAATCCAATGCTCTGTTTGTTCATTTGAGGGATAACAAGCATTGCATTGACTGGGATAATGCCTCCTCAATATTACCATGTAATTCAATTGATAGTAGGAACATCATAGAATCTAGTCTTATTAAACATACCGAAGCATTCAACATGAATTTGAGTAACGGCATGTGCAAGCTGGACAATTTTGTAATTAAGAAGATTTGTGATCAGGTGAGAAGGCCGGGTCACTTGACCATCTGACCTGACCACCAACCGTTGTGTGCTATTTAAAGATTAGTAGGGTCATTACCTAATACCTGACCATTGTGGACCTGGTCTCACCCTCCTCTGTATATATACACCTTGATTTGTATTACTCTCTCTAGTCTGTACTCACCCCTGAAGATGTGAATTACATGAAAGCGCTTGGGAACTTCGTGTTTTCTTCTTTCCTTGTGGTTATCAGCATATACCTAGATCACGCGCACCTACAGTGATTTACTTGCATATATATATATATATATATATATATATATATATATATATATATATATATATATATATATATATATATAAACAAACACACACACACCTCGCTTTACGCTGTTCTCGTTTACGCATTTCTACATTTACGCTGTACCTCGCCCGAACCGAATGCCCACTTTACGCGGTCCATCTACTCATATTCGCGGAGAGCGGCTGGCAGTCCTCCCGCGCCGCCATATTTGGATTTTGGGGAATTTTAGGAGTGTTTCTGACTTTATGCATTTTTGGCTTTACTTGTATGTACTTTTCTGTGAGCTGGAACCAATTACCCAATATTCCATTGAAATAATAGATTCGATTAACGAAATTTTCGGTTAATGAACGACTCTGTGGAACGAATTGTGTTCGTTAACCGAGGGACCACAGTACATAAAAATTTTAGTAACTAACTTAGTACTGTACGGCATGCCCTGAAAATTCGCGGACCTAGATTATTCGCGGATGGCACCCTAGATGTCCCCGAGAATGTCTAAGGGTAATTTAAAAGTTGCTGTCATTTTTTCAGCCGAGACAACAGAGCATTCAGTACTGTATGGTATGAAATTACGGTGTGTGTGTGTGTGTGTGTGTGTGTGTGTGTGTGTGTGTGTGTGTGTGTGTGTGTGTGTATGTACAATACAGGTAAAAAAAAAAAATAATGGGAAAATCCTCTCAAAAATAATGAGAAACAAGACAAAATGCGAGTCTACCATCAAGTCAACTCTGTGCTTTGTTACTAAAGTTATAACAAAGCACGAAGTTGACTTGAGGGTAGACTCTAACATTTTTAATACATTTTCTTGTCTAGTTTCTGATTATTTGTGAGAGGATTTTCCCATTATTTGCATGTGTTTTGTGCAAAGAAATCTCACTACCCAACCAAATTTCAACACCTGAAGCAGACCAACATCGGTCAGTGATATGGTAAGCTTAAAGAACTCTGTGGACTAAACAATAAGACACACCCCTTCCCCTTCCTTAGTCATCTCACTAATGTTGACGCAGCTGAGCAATCAAATAACCATTTAGCTTAGTAGAAGAATTTGAAGTAGCAAAACGTCTGGACAAACTAAAATTAAAACGCTCCACCACCTCCATTGACTTACCAATGAAACTCTTCAAGGAGTTCTCCCTGGAGCTTACTAAACCCCTCTGCTCCATCATCAATGCTTCCCTCAGTCAAGCCAGATGCCCAGATGACAGGAAGACTTCATATGTGTCACCAGCGCCAAATTTAACCAGCCCACAATCCTTAAATCAGCTACGACCCATTGCAATCACCCCAATACCCAGCTTAATCTGTGAAAGTTTTGTATTTGACTGGGCCTATGCTGATATTACAGGCATACGTAGATCCTCAGCAATTTGGTAATATGAAAACTTCCTCCACCACTCACTGTCTTGTCAGCTTTCTCGACTACATATACTGCCATCAGGAGAAATGAAAATCGTCTGTAGCTGTCACCTTCATTGACTTCACCGAGGCATTCGACCTAGTCGACCACAATTTAATTATCAACAAAGCTATCGACCTCGGGTTTCGAAGAAGTCTTATACTATGGCTTACAGACTTCCTCAGCAACCGACGCCAAGCTGTACGGTTCTCTCCTACGGAGAGCTTCGTTGCGGAGGCCCTTGATATGCGTCTGTAAGGCATCCAAGACGTCCTTCACACTCTTGTCTGTGTCGTGGGGAATTTGCAGGGTGTGCTCCAGGATACGTTGCGCCTCTAGGGTGAGACACATTCTCATCTGGATCAGCTGTTTTTCCTTAGGCAACCTTGATAAATCGACCATCATCGAATAATCGTCCCACCTCCGACGCCATTCACGGAATACCTGCAACGAGGCATCAGCTTGGAGTGGCGGTGGACTCTGAGCGAGTGCTCTCTGTGGGGGGGGGGGGGGGCAAAGAAGTTGAAGAGGACCCTGCAGGTGCACCTGTGGACGAAGAGGCAGGTGTAGTAGCTGCTTGAAGGTTAACAGGTGCCAACAACTCGATAATGGCACTGAACCTGGCATTTTCTTGTTGACATCTGTGATTCTCTTCATGCCTTCATTCATCGTCTTCCTGTCGCCTCCTGATGTCGTCTTGTCGTCGGTTTTCTTCCAAAAACTGAATTAAATGAAGGAAGTCGACACCTGTGGCAGATTGCGGACGTGTGTAGTGGGGGCTAAGGGTGGGTGGGACCGCTTGATCCACTTCCCGATCCACTTGGAGTCCACTTACTGCACCGACATCCGTCTGAAGTAGGGCTTGTTGGGTATCTGAAGAAAACCCAATAAATTCCTGATCTTCCATATGGCCTGGTTTATTTCTCTCACAATTACTGTAATTAATAAGTGAGCAGAAGAGCAATCATCTTTAAATGGAAGATATCTGCGAGCGTCTGTGTGTGTGTGTGTGTGTGCGTTCGTTCGTGCGTGTACTCGGGGCAGGCTGGCTAGTGGGCTGGCGGCTACAGCAACTCCCTTCGCTGGCTCAGACACTCAGTGCTGGTCGAGACATGAGCGGGGATGGATGTCAAAACTTGAGCTCTCCCATAGCTCTTAAAAAGGCTCCCCTCTTTTGTAAAAAGTGCAGGAACACGGGGAAACACTTTAAAGACACTAAAGGGCACACACAACACTGAAAAAGCACTTCACAACACTGCACTGTAAATCCAGGAATATCGTGTTGAGGTACGCACCAAGATCCACCCGACAAGAGGAGTTGACAAGATGGCGGTTCCAAGAGAGATTCTGTGTCCACTCCAATTCTGAATAACATGATGTCCCAGCTACTCACTGCGCCATGTATGATACTCAGGTGGTCCTTGCACTCAGGGGTAAAGGAAACACTCTGATGTTAAGTCCGTAAGTTCTATTCCTGGTACAAACACAAAGGAGTTAAGACAAGGGTAAACAGCGTCCTGTCTTGGAATCTCTCTGGGTATCTCTCTCTGCGCATGCGCGTACAGCGCGCATGTGCCCAAAGCATGAAGTAACACTTGGTGACAAAAGGGAGTGTGATTATAAAACATATAATACAGAGACCTGAATCAATAATGGTAAATAGTACAGGGTTACATATTACAGGCATATTCGTCTCATATATCTACAGTCTCCACCTTTCAGTCACTCACCTGTGACGTCCCCCAAGGCACCAAGGTGGGACCACTATGCTTCCTTATGTTTATCAATGATGCCCCAAGAGAAACCCCCTGCTCGCTGGAAATATGTCGACGACTCCACCATTGGAATCGGCGTCAATAACTCTGCTCCCGACTATACCTGCCTTCAGGATTTATTGAACAGTCTCCAAAACTGGGCCACCAACAACCACATCACCATCAACCATACCAAGACCATGGTTATGCACGTCAACCTCTCCTCCGACGTTGTCCCATCCCCTTCCATTACTTTAGGTCCCAACACACTCCAGGTTGTAGATTCCACTAAGCTCCTTGGCGTCACCATAGACAACAAACTAAATTGGAAACTACACGTCAGTGAAGTTGTCAAATCCTCCAGTTTCCGTCTCCACCTCCTTCGCTGACTCAAGTCCCTCAGAGTTCCTGTCCCCGAGCTCCGCAGTGTTTACTCAACATTCATACTTCCCAAGCTCACCTATGCCTCCCTTACCTGGTCTTCCTCCCTAAATGCCACACAACATAAACACCTAGAAAAAGTGCAAAAGAGGGCATGCAAGATTATTCTCTCCCCTTCCTCCTCCACATATCAAGAAGCGTACAACACACTGACCCTCTCTGCTCTCACTGACCATCACCACGACCTCATCTGCAAATTTGGTGAGAAGCTTCTGCACCATCTTAGACACCAGCTCCTACTTCCACCTGAGATCCCTCGTCCGAAAATTGCTGTTCGATACCACAACCGCATCCAGCCCATACGAGCACGAACTGATCGCCATAAGAAAAGCCCAGTCCCAACCATTGTAAAAATTATCAATAACTTGTAATCAACCAGTGCTTTGACTCCCAGTCTATCTTACTTTCTGCAATGTCAATATGTTGAAATACCCTGTAGTTTGAACTTCTCCCCACCTAGTTATTATATATCATATTTGTATTTTTTAATGTTACTTGTATATTATTTGTAAATCAAGAGACCCATTCCCCAATTATGTAACTGTATATTTTCAGCCTTCCGGCTGCCATGCTCTTTCAATAAACAGCATTTTTCTGCTTGGAAGATGCTGCATCGTGGAAGACGCACCCTGATTTTGGAAATGTAATTCTAGGAAAAAACTTTTTATACTTACTAACCGACACCAGTGAAACCGTTGCTTGATATACAGCCCTTTTGGCACAAGTACACACACCTCTTTGAATATCATCACTTAGAACTGATTATCAGTCGTCATTTTCATCAATTTAAAAAAAATCTGTATAAGAAGGTGAAATCTTTAATCCAGCACTCATTTTATACACCTGGTCACCTCCGAGTCTAGCGGGCTGTAGTGTTTACATTCTTTCTCTTGTATTTATCGGTATGATGACGGGAAATATTTTCCAACAGTAGAAGGCAAGCAAATGTAAACAATTGTATCAAAGTGTAAATAAAACCAAAAATCTTTATTTAAAAACAAAAAATAAAAGTAAAAAAAATTGGTAAAAATCAGTCGAATTAAAATTTTTGGTAAGCAAACAATAAAAATTGCAAAAAACTGTTAATCTCTAAATATCATGTCCAGTAAAACAGCCAAAAGCATTTTATTCATCCACAAATCCTGTTTTATTAGGATGATGCTTTATTACAGGTAGTAAGTCGCCCAAAAAGTAAGGTAAATAAGGCAAAATTTAACCAAACATCGAAAGTACCAGACTCGAATTAATTTTCTCCATAGGAAGTTGTATTTAAATTGGGAAGATTTTAATTTTGTGAGGTTTTTACAGTCTAAATGGGTGTCCAAATATGAGAGCCAAGTGTAAATAGGTGTCCAAATATGAGAGCCTAAATATGAAGAAACAAACATTCCTGCGCTTTGAGACCAGCAGACAATCTATAGCAATTCCTCAATAGATGGGGCTGCTGCACCACTGCCATCAGTAAACAAACCGCACAGCAGCAAGGGTATATTTTTAATTTTTTCACAGTATACAGTAGAAGTCCAAAAATCCGGACTGCTTGGGGATTGGGTTGGACCGGATTTTCGGATTTTCCGGATTCTCAGGCAGTACTTTTAAAATTCAAATTTAAGGAGGAATAAAGAAGAGATGAACAGGTACATTTTGATAGTTTATTCATTACCAAATATAGCATACTTCATTTATCAAAACGAGCAGTTATAAAGAAAAAGCTGTGAATTCTAGAATTTTATTCTTTGCCATTTTTATATCATAAATTGTATACTTTCCAATGTCGTATGTTTCCATTAGAACAGTATTGCTCACACCACGTTCTAGTTTCTTAATTATTTCAAGTTTGTCACTCAATTTCAACGTGTTCTTCTTTCTCTTCACACAAAAAAGTTTATCTACTTTAGGAGCCATTATTATGGGCTTGTACAGTACTCTGTAAATGGAAAGAGTAGGACTCAAAATATTGTTATATTACAATGGTATTCTATTCATACTGTGCTTGATATAATGCATTCACGGAAATGTAATATTTTTGCTGAAATGACGTACGTATTACAGTGGAAAGTGGGATAAAATCGTGACGAAAACAATGACTTTCGCTTTCTTTCGTTCAAAAGATGTTACAGTAATCGCTTTTCGTATGGTTTTCAGTTAAAAAACTGTTGTATTACAATAATATTCTATCCTAATTGACTTGAATAAATACTATGATACCATATTTCTGAATATTTTCATTAAAATCCATCAAAATTATTTTCCTTTTCATCGTCTGCAGCACCAAACAGCTTCTCCCAGTCCTCTCCTTGAACAGGGCTAGAGGGTATGTGTTTTTCGAATAATTTTCAGTTAAAAAATTATTACATCACACGTATATTTTACCTAAACTGCGCCTGAATGAATATATTCTCGGAAATAAATACAGTTAACCCTCACTTTACACGGTCCTGCATTCCGCGTTTCCACGTTTACGCGGTGCCTTGCCAGAACCTCACGTGCTCACATTACGCGGTACGTGAACCCCATTAAGCGGAGAGTGTCCGGCGCGACGCTATTTTTAGATTCGCCCCACCCGCCACCCGCACGCCTGTGCTCCTCGCCTCTCCCTCCTCCTCCCTCCGCTTGGGCAAGCCGCGCGGTAAGGTTGCGCAGTGTGTGTCTTTGTTGCGTTATCACTGACGTCATATGACGTATCAGACCTGTGATTGGCCATGCATCCCTACCCCTCTCTGCTGCTAGCTGTAATTGGCTTAAAGTATTATGACGTGTCCACCCGGGGGGGGGGGAGGGAGGGAGGAAAGACGACGCTTGACCTAGCCGCGGCAGTTTCATCCCTCAAGGCCACACCGTGTAAACACGCATCCATTGTTCCGTAAAATGGCTTCCGCCGGACCACCACCCCCAAAGAGAAACCTTTCCTTACCTGGACCCAGCGGCACTAAGCCAAAGAAGACACGACGTTCCTTAAGCTACGAGGTGAAGTATACCATCATCCAAGAGTTGGAGAAAGGAACAAGGCAGGTTGATTTGGTGCGCCAGCATGGTGTGAATGAATCTACGATTCGAACAATAAAAAAGGATGCAGCCAAGATAAAGGAGCACATGAAGATCACAAAGTCTACAGGTGCTTCTATGATCAAGTATTTTCACAACCAGGTGCTTCTCAAGACAGAAAAATTACTTGTGAGCTACTTGGTGCGTCAGGCGCAACGGGACATGGCGGTGGACACGCGCTCTGTTAAGGACTACGCAGGTGAACTGTACATCGCAGTGGCACGAAAGATGGGAATTACAGAGCCCAAACCCTTTAATGCTTCCTCTGGGTGGTTAAAGAGGTTTAAGATCCGGAACAAGATCACCAATATAAACATTGGTGGTGAAGAAGCGAGTGCTGACCGTGCTGCGGCTCAGGAATTTCCTCCGTTTTTACGTGAGATTATCGAGGAAGGACAGTACAGTGACGACCAGGTGTTTAACATGGACGAATTTGGTCTTTTCTGGAAAAAGCTACCTTCCAAGTCCTTCGTTGTAAAGAATGCCAGCAGGATTCGGGGCCGGAAGATGCAGAAGGAACGCATCACCGTCCTGTTTACCACCAATGCCTCCGGTACCTGTAAGCTCAAGTTATCGGTGATCCACACAGCACGCAAGCCGCACGCCTACAAAACCATGGACATGACCAAGCTAAATGTCCACTGGCTGACCGCACGTAAGGCGTGGATGTTCTCTACACTGTCCCTCTCCTGGTTTGATGACTGTTTTGTTCCCGATGTAAAAAAATTCTGTGAGCGACAGAATGTGCCATCCAATATTTTGTTGCTGCTGGACAACGCACCGGGACACTCGCCCCTACTGTTAGATCGTCACCCCAACGTAAAAGTGGTCTTCCTTCCTCCCAACACTACGTCTATATTACAGCCCATGGACCAAGAGTTAATCTGTAATGTAAAAGCTGCATTCTCAACAAAAAAATTCCAGCTCCTGAACGACTACACCAACACCAGGGAAGAGTTGCGTAACCTGAGTGACACCACCACCGATAGCAAGAGCGAAGAAGATGAGGATCAACAGTTGGAACAGCAAAAAATACTGTTCAAACAATTCTGGCGAGTATTTAACATCAAGAAAGCTGTGGACTTCTTGGTGGAGTCATGGGATCAGCTGTCTATTGTTACAATTCGTCACGCATGGAGACATGTGTTGCATGGAATACCAGGTGAGAGGAGGAGTCAATCTGTGACTGGTGAGGTTCAGAATGTTGCAGTAGCAGTGGACCTTGCCAGAGAAGCTGCGCAGACTGTTACAGTTCCAGGCTTCTCCGAGACCACCAACGACGACATCCTGGAGGTGATCAGAGATCCTGAAGTGACTGCCGACGAGATGTTGGAAGAAGAACACGTCAGTGAAGAGGAGGAAGAAGGTGCGTCATTCTCCGAAGAACACAGTTTAAGTCATAGTGATATTAAGGGTGCCATGGAGTGTGCAGAGAAAATGAAGTCCTTCCTTTCCGGCGACAATGACGATGACAGCTATAAAGTCTTCCATACCCGGCTGGTGCAGGCTATGGAGCCGTACATCAAGGTGTATCACGACAACATCAACACCAGCCGTCAGCAAAGCATAACAGATTTCTTCGCCCGCAACCCACCACAGCCAGCCCAAGCCAGTGATAGTGACAGTGAAGATGACTTTGAGGGATTTGTCAGGGAAGCCCTGACAACTGTAAGTGACAGTGATGGTGCTTCACGTAGTAATGGTGATTCACCTGAGGGCCAGTAATCTGCCCTCTGCCTCGGAACCAGCCTCCTTCCCCGTATGCCGACCCATCTCTTCTACTACCGTAAGTGTTCCACCTAAGTTTTAGTTTTTCTAACCTAACCTTTATTTTTCCTATGTTAACCTTTATTTTTCCTAACCTAACCTCTTCTATATTACTTGTTTTTCATACCATCATAAAGTTAAGATAAAATTTTTACTACAACATAGTTGTGTGTCGTCAAAAAGTGGAGTTTGGGGGTCAGCCCGGACTCCATTTCAATTAATCCCATATGTTATGTTATTCACTTTACGCGTTTCTCACTTTACTCGGGACCCTCCGGGTTACATTAACCACGTAAAGTGAGGGTTAACTGTAGAAAGTTTTCCTGAAATGTGATGTATTTCAATGTAAAATAGGATAAAATACATGACGAAAACAAAAGACTTTACCTAAGCTTCCGGTGTTCTTGAGATGTTACTCGTTTTTTTAATAGTTTTCGGTTAAAATTCTGTTATATTACATTGATATTTTTGCTGAAATTACGTACATATTACAGTGGAAAGTGGGATCAAATCGTGACGAAAACAATGACTTTCGCTTTCTTTCATTCAAAAGATGTTACCGTAATCGCTTTTCGAATGGTTTAGTTAAAAAACTGTATTACAATAATATTCCCTCCTAATTGACTTGAATAAATATTTGAATGGAAATATACAATATTTTTCCCAGTGTAAAGTATCGTAATAATAAATGGTAAACAATTTGCCTTCGGCACTCGTGTTTCAGGCACGGCGAGCCTCGGTTTATAGGACGTAGTGTTTTTACTGAAGGTTTTGTTGTTCCATTACCCTCAGAAACGTGGGTCGAACTAAAACGAGGAATATCATGAATTAACGATTTCTTGGTCAAAAAATCAGGGTCGACCTATAAACGAGGGGGGGTTATAGACGAGTATATACGGTATGTTGTCACAGTTTGATTGCTCGTTTTAAAGTGGCGACCACGAGGTCGCTTGTTGTCGCTGTGCAGCTGTGGCGCTCACGCATGAGCACATACACAAAAAAAAAAAAAAAAAAAAAAATAGTTTTCGAAAAGTCCGGATTCTCGGGTGGTCCGGATTTCTGGCATCCGGATTTTTGGACTTTTACTGTATCAACAATATTAGTTAAATTAATAGTTTTATAGTACTGTATAGAGAATACAGTACTTGTAATTGTTAAGTACTGTAATGAGGTAACAGTCTTTGTACGGGGCTGATTTCAGTTGATGCATGGTAATTTTCAAGGTATATTTTTGTCATAAAAAGTGCGTCTTTCAAGCAGAAAAATACGGTAATTATTATTATTAAATACAATAGAGTACAGGTAAAAGAAAAAAATGTCTTAAGGGCAAACACATAAAGGGAATATACATTTCTTTGCACATAAGTAAAAATGTATCCCCCCCCCCCCTCTGGTTAGCAATTGTTATTCGCGGATTTAGCTATTCGCAGCCATTTTGAGAACCTAACCCCCGGGAATTTTAAGGGCATGCTGTACATTTGAGTAGAAGTTTGCCCTTAGTACAATTATTTCTTTAACTTTTTCACAATACAGTCAACCCTCGCTTTACGTGGTCCCACTTTACGTGTTTCCACGTTTACGCGGTACCCTGCCGAACACGGAATGCTCACTTTCAGCGGTGTGTGTACCCTTTTACGCGGAGAGCGGTGCGAGCAGGGTGCGCACAAGGTCGCCCAGTCATCAAAACATTACCGAGTTCTTCACCCGCCACCCACCACAGCCGGCCCAAGTCAGTGATAGTGATAATGATAGTGAGGATATGGACTAATATGGACTTTGAGAGGTTTGACAAAGAGGCCCTGCAAGCTTCTGTGGTGGATAGTGATACAATTGATACAAGTGATACAGGTGAGGGCCAATAATCTGCCCTCTGCCTCGGAACCAACCCCCCATCCCCGTGTGCCCAGCCATCTTTTCTACTGATGTAAGTGTTAAAAAACCTAATATTATTGATATTTCTCTTAATTATTAATTGTGTGTGCATACCATCATAAAATTAAGAAGTTATTTTTACTACAACGTAGGTATTGTGTCTGAAAAAGTGGAGTTTGGGGGTCGGCCGTGGGTTTAATTGATCGCGTAAAGTGAGGGTTCACTGTATGTATTTAGGATGATGTGTGCACATAAATGAGTAAAAATAAATGAAGAAAGTTGCGTATATCTACCCAAAAATACGAGTTGAGAAAACAACCATAATGCCTCAATACTTAGAACCAATAGCCTGCCTGGTGGTTGATACACAAAGATGTGTTTGTGAGCCACTCAGCCAGGCCGCACACCCCTTCCCTACCTCCATACAGTCCTCCTCCCAGCCAGATACACAGAGATGGGTTTGTGAGCCACTCAGCCAGGTCACGCACCCCTCCCGTCCTCCCCCCAGCCACCCTCTCCCTTCTCCAGTGTTTGAATCGGCTATCCCAGTTTGTCAGCTCGTACTGAATAGCATTATTTACTGTTATCGATATACTCGGTGCTCAGGAACTCATCCCTATTTAACCCATGGAATTGAAATTTACTCAGAATTTTTCCGGATAATTTCTCTCCATTCTAGGTTTGTGAATTACTTTGAGGTTGAAAATCAGGCACATTTTCTGGAAAATTCTGAGAAAAATTCCAGAAACTCACTCTAAATCACTCCATTCTGGGCCTGGAAAAGAATTTTTAGGGAGTTTCAAGACAATGCATTATGCTCCAATGCATCCCCACAGGTCAGGCGCATGGGTGGCCCAGCTGTTTGGATCGCTTAGTTCATATACTGCTGCCATTGTAGAAGGTTGGTCCCTCGCTAGCTGCTGTTTTTTGTGTACAATTTGTGTTCTGCAGTGCTGTACTTTATTGCACCAGAACAAATCAGCCAAGAATATGGTGTTAAGACAGTATAAAAAATACAAAAATTTATTACAATTAGTATACTACTGTATAATGTACTGCACATTCAGTAATAGAGAAGCACTGGAACACCGTAGCTTTCAGGTTTACTCAAGACATCTTTAGGTCATGAGACCCACTAATCCCCCAACCCAACAATGGGTGACCTGACAGTGCATCAGGTCAGGTCAGTATAGTAGTGGTATAAATTATTTTATTTACAGTACGTATTACCGATATACGAATACAGTGACCCCTCGTTTAACGAACTGCCTTCCATAAGGATCTTCAATTCGGTTAACGAATTTCTTACAAACCGACCTCGACATGTTTTCGCTTGCACTGACCGGGCAACCAGCTTTAGTATCAGTCCGCCAATACATTAATCGGTTCTAGGGCTTAAATCCCTTACTATTTTAGTAAATATCAAGAAGTTTATACTATTCAATAATTTTAAAAGTTTTATTTCAATTTTTTAGTAATTTTAACAATTATTGAACATAAATGAAGGTAAAGTGACTAGTTTAATGCGCGGCATCCAGCCTCTTAACACAGCAAACAGGCGTTAGTCTCTCTCTGTTTTCACTGGAGGTAAGATCTTGCTTGAGACTCTCTTCAACTAAACGCTTTTTTTCTGTGTTTCCAAGCAAATTATTGGTCATTTTGAAATTTATTTTACATATTGACAATATATAGCGCAGTGCAGTGTTATTTTAAGGAAAATATTCTTTATTTACAGCTAGTTTAACTTTGAAAAACACGTGTTGACATTGTTTGAATCCAGCATGGGGCCTAAGAGATCAAGAAAATCTATTTCAATCCAAACCAAGCAGGAAATCATAAAAAAAACACAAGCAAGGCATTAAATCAAATGTGCTTAGCAAAGAATATGGCATGTCGGCATCAACTGTGTCGACAATTCTTGCACAGAAAGACAAATTTAAAGAAGTGAAAGTGAGAGACAAATCTACAAGAGTGTTTAAAAGTAGATCCCTAATCGTAGAAACTGAGAGGTTACTTATCATCTGGATTAGGGAAAAACAGATGAAAGGTGATTCAGTTTCTGGTGATTTCATTTGTGAAAGAGCCAGGGAGATTTATGAACATTTAAAGGCAGATCAACCTGGTTCTTCAGGCACAGAATTTGAAGATTTTCGGGCCAGCAAAGGCTGGTTCGAAAAATTTAAGAAAAGAAGTGACATTTAAAGTGTTGTTAGGCATGGTGAAGCTGTTTGTGCTGATAAAGAAGGGGCAGCAAAGTTTTTAGTTGAATTTAAAAAACTGATGGAAGAAGAAAATTATCTTCCACAGCAAGTGTTCAATGTGGACGAAACTGGGCTGTTCTGGAAAAAGATGCCCAAAAGAACATTCATCACCAAAGATGAAGCCTCTTTACCTGGGCATAAACCCATGAAAGACCGTCTCACTCTATTGCTTGTTGCCAATGCTTCAGGGGATTTCCGACTGAAGCCTATGCTTGTCTACCACTCTGAAAACCCCAGGGTGTTCAAGCAACAGAAAGTGGTAAGAACAAAGCTTGGAGTTTATTGGAAGTCCAACCGTAAGGCATGGGTGACAAGACAGCTCTTTAATGAATGGGCTGTTGATGTGTTTTGCCCTTCTGTCAAGAGCTACGTAACCACCAAAAAACTCCCTTTACAGGTTCTTCTCCTCATGGATAATGCTCCTGGTCATGACCCTGACCTTGCCAGCAATTTGGAGTATCAATTTGGCTTTGTGAAAGTGTTGTTTTTGCCTCCAAACACTACATCAATCATAGGGCCAATGAACCAGAATTTGATCAGCAACTTCAAGAAGTTGTACATGAAGAAAATGTTCAGGAGGTGTCATCAGGCAACTTCCACTGATCCTGAACTAACACTGAAACAGTTCTGGAAGACACAATTCAACATCCTGGAGGCTGTAAAATTGATTGTGTCATCATGGCAAGAAGTCTCCACTAGATCCCTCAATTCTTCTTTGAAAACACTGTGGCCATCAGTAGTCCATGATTTTGAGGGATTTGAGGAAGAAACAGAGTTGGACACGGAGATTGTGTCCATTGGTCAGTCATTGGGCCTTGAAGTGGAGGAGGAGGATGTGGAAGAGCTTGTGATGTCTCATGAGGAGGAACTTACTCCTGATGACTTGAAGCAACTGGATGAGATGTTACAGGTAGAGGCTGACAGTGGTGGGAGGAAATTGAAAGTGATGACCATATGTCAGCTAAACAGTTGAAAGATGTGATTTACTACTGGGAAAAGTTCAGGGAACTGGCTTCAAAGCACCCAGAAGTGGAAAAAACTTAACTAACTTTGTGTCATGTTGGGGACTGAGTGGTCTCCTTCTTTAAACATAAGTTAATGGTGAGGAGGACAGGTGCCCCACAGACCACAATTGACACTTTCTTCAGTAAAAGGCAGAGGGAACAAGATGCTATCCCTCAGCCTTCCACTTCAAGAAGGAGAGAGGATGTTCATGGTGGAGAATCTGTCAGTCCAGAGGTTCCTGGCATTTTCATGGAAGGTGACTCACCTTCCAAGAAGCAGTAAAATGCTTCTCCTCCACCTCCACTTCCTTCTCTTCTCCCTTCTCCTCCTCCACCTCCCACTTCAAATGCACATCATCATCATCATCCAGGAGCCTTCTACATACACACCTCAAAGTAAGTGAACTTTTCGACCATTTTTGTTGAATTTAGGAAATTTTCGGTGAGCTGGAACCAATTACCCAAAAACCCATTGAAACAATGGTTTCGGTTAACGAACTTTTCGGTTAACGAACGACCTTCTGGAACAGATTGAGTTCGTTAACCGAGGGGTCACTCTATTGAACGTTTACAATGGTGTTTGCGTAATACAGCTCGATTCATGCCCATATCATAGATTTTTTGCTTTTAAAATATACTGTATATTTATTTAACCAAATTTTTAGGTATACAATTTTGGCTTATTTGGGTAAAAAAAAAATAGTGTAACTTAATTCAAACTGATTTTATTGACTCCAGTACCAACATTACTGAAGTTTTTTTTTTTATAAATTAATGGAATCCCATCATTACATTGAGTTAAAATATTTTATTTACAGATATCTTAATGAAAATATCTCATAGGGAATTTATTCAGGATCAATCTGGTATCAAATTCATCTCTCTAACACAATTAGAACAGATATTGTCTGCTAGGGTTAGGAGTTGATGGTGTGGGAGGGATAGAACAACCCTTGCTCCCCTAATTGACCTTATTCTTGGGGGGGGGGGGGTCTGTCCCTCTCCCTCCCTTTCATTCACTGCTGCCTCTCATTCAGAAAAGAATTGAGTCCTCATCATTATTATTGTGTTTTAGTGACTGTGAAAAGAGCAGTGTAACTTTAAAAACGTCTGTCAAGTGTTTCGCTCAACATCTTTAAGGCTACACCCCCAGTCCCCACTCTTTAGACTCTCCAAAGTCTGTGTGGGACTCAGGTTGCTGTCTCCACTCCACCTTAAGAGTCCCCTTAGTCCTGAAGGGATCATGTGATGATGAACAGACTTGTTCTTTATGATGTGGTGAGTGTTGTTTAATTGTGTTGTAGTGTTAGTAGTATAGTATTTTTTTGTTTTTTCGGTGATACATATGGGTGTCCGACTGGCTGGGAACTTATCCCATTGAACTCCATTTTATAATGAACCTGATTTACGATATTTCAACCTGCGATTGGGTTTTTAGGAACCTAAATCTATCGCAAATAGAGATTAACCTGTAAAATAAAAATATGCATGGTAAACTGTAATTCTGCATCCTTTTCTATAAATTCATAAGAAAATTTTCCATCTTTTTATAGACTGAGAAAAATTCGCCAGGCAAGAAAATGACGGTAGCAATGTGTGTGATGGAGGGTGAGGGAGGGGGTTTTGAAAATTGCAATTAAATGCCAGGTAGTGACGTGTCCTCCTAATATTATATTTTTAAGTAATTAATAGATGTTTTAATTGCCTGAATGTTGGCTTGGCGAGTTAATGCCAGGCATTTACATACCTAGGTATAAAGCCTGACGTCACATTCTGGATTGAACAAAAATATATATTTTGCACGTACACATCACCCACTTTTTTCAAGGCCACAGTTTAAAGGTTAAACAGGGTATAATTTGCCAACAAACTGTGACACCACTAACAAAAGTGAACTTGGACTATACTTTGTAGTAAATTATATTAATTCAATAATAAATATGGGGATATATGATCAAAAGAATTCCTTTAACAAAGTCATATATTCATCAAACTATATCATGTAATTTATGAGCACATGAAAATGCAGCCAATAAGTGTACTGTACAATATAACTTGTAAAATTGAGAAAAAGCAAATAAATAAACCAACCTCTCCCCAATGTAAAGGTGCTTTGTCATTTCTTTCATGTTCAAAGTAGCGAAGTGCAGTAAACATTTCATTTGGCAAAGAAGTCCGGTTAAAGGCTTCTACAGATTCGAATCTATCAAAGACTCGATGTCGTCCGCCATCAGCATGAAATCCAGTATCACACACTTCACCATCACCTGTAAACAGCTTATATATTAATCTTAGTATACAGCATTTCCATCCTGCCATGTACATGTTAAAATTACTCCTCCCAGGACCCCAACAGTGTTGCCCGGAACAACTTCAAAAGAAGTTCACCTTACCAATACAATCTTTACCACTTAAGAAACAAAAGGGTTGGTAAGCAAAAGTCATCACTTTAGGTTGAAGGTTAACCCCTTTGTTATGGAGATGACATATTAATTTTTTTTATTGGCTAATACCATATGGCTTGATGCAGCAGAAAGGGGACCAAATATACATGTGGTTTTAATATTTTATATGGTTAGCACCATAGGTAGTAAGTACCCTGTAGTAGGCAGCTCCCAAACAGGGAGGTACTACCGCCTGGGAAGATATTGGAAGCATAATGTATTGTCTAATGGTAGGCTCTGCAGCCATATGGCATTACAAAAATTGTGACCAAGTCCCGGGTTGCTGATCTATCTTTCTGCCTCATTTACACACAATTGAAGGGTCTCAACTGTCTCTCTTGCTATTGACACCACAAATATAACCGTACTCATTCTTGATCTGTTTTATTCATTCTATTTTATTCTCCTATGTCAGTTGATATTAATATTAAAGCGGGGCCTTCTCGGATGGGTCCCACTGGTCGGGAAGGTTGTGGACCCCAGGGCCGACCTGATCATCATTAAGCTAGTGACGCCACCGCACTTGCTGGAGGATTGGCTTTTTTCACACTTCATTTTTCCAACATCCGCGGCCTGAGATCCAATTTTCCTTCTGTGGAGCACCATCTATTAATCTCTTCCCCCGACATCTTACTACTTTTCGAACATAAACTGACCAAAGCAGCTTCACCCAAACCTTTTCAAGTCTCCAACTACAACCTTTATACCTCCTTCCATTCTAAGGGAGGTGTATGCACCTACCGCAACACATGTACACCTATAGCTCGACTCACGGATCTTGAATCTTCCCTTTATGTAGACAGAGCTTGGATGGCTAAATTTTAGAATGACCAATAATTTTAACATAAAAAATGCAAAAATATTCAATGTAGTATCTTGCGTTATTTAATGGGAGAATGACAAGTCACATGGTCGGTCTAGCTGGGGCGTTTATTCTCTGTTGTTGGTTACGACGTGCCTAACACATTTCGTGTTTACACAAGCCTAAACACTTTCTGACTTTGGTAAGAAGTAACATAATATATAATGTATATATAATCAATAAAGGCAGCGTATAAACATATATATATATAACACTATTTCTCCCTTTCAAAAGAGAGCGTGGCTGCTACAAATCCTAAATAAACAAAACCTACAGAATTACATATGGCAGGGAAGAAGGGAATAGAACACAACAAATATAACTTCCTAGCTAAACAGTTTTGAAAGGCCTGTTCACAATTCAGATAATTAGAGGTCTAATTTAATTACAGGTCTCCTAACTCTGTTTGATCTTCTAGGACTATTCCATCCATCAAGTTTTACAGGAGTTTCACTTGCACTCTGTGCATTATCAGTGACAGGCATATCATCACTACAGTCAGTTGACACAGTGAGTGGATGCTGGGAAACATCATCTTTGACATCATCATGATGATGATCGTCTGAAACCGTGTCACGTTTATCATCATGTCCTGGTGCTACATTCATTTCGTCATGTGCCTGAATGATGTGATCCACATGAACATACCGTATATCGCGGCCTATAAGGCGTCGGGGTGCATAAGACGGCCCCCCCAAATTTCCATTTAAAAAGTAGCTTTTGAGCTCTATTTGCTGTATAAGACCAGTACCCCAAATGTGACACTTACCCACTGACTCAGTAGTCCTTTACCAACCATCCTTGGTTTTTTAAAATAAGGCCAATTCACTTCAAGTAATGTCATCAAATGTACCCGCTGGTGTAGTGTAAACACTAGTGACGTCACTGAAGCGTCTGCTATTTACCGGTAACTGGAACTAATGTCGGTGTCGAGTAAAATTTTTCCATTTACTTGAAATGGATTTACCGATTTATTTGTTTATTTATTTATTTATAATATACTGTAACATATTAAACACACTGCAAGTATTTTCTTTCATTTATACGCTTGCTTCGCAAGAGACGATCGGTGGTGGGAGTGTTCCCTCGTCTCCGTGGTGTGACTGTGTTCTGACTATACAACAGGTGGTTCAACAGCAACCACCTTATTCTAATTGTGGTGTTTCATTAGGATTTGAGTGAAAAAGGTTACCGGTATGTTCTTACTACATACGTTTATTACACAAACATATTTTTATATATATATATATATATATATATATATATATATATATATATATATATATATATATATATATATATATATTTATGTATATATTTATATATATATATATTTATATTTATATATATATTTATTTATATATATATATATTTATATTTATTTATATATATATATATTTATTTATATATATATATATATTTATATATATATATATATATATATATATATATATATATATATATATATAAAAATATATAAATATATATATACTGAATATACTATGTACAACAAATGAATGTTCAATGAATTATTTATGGTGCATTAGGGTACTGGGCCACTTCAGACGGGCTATAAATAGACTTGTTATCTCCCCTCCATCTCACCCTGAGCCAGACGGAAGCGCCTTGGTAAATAACATTTGTTTGCTTATTTTCCATTTACTTGAAATAAATTTACCGAATTATTTGTTTAATTATTTATTTATAATATACTGTAATATATTAAACACACTGTAATTATTTTCTTTAATTTATAAACTGTTTTGCGACAAAGGAATGTTCTCCAGTAGTGTTTCATTAGGATTTGAGTGAAAAAATATTACGTACTTACTACATACATTTATTACACAAACATATATATATATATATATATACATATACATATATATATATATATATATATATATATATATACATATATACATACATACAAACACACATACATACATACATACATACATACATACTTTCTGCCTCATTTCCACACAATTGCAGTTTCAATTGTTCCTCTTACTTTGACAACACAACATACATAAAGTATATTATTAATCAGTTTTGATCTTTTTTTTTAATTTTTGTATTTATTTATAGTTAGTTACTTAAAATAAGGCCAATTCATTTCAAGTAATGGCATCAAATGTTACCCGCTGGTGTAGTGTAAACACTAGTGACGTCACTTAAGCGTCTGTAATTAACCGTCGATAGTTTCAAGAATTAATGCACTCATTTACTGAATATTCTTTGTAAAAAAATAAAATTTAAATCAATTATTTATAGGAGATAAATATTATTATGAGTAAATATACCGATACCGGTATGCATTACTGACCACCTCCACGGCTAAAAATAGCTCAATCTCGCGGTCACTTTCCCTTTCTTGCTCCTCACTGGCAAATGGGGGGGGGGGGGAGGGGGGGCATGGGGAGGGGTGTGTGATGATAGCTGTGTTTATTACAGGGTATGTTAGACAGGTTTATAATACATTTTTATTATTTTAATATACCGGTAATCTTAATTTGAATCCAGCTTGCCAAACGTAAGTTTCAGTATAAAATAATTACTGGTAGGACTTTGTGAGTGGCTTACGATGTTTCCATCACCACTCTTGACACAATATTTAAGACGTAAGAATTTTATATTTGTTGCTTAAGACGACCCCCTAACTTTGGGCAGATTTTTTTATTGTTCAAATTTCGTCTTATAAGCCGAGATATACGGTATCTCAAAGAGTTACCACATTTCACTAAATATGTCCTAGATCCACATACCTTGTCAATGACACCAGTTATCCACTTTGCATGTACGGTACCATAACCTTTAGCCATGTTCCTAACTCTCACCCTATCATTTACCTTGAACACTATTTCACTGGAACTCTTATCATGATACATTTTTTGTTGAGCTTGTTTCCTCTCTACAACTTCAAACAGATTTGGCTAACTAAACTTAATCTTGTTCTCAACTGTCTCTTCACCATTAACTCTGTAGGAGTACATCCTGTCACACTATGTGGCATGGTTCTGTATCTGAGTAAGAAATTTGCTAGTCTGTGTTTCATTGATTTTCTTACAGTTCCTTGAATTACCTGCTTGGAAAGTGCTTCCTTTACAATTCTAACTGATCTCTCAGCTGCACCATTAGAGGCAGGATGATAGGGTGGGGTCAGTGCATGCTTTACACCGTTGAGTCTCATGAAGTTTTTAAACTCTGATGATTGGAATGGAGGACCATTGTCAGAAACTACCTCTTCTGGTATTCCATGTTCAGCAAATATTAATCTTAATTCATCAATGGTGCTACCAGCATTAGTACTGTACATGTGCTTAACATCAATCCACTTTGAATGACTATCAATTAATACAAGAAATTTGTCTGTTCCCTTATCACAGAAGTCAATGTGTACTCTTTGGAAGGGACGGGTAGGCCATTTCCAGGTTTTCAAAGGTGTGCTGGGTGGCATACTCCTAACATTCTGACAAACAGAGCACTCACGTACCATCATTTCTATTTCACCATCCAGTTTAGGCCACCCCACAAAACTTCTGGCCAGTGCTTTCATAGCATATATACCTGGATGTTCAAAATGCAGTTCATTCAAAATTTGCCCTCTAAAACACTGTGGAATTAACACTCTCATACCCCACAACACACATCCCTGTTCTACTGATAATTGACATCTCCTTAAATGATACGGTTGAAAGTCTAAAGATGGACAAATCTCTGGCCATCCATTTAGTGTATACTCCAGGACTCTTCCTAATACAACATCTTTCCTAGTTTCATGAGCAATCATTCCGGAGGTGAATGGAAAATCTTCTGCTATCATGGTTACAGCATAAACCTTAGGCTCTACTCCATCATTTGATCCACTACATGGCAACCTTGACAAAGCATCTGCATTGGAATGATCATCTGAACGTCTGTACTGTATCTCATAGTCATATGCTGACAATATCAAAGCCCATCTCTGCATTCTCGCTGCAGCAAGTGTAGGAACAGGTGATTTAGGACCCAAAATTGCCACGAGAGGCTTGTGATCAGTTATTAAAACAAAATTCCTCCCATATAGATACTGGTGAAATTTCTTAACTCCAAATATGATAGACAAAGCCTCTTTCCCTATTTGTGCATAATTTTTCTCGCTTTGGGTAAGAGTTCTAGAGGCATATGCAATGGGTCTTTCTTCACCATTATACATTATGTGACTTATGACAGCACCTAATCCATAGCCCGATGCATCACAAGCAAGCTTTAGTGTTCTACTGGCATCATAGTGGACCAAAACATCAGTACTAGACAGAGCAGCTTTACAATCTTCAAATGACTTCTGAGTTGCACTGTTCCATTTCCATGGTATCCCTTTCTTTAATAGAACATGCAGAGGGGTTAAAACTGATGAAAGTCCATTCAAGAACCTTGAATAATACTGTATCATACCTAAGAAAGCTTTCAATTCACTGACATTTTTTTGGAGCAGGTAAATTTACTATGGCTCCTACTTTATCTTCTACAGGTCTCAGCCCTTCTGCATTCACTTTGTAGCCAAGATAAGTTACTTCTTTAGCTAGGAATGAACATTTGCTCTTGTTGAGCCTGACATTGTGTGCCAACAATCTTTCGAATACTGTGGCTAGGGTTTTAACATGATTTTGGATGTCACTGTCAACAATAAGGACATCATCCTGAAAACATAACACAATGGGAAGACCCACAAGAACTTTGTCCATGATGCACTGAAGTAACTTTGGTGCACTTTTAACACCATAAGGCAACCTTTTGAACTTATACAATCCTTTATGAGTGTTGATGGTAAGGTACTGTTGACTTTCAGCATCAACAGAGACCTGAGCATATGCTTGGGACAAGTCTAACTTAGTGAAAATAGTTCCACCTGTTAGTGCAGCAAACAAATCTTGAGATGTGGGTAAGGGATATTGCTCATCCTCAACAGCTTGATTAATGGTAACTTTATAATCACTACATAGTCTAACAGATTTATCAGCTTTAGGTACAATTACTATTGGAGCAGCCCAATTGCTCTTGGCAGTTTTCACAATAATTCCCTCACTCACAAGTCTATCTAATTCTTTCTCAACCTCACCTTTCAATGCATAAGGAACAGGTCTGGACTTAGCATATAAGGGTGTAACATCTTTGTCAATGGTGATATGAGCTTCATAACCCTTTATACCATCCTGTCCCTTTACAATTAAAATCTTGTATTTTTCAAGCAATTTCTCAAAACCTGGAATACTGTTACACATTCTGACACTAAACATCTCCTTCCAGTCCATCTCAAGTTCACACAACCAGTTCTTACCTAACAAAGTTGGTCTATTCACATAGCTAGCTATAATTAATGGCAACTTTAAATTCTGATTTTTGTACTTTACCTCACACTCTAATTTACCTTCTGTGTTCAAAATCTCTCCAGTATAAGTTCTCAACTTGACACCTGAGTCTTCTAAAGGCACATGCACAAATAGTTTCTCACACATGTCTTTACTCATTATGGAGAAATCAGCTGCAGTATCCACTTCCATGGTTACAGGTGTGTCATTAATACACAAGTCCACATTATACCTATGTTTAACTTTCTCTTCATGACTGGTGTAAATAGTAAACACATGGGCACTCTCATCATTATCAGATCCCAAATTACTAACACTCTCATGAATACTGTTTTTCATTTCCTTCTCTCCACCTTCAATGGCATATACTCTACTTTTATCAATTCTACAGGCAGGAACAATATGTCCAATACGTTGATAATTGTAACATTTTGAATTCTTGAACTTACACTGAAAACTTTCATGTTTCCCTCGGCACCTCTTACATTTTAAATCAGCATTTGTTCCTTGATTTGTGGTATAATTATTCCTTTTAGCTACAGTTAGTTTACACACTGAGCCACTACTGCAACTGTTTCACTACCAGCATTGGGAACAAATTCTCTGGTGTTTTTCTAGGCCAATTCCATACTCGTAGCTAACTGACATGCACTTTCAAAAGTTAAGTTAGTGGTGTTCATTAACTTATTGTGTATTTTTTCATAATTCAGGCCAATTACAGACCTGTCTCTTAGAGCTCGGTTCAAGAACTGTCCAAAGTTACAGTGAATGGGTAACTTCTTCAAAGCTACTACAGTCAACCCTCACTTTACGCAGTTAATGTAACCCACAGGGTACCGCGGAAAGTGAGAAACGCGTAAAGTGAATAACATAACATATGGGATTAATTGAAATAGAGACCGGGCCGACCCCCAAACTCCACTTTTTGACGACACACAACTATGTTGTAGTAAAAATATTATCTTAACTTTATGATGGTATGCACACACAATAATTAAGAGAAATATCAATAATTTTAGGTTTTTTAACACTTACATTAGTAGAAAAGATGGCTGGGCACACGGGGATGGACGGTTGGTTACGAGGCAGAGGGCAGATTATTGGCCCTCACCTGTATCACTTGTATCAATTGTATCACTATCCACCCACAGAGGCTTGCAGGGCCTCTTTGTCAAACCCCCCAAAGTCCATATAAGTCCATATCCTCACCATAATTATTTCTATCACTGACTTAAGGCCGGCTGTGGTGGGTGGCGGGTGAAGAACTGGTAATGTTTTGATGACTGGGCGACCTTGTGCGCACCATGTTCGAACCGCTTACACAACATGGCGGATGGCGGGAGGTTTGGATCCAAAAATGGGGCGGCTCGCCAGCCGCTCTCCGCGTAAAGGGGTACACGCACCGCGGAATGTGAGCATCCTGGGTTCCGGCAGGGCACCACGTAAACGTGGAAACGGGGAATGTGGGACCGCGTAAAGTGAGGGTTGACTGTATATAATTACTTACTGATTCATCTTTATCTCTATCTCTGGTGCCAAATCTGTAACTTTCAGTGATCTCAAGTGGAGCAGGGTCAAAATGTTGCTTCAGAATCTTGGTAATCTGAATCAGTGAGGAGTCTTTGGGTTTGTTTGGTACCAGCAAATTGACCAGAGTAGAATAAACATTAGCTCCTTCCTTTTCTCTTCAAGGGCCTTCTTCTTCTGAGCATCATTACCGTCATCCATTAATTCATTTGCCAAAAAGAAGAAGTCCATTCTCTCACAATATGATGTGAAATCTTCCTTGTCTGCATCGTACTCCCCCAATCTTCCCATGTATCCAGTGATGCCAGCCATGGTTGCTCTCTTCACTTAAATTCTCCAGGTTCAGAGTAGCCTTCCCTTCAGTGGTCACTATTCTCTCTTCAAGGAGTTCACAAACACTTTGCCAATCCCATCCTCGTCGCCAGTATAGTATCTTCAGTTATTTAATGGGAGAATGACAAGTCACATGGTCGGTCTAGCTGGGGCGTTTATTCTCTGTTGTTGGTTATGACGTGCCTAACACATTTCGTGTTTTCACAAGCCTAAACACTTTCTGAGTTTGGTAAGAAGTAACATAATATATAATGTATATATAATCAATAAAGGCAGCATATAAACATACATATATATAACATTCAAGAACACATCTTTCTTGATATTTACTTCACTGGAAATGAATGTAAACATAGAACAGATTACTGAATTGGCAGACTAGTTTATCAGCTGATGCTCACAACAAAACGTGTTTGTTGTAAGGATTTCGTTAATCGAAGTTTTGTTCGTTAAACTTTATAAATGTGAGTTTTTGAAATCCAGAATCCATTTCCATGGTCATGTAGTTGACAGTGATGGTATTCATACAGTTGATGACAAAGTTAAGGCTGTTGCCCAGTTCCCACGTCCTACAACTGTTGATAAAGTATGTACAGTGGGGTATGCTATAACGAACGGATCCTACTACGAATATTCCTATAACGAATGGTTTTACCTATAAAATTGAGAATGCTATAACAAACGAAACTCCTACAACGAACATTATCTAATTTTTTTTTTTTTTTTTTTTTTTTACTAATTTATTGATTTTTATTACAAGTATTAATGATATTCTTTATTTCAGGGGTTTAGATGCATATTTATGCACTTTTTTACAATTTTATATTATATTTTTCAGTGTTAAGTGGTTGTATTTGGGGGCCTGGAACTGATTAATCCTATACTGAACGAATGCTATAACAAACAAGGTTCTAGAACCAATTAGATTCGTTATAGCATACCCCACTGTAGTTTTCTTGGTTTATCTGGATATCTTTCTTTTATTAAAGGTTATGCGACATTAGCTTCACCCTTGACAAAGCTACTTAGGAAGGATGCAACTTTTGTATGGAATGCTGAGCAAGAAGATAGTTTTAGTGCACTGAAGACAGCACTTACCAATGCCCATGTTTTAGCATTTCCTGACTACTCTCAAGAATTTACTCTGTGTAACGACGCCTCAATACAGGGAATCGGCACTGTACTTATGCAGCTGGACGCACAAGGAAAATTTGAGTAATTGCTTTTGCAAGTCATTAACTTAATGATGCTGAAACACGTTATTCAGTAACGCAATTAGAAATGTTAGCTGTTGTTTGGACATAATTTTTGGTTATAAAATAACCGTTTTTACAGATCATGTGGCAGTAACAGAGCTGTTCCATGGCAAAAACCATTCAGGCAGATTAGCACACTGATATCTGACCATTCAAGAATTAGGCCCCGAGCTCAGGTATTTACTGGGAAGAGCGAATGTGGTCGTCGACGCTTGGTCCAGAAACAAAGCACCAGTGATGCCTGCATCTTCGTTCACTCTTTCGCAATTAGAGGATGAACAACGACGCGATCCATTGTGGTCTGCAGTCATTTTGACTCTAGAGTCGGGGGTTAGAAGTTAATCTTCCCAAGTTAACTCTTTTACTCAGTCAGTTTCAATTACGACATAACATACTCCATCGCTCCAAGAAGAAAACTGGGGGTATTATTACACAAATCGTCATACCTGATACATTGTATGAAACGATTATAACTTTGTTCCACGATGTTCCTCAAGCACGTCACCAAGGACGTGACAAATGCCTTGCGGAAATCAGAAGAAATATTTTTAGAATACAGTATAGGATGGATTTACGCGGATTTTGTTTACGCGTTTGGTCATTTATGCGGTGCCTTGACAGAATGAAATGTTCTAATTATGTGGTAAACTTCATCATTTACGCTGGAAGCGGCGCGGGCAGGGTGAGCACAAGGTCGCCCAGTCATCAAAACATTACCGAGTTCTTCACCCGCCACCCACCACAGCCGGCCCAAGTCAGTGATAATGATAGTGAGGATATGGACTTTGAGGGGTTTGACAAAGAGGCCCTGCAAGCCTCTGTGGTGGATAGTGATACAAGTGATACAGGTAAGGGCCAATAATCTGCCCTCTACCTTGGAACCAACCCTCCATCCCGGTGTGCCCAGCCATCTTTTCTACTAACGTAAGTGTTAAAAAACCTAATATTATTGATATTTCTCTTAAATATTAATTGTGTGTGCATACCATCATAAAATTAAGATGTTATTTTTACTACAACGTACGTTTTGTCGGAAAAAGTAGAGTTTGGGGGTCGGCCCAGTCTCTATTTCAATTAATCCCATATGTTCTGTTATTTCGTTTACGCGTTTCTCGTTTTACGCGGACCTCCACGGGTTCAATTGACCACGTAAATGCAGACTATACTGTACAGTGGTCCCTCATTTAACAAACGGTTTGATTAACGAACTTTCGGTTTACGAAATAGCTCCCATAAGAATTTTCAGTTCGATTAATGAACAAAACTTCGATTAACGAAATTCTCACGACAAACACGTTTTGTTGTGCATATCAGCTGACCGACTAGTCCGCCAATACAGTAATCGGTTCTATGTTTACATTAGTTTCCAGTGGAGTAAATATCAAGAAGGTTGTTGTCTTTAATATTTTGGCATTTTTTATATTAAAATTATTAGTCATTTTTAAACTTAGCTAACATATTGATAATACAGTCAGCCCTTAACATACGCGAGTTTAGCATACACGGATTTGCAATAAGCGGATTGCCCCGATGGAGGAATATTCTGTACATTGAAGTAATTGAAGTACATTCAAATCGCGTGCCATTCAACTCGCGCGCGGCACCGAACACGGGACACCGCCCGCTCCCGCAACCTCACACACAGACACACATAGCTCTCCCTCACTCAGTCAGTCTCGCTGGAACCACGCTTGTGTTGACATCAGCATTGTAGTTGCAAAAATATTACATTTCCATGAATGTATTATATCAAGCACAGTATGAATAAAATATCACTAATATCAGAGTATTTTAACCGAAAACTACTAAAAAAACGAGTAACATATCTTGAACATCAGAAGGTTAGGTAAAGTCTTTTGTTTTCATGTAGTTTATCCTAATTTACATTGAAATGCATTACGTTTCAGCAAAACTACTATTTATTTCTGAGAATATGGAAATGTAATATTTTGCTGAAATGACGTACGTATTACAGTGGAAAGTGACGAAAGCAATGACTCGCTTCCTTTCGTTCAAAAGATGTTACCATAATCGCTTTTCGAATGGTTTTCAGTTAAAAAACTGTTGTATTACAATAATATTCTATCCTAATTCACTTGTGATTCAACAGTTTTTTAAATGAAAACCATTCGAAAAGCGATTACGGTAACATCTTTTGAACGAAAGAAAGCGAAAGTCATTGTTTTCGTCACGATTTTATCCCACTTTCCACTGTAATACATACATCATTTCAGCAAAAATATTACATTTCCGTGAATGTAGTATATCAAGCACAGTATGAATAGAATATCATTGTAATATAACAGTATTTTAACCGAGTAACATCTCTTGAACATTGGAAGGTTAGGTAAAGTCTTTTGTTTTCGTCATGTATTTTATCCTATTTTACATTGAAATACATCACGTTTCAACAAAACTGTTATTTATTTCTGAGAATATATTCATTCAGGCACAATTTAGGTAAAATTTACATGTGCTGTAACATTTTTTAATTGAAAACGATTCGAAAAACACGTACCCTCTAGCCCTGTTCAAGGAGAAGACTGGGAGGAGCTGTTTGGTGCTTAAGAGGTTGACAAGGAAAATTATTTTGATGGACTTTACTGAAAATATTCAGAAAGACGCTGGCACTGTCAAGGAAAGTGGCTGCTGAAGGCTTCCAGGACATGGCAGAGGACGAGATTAGGGAGCTAATTGAAGAGCACGACACTGAGCTGACCGAGGAGGATCTACAGGAGTTAGTAGACTCAGGCAAGGAAGAGGAAGAGGAAGCGAAAGGGAAAGAGGATGAGGAAGAGGAAGAGCACCAAGAAATAACGTTGGAGAAGTTGGGGGAGATGACCAGGAATATTAAGGCACTGAAAAACCTGGCCTATAGTATGGACCCCTCCATGGTGAGTGCCCTGAAATTCATGCGAAGGATGGATGATGTTTTTGCTCCATACAAAAACATCATGGAAGAAATGAAAGAAAGAGACGACAACTCCCCATCACCATGTTCTTTGATCACCGAAGGAGAGATTTAATACCATCAATCACTGGCAGCAGTGAGGAAGCAGCTGAATCCACCGTCGCCCCCACTTCACCACCCGTTATGGAATTCAGTGAAATTTTTGTCTCTTTTTTTAATAGCTTTTCTTGCCATGTTTATTGTTTGTAAAAATGCACAGCACAGTACAATTCAGTACTGTACTGTACATTGGAAGTGGAAGTGCAGTTATCACAAAACATTCGTGTTTGTTGTCGGCAGTAGTGAAGGTGAGGAGGTGGAGGAGGTGGAGGAGGGAGCGGAGGGAGTGAGTTGGGAGGAGTGGTGACCTTGGACGCGGGAGCAGGGACGAGTGGAGATGCCAACCAGTACATTTCGGGTGTATTAATTGTTTTTATAGCTATTTTTGCATTTTAATATTAAATACTGTACATTACGTTTCAACAAAACTACCATTTATTTCTGAGAACATGGAAATGTTATATTTTTGCTGAAATGATGTACGTATTAATGGAAAGTGGGATAAAATTGTGACGAAAGCAATGACTCTTTCTTTCGTTCAAAAGATGTTGCCGTAATCGCTTTTCGAATGGTTTTCAGTTGTGGGATTATAAGGCTAATGATAGGATAGAATATTATTGTAATACAGTACGAGTACAACAGTTTTTTAACTGACAACCATTCAAAAAGCGATTACGGTAAAATCTTTTGAATAACGAAAGAAAGCGAAAGTCATTGTTTTTGTCATGATTTTATCCCACTTTCCACTGTAATATGTACGTCATTCCAGCAAAAATATTATATTTCCATATTTATTTCTGAGAATACGTATATTCACTCAGTCACAGTTAAGGTAAAATATACTTGTGATGTAATATTTTAATGAAAATACGGTATCGTAGTTTCTTTTGTTTCAAATTTAATTAACAAAGATTGATGTTGCAAATGTAATGAACAAAAATTTATGTACAGTATCTATAAATACACTTTAATAAATGAATACTGTACTTTGTTTTACATCGTCCTGTGCTACTATACCATGGATTTGGCTACTTTGGGCTTGCTATGATGACACAAGAGATCTGCTGTAGTGGAATTCTCCCCTACAAACGCTGTTTGTCGCTGCCTAGCCGACCCCACCTATTCCCCAGTGTATGCCTCGTGACCTAGGTCAACCAGCGCCGCCATACGCCACGGAGCGGGGGTCAACTGCTAAGCCACGCCTACCCCCGCTATTTAAGACCTGACCTCGCGGTGATCTGCCTCTAGCTCTCTCGCTCTCTCTCTACCAACAGCCACAGCCAGCAACACCACCCCCTCCGCCGCTGCCCGGCGGGCCTCGCTCCTCTGCCTGCCTGGCGGTCCTCTCTCCCGCTGGCGAGCATGGCGACCCACAAGCTGTCCTCCTGTGAGCATCCTCACCAACCAGCTCTCTCTACATCACGCTTGTAACCACGCTGCCTTCCCAGCACCAAGCTGCATTGTACATCCAATACAACATGCATATAGAGAGCACATTGTGAGTTTCCTTTCTCCATTCCATCCTGAGTGTGAACCAAACAATCCCGAACCCCACAAATGGTGACCCCCGGAGATTCGCACTCACACAGGATGGAGGAGAAACTGATCACGCTCCCAGTCTTCAAGCAACATGGAAGACTGGCTTATCCACACAGAAGCAGCTCTCATCGGCTCTACAACTACTGTCTCTTCACCGCAGGTTGGACACCCTAGAGCAGCTCTGCTACTCTAAGCAGACACCAGCTCCTCTTCCTGCCCCAAGCACCACGTCCTACCGACCCCAGCACACCCGTCCTGCCTCAGACGCCGACCCCGGCCTAGCAGTAACCCCCGCCGCCCTGACGCGGCCTCTGTTCCTGACCCAGACCCACACACCCCTCTTTTCTCCCTCAGGTACTCCCGGCTAATGTCCTGCACCCTGCTGCTGTCGTGGACCCAGCTGCTGTCACGAGCCCTCATCCGCTGCTGCTGACACAGCCCCTGCTCCTGACCCAGGCCCACACACCCCAGCAGGCGCATCTGGCGACTCTGTACCTGCCGTGAGGGAAGCACAATATTCATCGCCTCCACACATACTTATTCTCCCTCTCTACTCCCACAGATATTGTGTATCTAGACAGTTGTCGCCAGCGACCGGCTCATCCACGCCATCGCCGTTGTCTCACATGAGGCACGCACCGCCCGTTCTGCCTCACATGTGCTATGCAACTCTGCAGACAACAAGTCTCCTACACAGCCTGGAGGGAAGGGGGAGTACTGTAGTGGAATTCTCCCCTACAAACGCTGTTTGTCGCTGCCTAGCCGACCCCACCTATTCCCCAGTGTATGCCTCGTGACCTAGGTCAACCAGCGCCGCCATACACCACGGAGCGGGGGTCAACTGCTAAGCCACGCCTACCCCCGCTATTTAAGACCTGACCTCGCGGTGATCTGCCTCTAGCTCTCTCGCTCTCTCTCTACCAACAGCCACAGCCAGCAACACCACCCCCCCCGCCGCTGCCCGGCGGGCCTCGCTCCTCTGCCTGCCTGGCGGTCCTCTCTCCCGCTGGCGAGCATGGCGACCCACAAGCTGTCCTCCTGTGAGCATCCTCACCAACCAGCTCTCTCTACATCACGCTTGTAACCACGCTGCCTTCCCAGCACCAAGCTGCATTGTACATCCAATACAACATGCATATAGAGAGCACATTGTGAGTTTCCTTTCTCCATTCCATCCTGAGTGTGAACAAAACTCCCCCGAACCCCACACTGCCCTGGCAACTGTACCGATACTCACAGCTGGTGGTGCGGTTGGTGCATCGTTTCCATTGTTTACTGGTGGTTACTGGTAAATATTTTTTCAACCTAACGAAACTATTACCCTTTTAGAGGTTGACCCCCAATTTTTTGCCAAATAATTTGGTCTTAAAAACTCAAACTACACACAGGCATATACGGTAAATAAGGACATGGGGGGCTAGGTTTTTTTTTTGGGGGGGGAGGGGGGGGGACAGAACATATACTCAGATTTTTAACATCCACGGGTATCTCTGTTACGTAACCCCCGCGTATGTTAAGGGCCGACTGTATATGCAGTAAAGGGAACTAGTTTTTTGTGCGCCCATCAGCCGCTTGACTCACCCGCCAAAGTGTCTCTGTTTAACTCTGTTTACAGTGGAGGAAACATCGTGTTTGTTGGTCTCTTAAATACAGAGTATTTTCACGTTTTTACATTAAAATTATTGGTCATTCTGAAATTTAGTTAACATATTGATAATATATAGCACAGTGCAGTGTTGATTTAAATAAAATAATCTTTAATTACAGCTAGTGAACTTAAAATTTTATTGGTGAAATTACTGCATCAAGCATGGGTGAGAAAGATGATTCCCCTCAGTGTTCCTCTCCAAAAAGGAGAGACAATATTTATGTTAGACAATCTGAGAGTCCAGAGGTTCCTGACATTATTATGGAAGGTGACTCGCCTTCCAAGAAGCACTAAAATGCTTCTCTTCTCCCTTCTCCTCCACCCCTACTTCCTTCTCTTCTCCCTTCTCCTCCAATCCTGCTTCTAATGCCATCATCGTCATCATCATCAACCAGCAGCATTCTACATACATACCTCAAAGCAAGTGTACTGCACTGCATTTGTATGTACTTTTCTGTGAGTTGGAACCAATTACAGTAATACCCCGCTTTACGCGTTTCAGTTTTACGTGTTTCTACGTTTAAAGCGGTACCCCGCCAGAGCCAGAATTCCCACTTTACGGGGTGCATCTACTCATATACGCGGGAAGTGGCAGGGTGCGCACAAGGTCACCCAGTCATCAAAACATAACCGAGTTCTTCACCCGCCACCCACCACAGCCGGCCCAAGTCAGTGATAGTGAGGATATGGACTTATATGGACTTTGAGGGGTTTGACAAAGAGGCCCTGCAAGCCTCTGTGGTGGATAGTGATACAATTGTTACAAGTAATACAGGTGAGGGCCAATAATCTGCCCTCTGCCTCGGAACTAACCCTCCATCCCCGTGTGCCCAGCCATCTTTTCTACTAATGTAAGTGTTAAAAAACCTAATATTATTGATATTTCTTTTAATTATTAATTGTGTGTGCATACCATCATAAAATTAAGATATTATTTTTACTACAACATAGGTATTGTGTCGGAAAAAGTGGAGTTTGGGGGTCGGCCCAGTCTCTATTTCAATTATTCCCATATGTTCTGTTGTTCAGTTTACACGTTTCCCGCTTTACGCGGGCCTCCGTGGGTTCAATTGACAGCGTAAAGCGGGGTTACACTGTACCCAATACCCCATTGAAATAATAGATTTGGTTAACGAACGACTCTGTGGAACGAATTGTGTTTGTTAACCGAGGGACTACTGTACTATGGAAAAAAATACGGAATTGCACATTGCTAAGTGTTTGTCATATGCTCAGCATAATAGGTCACTGGCTCCAATTCTACAAAATCCTTCACCAGAACATCCGTTTGACACAGTCGCCATCGACTTGCTACAACTTCCGAGGAGTCATCAGGGATCCTCGTACAGGTAGTTCTGCTATAACGCGATAGTTGTGTTTTTGTAAAACATCGTGTTATAGAAATTCGTGTAATAGAAATAACAGGGCTTATGGAGAAAATAGGGTTAGGTGCAGATTACTCCAAATCGAAAAAAAATTCGTAGTTAGCCTAACACAAAGGATAGCACAGTCTAAATAAATATTACATTCATATCTAATAATGAAATCATATAGTAAATGTTACACTTGACCTTGAAAAAATATGAATATAACTTGATGGGGGAGAAGGTTGATGTTGAGGCTGAGGAGTCATGAAACATCAAGCTTTTCTTCAAGTGTTATAACCTTTCTTTTACGATCACCACCGGAAATGCGATCACCAGAGTGCTTCCTAGAGATATTCTTCTTTTCCATAGTCACAAAATTGGAGAAACAGTAATCAGAATTCACTGAGGACACTTAAAAATTCACACGTGTTTAAAACAAAGTGTGGAGTAAACAGAGCGCGTGGGTCTAAAACGCTATGTATTTTGTTTTTCTCTTATTTAAAATTTTACATTTTACATATACTGTACAGGTATACTGTATACATAAATATTACATAAATTATTTCTGCAATTCTTCACAAACAAAACACATAAATCAATTGAACATGCGATGTCGAACGTGAACTGTAAACACTGCATAACCCCGCGCCAAGCCACAATGTACAGTACACTTTAAACGCTACTTATTTTGTTTTTCTCTCTTATTTAAAATTTTACAATTTACATCTACTGTACAGGTATTTCTTCACAAACAAAACACATAAATCAATTGAACAAGTGATGTCGAACATGAACTGTAAACATTGAGCCAAGCCACAACACTGTACAGTACACTTTAACACTTTAAACGCTACGTATTTAGTTTTTCTCTTTTATTTAAATTTTTACAATTTATATATATAGTTATATATAGTTATATATATAGTTATATATAGTTATATATATAGTTATATATAGTTATATATATAGTTATATATATACTTCATTTTTAGTCCATTTAACACGCGGACTTTGAACATACAATCAACGACCTCACCAGCAAGGAATCGAACCCTCGACCTACTGGGTGTGACTAGGGAGCGCTTACCGGCTAGGCCACAAGGACACTAAAAGCAGTTCTAGACTCTGTTATATTTCACACAAAGCCTGTTCATCGAGCTGATGGCGCCGTGAACCTCAATGGGAAACTGCCCGTGCCTCGTATGTGGTGTCAGTAGCATTTTACCGAATCCAGCTGGTATGAAACGCGAGGTACATATATATACTTCATTTTTAGTCCATTTAACACGCGGACTTTGAACATACAATCAACGACCTCACCAGCAAGGAATCGAACCCTCGACCTACTGGGTGTGACTAGGGAGCGCTTACCGGCTAGGCCACAAGGACACTAAAAGCAGTTCTAGACTCTGTTATATTTCACACAAAGCCTGTTCATCGAGCTGATGGCGCCGTGAACCTCAATGGGAAACTGCCCGTGCCTCGTATGTGGTGTCAGTAGCATTTTACCGAATCCAGCTGGTATGAAACGCGAGGTACATATATATACTTCATTTTTAGTCCATTTAACACGCGGACTTTGAACATACAATCAACGACCTCACCAGCAAGGAATCGAACCCTCGACCTACTGGGTGTGACTAGGGAGCGCTTACCGGCTAGGCCACAAGGACACTAAAAGCAGTTCTAGACTCTGTTATATTTCACACAAAGCCTGTTCATCGAGCTGATGGCTCACGGCGCCATCAGATCTTGGTCTCAGTGAATTTTTTGAGGATTCCCCACAACCAAATAACCTCCAGATTAGTTCTGATGGAGATAGGAACCCAGATGTCACTAGTTTTGGTTCCTCTCCCATCACTAGGAGTAAGTTTATTGAGCTACAAGCAGGGGATCCTGAGCTAGTAGGTTTCCTCAATAGGTCAGTTACTGAGACAGAAGCTGAGCAAGAATCAAATTGCTACTACACTAGGTCTGGTGTATTAATGCGGAAGTTCCGTCCCTCCAATTCTCCTGCCAATTACCCTTGGTTAGTTCATCATCAAGTTGTTATTCCCAAACCTTTGCGGCAGGACGTACTTAGTCTCGCTCATGATGGGGTGGGTGGTCATTTAGGAGTTAGGAAGACCTATGCAAAAATTTTATCCCAGTTCTTTTGGCCTAGGATGAAGAAAGACGTCTGCTCTTACTGTCGCACTTGCCATGATTGTCAGGTAGCGGGGAAACCGAACCCTGGTGTTAAACCATTCCCTCTGCAGCCTATCCCAGTCATTGAAGAGCCCTTCAGTAAGGTGGTCATAGATTGTGTCGGTCCCTTACCTAAGACCCCTCGTGGTCATCAGTTCTTGCTAACCATTATTGATTGTGCAACCCGTTATCCTGAAGCCATTCCCTTGAGCCGCATCACAGCGAAGCCTTAACCCTTTTCTTCACTCAAGTAGGCCTTCCTACAGTGGTGCAGTCAGATCAGGGTTCCAATTTTACTTCCCGGTTGTTTAATCAGGTAATGCAAACCCTGAGAGTCCGGCAGTTGAGGTCTTCGGCCTATCACCCTCAGTCACAGGGGGTGGTGGAGAGGTTTCACCAGGCATTAAAACTCATGTTGCGCACCTTCTGTTTGGAGACTGGGAAGGATTGGGACGAGGGAGTTGACCTGCTTTTGTTTGCTGTTCGGGACAGTAAACAAGAGTCGCTAGGATTCTCGCCCTTCCAGATCGTCTATGGACATGAGGCGCGAGGGCCTCTTAAGGTGTTAAAAGAGTGTTGGTTGAGTGATCAGAGCGCAACGCCCTTAGCTTCATATGTGGTCCAATTCAAGGAGAAGTTGCGTCTGGCTGTAGAACTTGCCCAGTCCAACTTAAGGAGTGCTCAGGTGAAAATGAAACTGCATTTTGATAAGGCCCATCAGGCAAAACCTAGAGAATTCCAAGTGGGGGAGCAGGTGTTGGCCTTCCTGCCCTTACATGATCACCCTTTTAAATCCAAATACAGTGGTCCATATGAAGTACAGTTGTACCCCACTTAACGCGGTCAATAAAACCCAGAGGGTACCGTGTTAAGTGAAAACCGAGTTAAGTGAACAACAGAACATATGGGATTAATTCCAATAGAAACCGGCCCGACCCCCAAACTCCACTTTCTGACGACACATAACTATGTTGTAGTAAAAATTTTATCTTAACTTTATGATGGTATGAAAAAACAAGTATATAGAAGAGGTTAGGTTAGGAAAAATAAAGGTTAACATAGGAAAAATAAAGATTAGGTTAGAAAAACTAAAACTTAGGTGGAACACTTACGGTAGTAGAAGAGATGGGTCGGCGTACGGGGATGGAGGCTGGTTCCGAGGCAGAGGGCAGGCTACTGGCCCTCAGGTGAGTCACTATCACTGTCACCCACAGTTGTTATGGCCTCCCTGACAAATCCCTCAAAGTCATCTTCACTGTCTCTACCTCTGTCACTATCACTGGCTTGGGCTGGCTGTGGTGGGTTGCGGGCGAAGAACTCGGTTATGCTTTTTTGACGGCTGGTGTTTATGTTGTCGTGATACACCGTATGTACGGCTCCATAGCCTGCACCAGCCGGGTATGGAAGACTTCATACCGGTCATCGTCATTGTCGCGGGAAAGGAAGAACTTCATTTTCTCTGCACACTCTATGGCACACTTAATATCACTATGACTTAAACTGTGTTCTTCGGAGAATGACGCACCTTCTTCCTCCTCTTCACTGACGTGATCTTCTTCCAACATCTCGTCGGCAGTCACTTCAGGATCTCTGATCACCTCCAGGATGTCTTCGTTGGTGGTCTCGGAGAAGCCTTCAGCTGTAATATTGAGCACAGCTTCTCTGGCAAGTTCCACTGGTACTGCAACAGTCTGAACCTCACCAGTCACAGGTTCACTCCTCTTCTCAGCTGGTATGCCTTGCAACACATGTCTCCATGCGTGACGAATCGTAGCAATAGTCAGCAGATCCCATGCCTCCACCAAGAAGTCTACAGCTTGTTTGACGTTAAACTTCTTCCAAAATTGTTTGACGAGAAGTTCTTGAGCCGCCACCTCTTGTTCCTTGTCCTCGTCGCTTTTACTCTCGCTGTCGGTGTCACCCAGCATACGCAACTCATCCTTGGTGTTGGTACAGTCGTTCAGGAGCTTGAACTTCTTTGCAGAGTACGCAGCTTTCACATTGCAAATCAACTCCTGGTCCATGGGCTGGATTAATGACGTAGTGTTGGGAGGAAGGAAGACCACTTTTACGTTGGGGTGACGATCCATAAGTAGGGGCGAGTGTCCAGGTGCGTTGTCAGGAGCAACAAAATATTGAATGGAGCATTCTGTTGCTTGCAGAATTTCTTCACGTCAGGAACAAAACAGTTGTCAAGCCAGAAGAGGGACAGAGAAGAGGACATCCACGCCTTACGTGCGGTTAGCCAGTGGACATTAAGCTTGTTCATGTCCATATTCTTGTAGGCGTGCGGCTTGCGGGCTGTGTGAATCACCGATAACTTTGGTTTACAGGTACCGGAGGCATTGGTGGTAAACAGGACAGTGATGCGTTCCTTCTGCATCTTCCGGCCCCGAATCTTGCTGGCATTCTTTACAACAAAGGTCTTGGACGGTAGCTTTTTCCAGAAAAGACCAGATTCGTCCATGTTAAACACCTGGTCGTCGGTGTACTGTCCTTCCTCCATAATCTCATGTAAGAACGGAGGAAAATCTCTAGCCGCCACACGGTCAGCACTCGCTTCCTCACCACCAATGTTGATGTTGGTGATCTTGTTCCTCTTCTTAAACCTATGCAGCCAACCAGAGGAAGCATTGAAGGGTTTGGGCTCTGCAATTCCCAGCTTACGTGACACTGCTGCGTATAGCTCACGTGCGTACTCCTGCACTGAGCGCGTGTCCACCGCCATGTTGCGTCGCGCCTGATGAATCAAATAACTCACCAGCAAATTTTCCACTTTTGCCAGCACCCTGTACTGGCAATACCTGATCGATGAAGCACCTGCAGACTTTGTGATTTTCATGTGCTCTTTGATCTTGGCTGCATCCTTCTTGATCGTGCGAATCGTAGATTCGTTGACGCCATGCTGGCGCGCGAGATCAACTTGCCGTGTTCCTTTCTCCAAATCTTGAATGATCTGGTACTTCACCTCGTAGCTTAAGGAACGTCGTGTCTTCTTTGGCTTAGTGCCGCTGGGTCCAGGTAAGGAGAGGTCTCTCTCTGGTGGCGGTGGTGGTCCGGCGGAAGCCATTTTACGGAACAATGGATGCGCGTTTACACGGTGTGGCCTTAAGGGATGAAACTGCCGCGGTTAGGTCAAGCGTCGTCTTTCCTCCCTCCCTCCCTCCCCCGGGTGGGCACGTCATAATACTTTAAGCCAATTACAGCTAGCAGCAGAGGGGGGTAGGGATGCATGGCTAATCACAGTCCGATACGTCACATGACGTCAGTGATAACGCAACAAAGACACACACTGCGCAACCTTACCGCACGGCTTGCCCAAGCGGAGGGAGGAGGAGGGAGGGCGAGCACAGGCAGGCAGGCGGGCGGGTGGCGCGTGGGGCAAATCTAAGAATAGCGTCTCGAGCCGGACACTCACCGCGTATACGTGGAAAAAATCCGTGTTAAGTGAAAGTTCAGCTCTGGCGAGGCACCGCGTATACGGAAAAACGCGCTAAGTGAAACCGTGTTAGGCGGGGTACAACTGTACTAGAAAAAGAGGGGTCCGTGAATTATGTGATTAGCACCCCTGAACGGCGTAAGAAAAAACGCCTTATCCATGTCAATCTTTTAAAGTCATATCATGTTCGTAACGAAACCCTGGGAAAAGCAGTTGCTTGTGTTGATCAATCCTTGCCAACTTGTATCATTGTGCCAGAGTGTAAGGATGATAAAGATCAGTGTTTTTCTGAAATAATGAATGGGTCTAGTGTAAAAGTGGAAAACTCGACTATCTTGGAGGACCCTAGTGCTAAGTTGTGCCATCTCTCTAGTGACCAAGCCAATAACATAAAGTCTCTATTACAGGAGTATCTTATTATAGTTGGTGATTACCCACTCTCCTGTTCAGTGCTGGAGCATGATGTTGAGACCAGGGGAGCCAAGCCAATCCGACAGCGTCCCTACCGTCTTAATGCCTTCAAGCGGGAGTGTGTGCGAGCCGAGGTACAGCATCTTCAAGAGCTAGGCCTTGTCGAACCCAGCATCAGTCCTTGGGCATCCCCTGTTGTTCTAGTTCCAAAGCCGAATGGGTCAATGCGGCTGTGTGTGGATTATCGCAAGGTGACTGCTGTCACTGAACCCGATGGTTATCCCTTGCCACGCATCGACGACGTGATCGACGATCTTGGACAGGCAAGGTACGTGACCAAGTTGGCTCTCCTCCAGGGCTACTACCAGATAAGACTGACTGAATGCTCCAGGGCCATCTCTGCTTTTGTCACTCCTGAGGGGTTGTACCAATTCACAGTCCTTCCGTTTGGTATGCGGAACGCCCCTGCAACCTTTCAACGCCTCATGAATTTCATCACGTCTGGTCTGGAAGGTGTCCGCTGTAACCTAGACGACCTCATCGTCTTCAGCAGTTCCTGGGAAGATCACATGAGTCGTCTACAAGCCCTCTTCTCCGTACTGGCTGCAAGCAAGCTGACGGTGAACCTCGTCAAAACTGAGTTCGGCCATGCCCACGTCACTTTCTTGGGGCATGTGGTCGGACAAGGGGAAGTCCAGCCTATAGCAGCCAAAATTGAGGCAATTCAACAGTATACAGTGCCAGGCGATAAGAAGAGTGTGATGAGGTTGCTGGGTATGGCGGGGTACTACCGCCGTTTTTGTCCAAACTTCTCCTCCGTTGCCTCTCCCATGACTGACCTGCTGAGTGGCAAGAAAACCTTCAAGTGGACTACGGCTTGCCAGGAATCTTTTGAGAATCTTAAATCCCTGCTGGCAAATGCTCCAGTACTACTTGCACCTGACCTCCAGAAACAGTTCACTCACCATGTCTTGCTTCTGCAAGAGGGTGAGAGTGATCAAGTGCTTCATCCGCTGTGCTATTTTTCTAGAAAATTTAACAAATATCAAAGAAACTATGCCACCATTGAAAAGGAGGCTTTATCACTGATCATGGCACTAAAAAACTTCAAAGTATATATTGGCAGCACTGCTTATCCCGTTCAAGTGTTCACTGATCATAACCCACTTACTTTTGTTGACAAGATGAAACATACCAACCAAAGACTTTTGAGGTGGGCTCTATCACTTCAGCCCTATAACTTGAACATTTCCCATATCCGCGGAAAAGAGAACGTGTTGGCTGATGCACTTTCTCGAGTCTGATTATTTAGAAACTATGTCTATATGCAAATTATTTTTTTGTTTTATTGTCATTGAGTACCTTGTGTTTATATTATGAATTATTTTGCTTCATATTGATTTAAACTGATTGTGTTAGTTATTACTTTCACTGTGTAGCTGTATATCCATTTTCACTTTCAGTTAGTTGCAAGCTCACTCTTTTGGGGGAGGAGTCACGTGCCTGAGCGCTCGGGAACTCGCATGGCTTGAGGCATATGTTCACGCCTCCAATCCACACAAGCTATTAACTTGTTAATTGTATTTCTTATATTATTATTGTCCTTAGTTACTTAGGTTAATTGTATATTTATGTATGTTATTAATATGCATCATTGTGTTACTCTGTTAAGTCAAATCAAGGGTAGTATTAATTAATTATATAAACTATCCAGCAAATGTCCTGAATCATGTGATATGAGACGCGCTCCTCTACTGCGTGGTGACGCTTCCCCAGTAGCGAAAAACCGTGGCATAGGGTGTAGACGTGTCCATTCGTTCTCTAGCCTTGACCCTTGTCTTGTGCTTTGTCCAGTCTTCTGCAATGCCCTAATGGTATCAGGTATTAGTGACACGTTTAGTTAGGCCTAGGAAGGGGTCCTGGTGGTAAGGAATCTCCTGTTTGGTAGGAAATATCTATTTTGTAGGAATTGTATATATATATTGTATGTCTGTGTAATATAGTTATGTTAAGTAATATTCGTTTGGTCTAACTCCTTACGGTATATTTTCACCCTTCTGGCATCACTCTTATTTTAATATACAATCACTTATTCCCTTAAATTCTTGTTTGCTAGTCAGTACTCCCTTTAGAACATAAAGTGAATTAATTAATTATCTTCCCTTTTGTGACTTACTTACTTCAACTTGCTCATACTTATTCAAGTACATTTAGTTGAGTAGGTTTTTGTGGGGATAATTATTGCCGTGTTCCCTATTTGTTCCTTTATTTGTTAATAACTTGGGGTAGGTTTCACTCCCCAGGTATAAAGGATATTGGGATCACGACAGTAGCAATGCTCCTACTCCTTTGTGTCACAACCATGTTGATGAATATGCTCACGGAAGTCCTCAACCAGGTGCGCTTGCCGCACCCCTAGGACGTGTTCTCATTGTTGAAGAAGTAGTGAGCATAAAGTATGAGTTGCACGGATTGCTCAAGCTTCCACACCAGATGGAGTCTATTGATACCCAACTGCAGACAGCTATAACCGTCCTTGATGTTCTAAGTAAGAACCCTAACAGTTCGACAATGGGATCACAAATTGTTAATCTTCAGCTACTTTGTCTCAAGGTTCTTCACAAGATTCTCGTGACAGTTGGACACACTATTCCTGCATCTCAGGATGATCTTGCAAAGAAAGTGCGTTCCTAAACACGAAGAAAAGCGAGGATTGTTTAATTTTGTTGGTACAGGTTGTACCTCTCTAGTCCGGCAACCTCGGGACCTGACCGGTGCCGGACCATGGAAATTGCCGGACCATGGAAATTCACCCTTTTCCTGGATAGATAGTGACTTGTGCTTATGCCTGGAAGCACTAGCAACACTTTCTCTGCGTCATGGTCTCTTTGAAGACATATTGAAGGGTTAAATGTCGTATAGTAGCTTCTCAAATTTCGCGAGTTTTTAATTCTTAACGTATTTTATTGGAACACACAAAAAAATAAATAAATAAAAATTTTGACGGCGGAAACTTGAATTTCGACGGGTTTGAACGGCCCGCCAACGTGCAGACGACGTGCATAATCGTGTAAACAGCGTCATTTCTCTTATGTACAAAAGAATCATTATTGTTCATTACTGAATGTCTTTTTTATTGAATTAATGTTTATGTGTGCAAAATGAGCAATACAATTCATTAATAATACGTAGAAAATTAAAACACATGAGGAAATGACACAGCGGGTTTTTTCCACGTATACGCGCAGAGTGTCCGGCTCGAGAGCTATTTTTAGATTCGCCCGACCTCCCACCTGCCACCCTGCCTGACTGCCTGCCTGCCTGTTTTAGCTCATAAAATTCATACAAATTACCCAGCCAGAATATAATTTACATTGCTGGAATTCTTACAATATGATGATCATTTTGAATATAAACATCATGGATTTTGCAATAGACATACAAATTTTAGATATAATGTTTACTCTGAGTAAATATGTTATTCTTTGTGCAAAATATATGACATTTGTATTCAAAATATTCCTAGTCTTACAAGGAATCCAGCAATGTCAATTATATTATCCTAACTTTAGTTTGAGGTATTATTTATTACTATAAAGGTAAATATTCTGGTTTTCCCACACATCTGGTAGGGAGGGACCGACCGACCATCTGTTACCGTGTGAAGAATTTTTTTTTTTTTTATTAACTGAAGATATTTGTTTTAGCTCATAAAATTCATACAAATTACCCGGTCAGAATATAATTTACATTGCTGGAATTCTTATAATTTGATGATCATTTTGAATATAAACATCATAGATTTTGCATTAGACATACAAATTTTAGATGTAATGTTTACTCTGAGTAAATATGTTATCTTTTGTGCAAAATTTATGACATTTATATTCAAAATATTCCTGGTCTTACAAGTAATCCAGCAATGTCAATTATATTATCCTAACTTTAATCTGAGGTATTGTTTAATAGTAAATGTTAAAATTTAGTTTTTTCACCCAACATCTCTTGAAGGGAGGATTGGTGGGGGGTGGGGGGGAGGGTTGGGACTGACCACGCGGTTGGAAGAGGGGGGGAGGCAAGGTGGGGTACTTTGATTGACAGATAGTGTCGTGAAGAATATTTTTTTTTTTATTAACTGAAGATATTTGTTTTAGCTCACAAAATTCATACAAATTACCCGGCCAGAATATAATTTACATTGCTGGAATTCTTACAATTTGGTGATCATTTTGAATATAAACATCATAGATTTTGCATTAGACATACAAATTTTAGATATAATGTTTACTCTAAGTAAATATGTTATCTTTTGTGCAAAATATATGACATTTATATTCAAAATATTCCTGGTCTTACAAGGAGTCCAGCAATGTCAATTGTATTATCCTAACTTTAGTTTGAGGTATTATTTATTAAAATTTAGTGGTTTTCCCCCCAAAATTTCTCAGAGAGGGAAGAGCCAGCAGTGTAGTGTGAGAAGAGGGGGAGGGAGTTGAGTCCATTATTTGAATGGACATTAACTTGGCGACTGTATTTCTCTATTTCTCTTAAGTATTAATTGTGTGCATGTACCATCATAAAATTAAGATGTTATTTTTACTAGAACATAGGTATTGTGTTGGAAAAAGTGGAGTTTGGGGGTCGGGCCAGTTTCTATTGGAATTAATCCCGTGTGTTCTGTTGTTCACTTAGCGCGGTTTTCACTTAACACGGTACCCTGTGGGTTTTATTGACTGCGTTAAGCGGGGTACTACTGTCACGTCACCCCCTTCTCTTAAGCTCCTCTACGCGTGTGATGGTGTTGGTGTGTGGATTAGTGGATGTCATCATTATGACCTGACCTCATGTTTTTAAGGTCACCCTGTATATTTAAGCCTCTCTCTGTCTATGTAATCCAGTTGCCTCTGAAGATGTCTTGAATAAGACGAAAGCTAAGATACTCCGTTGTTTCCATTCTCCCGTGTGATATATATATATATATATATATATATATATATATATATATATATATATATATATATATGTACAGCTACTCCGGCTTACGACAAAATCGACCTATGACCACCCGGACATACGACCGCCTCAGTCGTACCAAAATTTTGTCAAATTACGTATTTTCGAATCCCAACGTTAGTGATTGCGGTGTGCACTGACAAAATGTTCGTTTGTAATTCACTTTAAAATGGCTGGCAAGCTTAAAAGTGAGAGTTTTTGTGGTACTGAGAAGAAAAAGAGACACCCATTTTAGATTTTCTATGTATTATTTAAGCATTTTCGACTTACGACCTGGATTCGGGTCCCTAACATCGTCGTAAGTCGAAGGCTGCCTGTACTGTGTATAATGCAAAAACTTTCAAGAATCCATCCTAAAATTTGGGCTCCTTCCTAGTTGCCACGCCTTGGTGTAAAAGGATGTTGGCAACTCTGCAGTTCGCTCCGTCCCTGTGGCTGCTCCCCTGAGCGTACCTCCCCACAAACTGCGTGTATGTTTAAAAAAATTTTCAGTTAAACAATGATTTGAGATATATCCAGCCTTTACAAACTGTAGGTAATTGTCTATTGTGATATATGTTTGGTGTTATTTGTTTGTTTACTTTCTGTTTGCTACAAAACAAAGAAATAATAGATAGGCTTCATCCGAACGCAACTTTTATCTTTGAGTTCAACCGTTCGTTGTACATATTTTAAAATTTTTAACATCCTCTTTGTTGTGCTAGTGCCTTATAATCATTTGCATTTATATTTTTGTAGTTTTTAACATTATTACAGTATTGTATAGAGAAGAACAGGTCTGATAATAAGTAGTGAACACATTAGTATGAATAAATAGACAGCGAAACGAACATTTGATATGAACCAATCAGCTCGCTTATAGAAATGAGGGCGTGGCTTCTGAGCCAAGCTTCTGTAAAATGAGTATAGTTATACACCAATTTCTAGGAAAACTGTGTTTCATGCAGTATTTTTTGTCTTCCCCAATGAAACAAACATCATATTAAGCAACCAGGATGGTGGTAAACAGTTAGTTGTGAAAGGTTATTATAAGGCTCCAGATTACTGTGAAATAAACTGTAGTTCGTTGAAGACCTTGCCTTCCCATCAGTATTTTGCATTGAATTTAAATCTTACTTCGGATTTGATTCTATTGTATGAAGTTCCTAATATGACTATTAGTAAACTCAATATTGTTACAGAGAAGTTGAAAGTTATTTCTTATTTGAAAGAGTCACAGTTTACTAACTTAGAAGATAACTTGCCATTTTATTTTGCTCAGGGATTTGCTATACCAAGTTTAACTATTCCCACTATTGTCTTAATTTTGGCAGTGGGATTTGGTTTTGTTATTATAGGTCAGTATTTTCCAAGTTTGCCATTGTACATAATATTCTCTCCTGTAAGACACTTCAGTCAAGGACTCCAGCAACTATTGAACCTCAGGTTCCAGTTTCTCCAGTTTAGTGTTTACACATATGTTTGTAACATGGGTAGGTGTATGTACTGTATAGAGTGTATTCTGCAAGACTAGTTAATTCTTCGTAGAAGCTCGGAAGGTGGTGACCAAGCGATGTATTAGCCACTGTCTCATAGATAAATAGCCTTTATATAAATATAGGATAGTATATTAGTTTTATATAATTGTATCACTAGCTGTGGGGTAACATGGTTAGATCACGTGTTGGGTAAGTTCCACCCTTGAGGAGTGGCTCTAGAAATGCTAGTGTCAGCTATTAGAAGCCTGTTTTGAGAATGCTTTTTCGGGAGGCTTCTTAGCCGAGAGCCCCCAATTTTTTTGTCAGAATCTCACAAAATCAGGATTTACAGAGTCTGAATCTTCGAGTGTTCACTGTATATATATGAAGAGGTCCAAGTGATAGAATTGTCTGTATTCAATGTTTGAAAACTTCTTCAAATTAACATACAATAAATACAGTTTTATCAATGTGAAAATAAAATAAGAATTTTCATCTTTATTTTACTACAGGGCATTTTTATTATAAAACAAACATATATCAATCATACTCAAGGAATAAGCAATTAATAGCAGAATTTAAAAAAGCTAACAATATTTTAAAATGTGATACATTAAAGACATTGAGTAAACTTACGTTCCATATCATGTAGGAGGCGAATGTCTGTGATCTGGCCTGACCTTCGTACTTTGACTGTGTGGTGGGCAAGTGTGTACTTGTTAGAAGCAGGAGTCAACAATGCTCCAGCACTTAATGGTATGGATCCTGCAACATCTGCAAAGGTAATCACAAGCAATATTACTAATGCCATAGAATGCCATTCATTATATATTTTAGCTGTGAATTTTAAAGAAGTGATCAACAGAAAATTTCAGAGAATTAATAGTTTGTTGAAAAGAAGGAAAGTTGCAAGAGCCATAAAAAGAATAATGAAGAGAAGTGTATACCAGTAGATTGGGATTTAAAGTTTGGGCACCTGAGCAGAGTTTTATAAAAAAGTGAGTATAGAGTCAGAATTATTAATACAGAATGACACCAATTTTCCGGCACCATCGAGGCCAGATCAATGCCAGTGGTCATGAACCTGGGGAACCTACCACTCCCATAACCTCTGACCCAATAGTTATACACCTCAAGCTAAGTCTAAGGCACTCTGGGCTGATAGAAAATCAATATGACATTGCATAAAAATTATCAAAAGAAAATTAAATGAAAAACAGATAATTTAATAGGGTCTATGGATGTTTATTGTTTACTTACATAAACTGCTGCATTACTTCTGCTCCCAAAGAGATGAGTCATAATGTAGAGGTGATTACAATTATATTTCTACAAGTGGGGGACTGTCTGGATTATCTTCTTGAACTTGGGACATCACTGTACATTATACACTCATTGATTCGACAAAAATGGGGCTTTGAGTCACTTAAATTACCAACAATTTTTAAATTTTTGCCTTCGATCATTCGTTAATTTTTTTTAAGTTTTTGTGCCTTGCCTTGGCTGCCACATAAAATATTCAATTTATAATTACTGTGCTAACAAAAGTATTTTATAAATGTACATACAGCAATATAAAGTAAATAATACATTTATAAATATATGTAACACTGCAAAGTAAGCTGACTAAGCAAGGGGTGAGGCGACAAAGCGAGGGGTGAGGTGACGAAGCAAGGGTGAGGTGACGTAACATGGCACTTACACGCAGCAGCCACATTAACAGCACTATCAAACCAATATCTTAAAACATTTTAATTTCTAATTTCAATTTTAAAATTAATTGATACACTTGAGGTAGAAAAAATCATACACCCCTCCTACTACCGTACCAGCAAGCTCAAGGCCTTTCTACACAACGGGTCACAAGAGAGTGGGGGAGGTATTGATGAGAGGAGAGCTAGGGGTGGTGGGCCCAGGTAAGGTATGAGGGCGCAAGCAGGGGCGATTCTACGGGGGGGGGGGGGGGGAGGGCATGGCCCCTCCAGATTTTGGGCTGACCCCTGGGTTGGCCCCCCCACTTTTTATTCTCAAAATTTTAATTCCAAAAACATTCCCAAAACCAGGAAGCGAGTCAATGGGCGTGCCACACGCCAGATGCAGGCATGGGTGAGGTGAGGTGAGATCACTGAGGTGAGGCCCGGAGGGCAGGAATTGGGAGGGTGCAGATATGCGGGTGGGGTCACATCACGGTGTATATAAACAAACTGCCTTGTCGGTGATGAACATTACCACTCTGTATTTCCACTGAGGAGGGTGACAGACTGACAGTAATTGTCGAATTTGTCGCCGAAACTACCCAGAAGAAATATTTCGTTTGCCACAGTGCCACTGTGGGTTTTCTACTTGCTAAGTGAGGTATGTTTAGAGAGAACATGTGAGTAATTTTTTAACTATAGGAGTAATATTACAATCAGTCAATCTCAATCATTCAGTTCAAGTGGCTGTAGTTGAGCTGAGCATGATCCTGTTATAGCTGATCGTGTCAAAAGTGGTCCAAAGAATGAGAAATACACCAGTTCTGCGATACAGAATGAGATGATTGACACGCTCGCATCTATGGTGAGAGAAGAAATTGCAGAAAGTGTGAAATCATGTCATTACTTTTCTGTTTAAGCTGATTAAGCAAAGGATGTTAGTAAAACAGAGCAGTTGGCAATAGTTGTCAGATTTTATGATGAAGTGTCACATTGCATTAAGGAGTGCTTCATTTCCTTCACTCCCATGGTGTCGTTGGATGCTGCATCTATCACGGACGTAATCTTGAAAAGTTTGTAAGAACTCGGTTTGGATTACAAATCTTCACTTGTTGGCTTAGGATTTGATGGAGCATCAGTCATGAGTGGAGGAATCAGTGGTGTTCAGAAACGCATTCGTGATAAAGCTCCTTTTGCCTATTATATACACTGCTATGGACATAGGCTCAATTTGGTTTTGATCAATGCTGCTAAATATGTGCCTCAAGCAGCCGAATTCTTCAGTCTGCTTGAAGAACTCTATATCTTCGCTTGTAACCCTATCGTTCATGAGAGGTTCATTTTTATACAACGAGAAATGTTCCCAGGAGAACAAGTCCGAGAACTGCAGCATCTGAGTGATACACGGTGGTGGTGTTGGGCCACCTCATGTCAAAATGCTCTGCTGCGTCTCGAATGCATAGTAAGACTATTGAAGGAGACTTCTGCAGAAGACACTGGAGTACGAGCCGTATCCACTAGAGGTTTACTTGAGCAAATAGATGCAGAATTTGTCTACTTATTGCAGTTTTTCTCAGAGATTCTTGGAAAAGTAGATAAAGTATCACAGCAGCTACAGGACAAGCAAGCAGACCTAGGAAAAGCAGCAATGCTCATTTCGTCGCTCCGTGAGGATCTAGCTGATAAACGCCACTGTAACTTGATTGAGCATTACTCCGAGAAGATTGATGAGCTCTGTGAGAAATGCAGCATTTCACCAACAAAGACACGAAAGTGAACCAGAAAACCTCAACAGAATGATGAATTCATTGTGCTGGAAACGACTGGTCAAAGATCTGATGTGAGTCATGAGCACATTGGCAAATAAGAGGAATAAATAAAAATAATACCAATAAGTAAGTTACAACAAAATATACTGTTCAGTATTGCCAAACCAGTAAATAAAAGCCAAATGAATGTTTAACAGTCGTCATTTGCATATACTTCCCAGTTCACCATAGCAACGCATATGCCACCTCCGCGGATTCCCTAGCAAACCTCCAGCCTCCTCCTGCTTCCCCAATGAGACAGCTAACTTGTGTGAAAGCAAATATGTATTCCCTTTATGTGTTTGCTCTTAGAACAAATATTTCTTTTACATTTTTACAATATGTATGTAGGATGGTGTGTGTATGTAACTGAATAAAAATAAATGAAGAAAGTTATGTATATCTACCTGAAAATACAAAATAAAAAACAACCTTAACACCAATAGCCTGGTGGTTATAGTAACAATTCTAACCTAGCTAAATGCTACCAGCGATATTAACAGACACAAACGTGAAAAGAGGGTTATATGTAAATCTTCATTTATATATTTGTAGATTTAAAAATAAATGTTGTAGGTATGGCATTGTAAGAGCTCAGAGACAGTTACTGCTTAGTTACCACTGAAGAGTTGGGTGTCTACTGTATGAATGTTAATTGACTCAGGTTATTTTCCACGTTTCACAGAAAAATTTCCACGAGTCTAAACAATGCATTTCGCAGGAGCTGTATTTATTTACACAAACACCACTGTACACGTACAATATTGTTTCTACTGTAAAGAAAATAATGTATACTACTGTACAGTATAGTCTGGATTTACGCGGATTTTGTTTACGCGTTTGGTCATTTACGTGGCACCTTGCCAGAATGACAATTTTAAGTAATGCGGTTCATTCCATCATTTACGCTTGAAGCGGCACAGGGAGGGTGTGCATTAGGTCGCTCTTACGTTATCGCTGACGTCATATGACGTCTTGGATTGTGATTGGGCCACGCATACCTTACCTCCCTCCACCGCTAGCTGTGATTGGTCTAATGTAACAAGACGTGCCCTGCCACCAAAGGGAAGAAGTCGCTGACCTAGCCGGGCCAGTCTCATTGTTCTCAGTCTCCGCGTATACAGTTCTCTCTTGTGCCTGCTATTCCCCTCACAATGGCTTCCGCTGGACCCCCACCACCCCCAAGAAACCTTGAACTACCTGGACCAAGCCATGGTTATGTGAAGGAAGTCATTGAGTTGGCGGAGAAAATCAAGCTCATCCTTGACAAAGACACAGTCAATCATCGGTATGAAGTGTCTAATAACCTTCTGTCGAAATTTATGGAGCCGTATGTATGACGACAACATCAATGCGTCGTCGTCAACGTAGCATTACAGACTTCTTCGCCCGCAACGCACCACAGCCACAGCCCGCACAAGCCAGTGAGAGTGACAGTGAGGATATAGACTTTGAGGGGTTTGTCAGGGAGGCCCTGCAAACCTCTGTGAATAGTGATAGTGATTCACCAGAGGGCCACTAATCTGCCCTCTGTCTCGGAACCAGCCGCAATCCCCGTGTGCCGACCCATCTCTTCTAGTAACATAAGTGTTAAAAACCTTTATATTTGTACTGTAGTGTAGTTTTTTATTTATATATTATGTGTGTGTGCATACCATCATAAAATTAAGATGTTATTATTACTACAAGGTACGTATTGTGTCGGAAAAAGGGTAGTCTGGGGGTCGGCCCAGTCTCTATTTCAAGTAATCCCAAAGGTTCTGTTATTTCGTTTAAGCATTTCTCGTTTTACGCGGACCCCACGGGTTCAATTGACAGCATAAATCGAGACTATACTGTACTACTATACTGTATATACTGTACTTAACCAGCAGACACTGCTCACGCAGCTGACTGTAATGCTTAACTGTGATCACGTCTTAACACTTGCAATGGAGGTTGGGTGAGAGATTAGTAGTAATGCAAGGAATGACCTTTCTGCTGGAGTTAAATAATGCCTTTTCAGTATTGTTGGGATAAAAGCAGCCCTGAATTGCTTCTTCCAGAAGGTGGAGGAGGGATCCGATATCAAGGATAGTGCACATCAAATAATTCCAGCAATGCTCAACTCCATGGGTGAATGCCACAAACACTGCATGTGGGTGTAGTTGTGTGTCCTCCCAGGTCTACAGTGAATTTGGAGGGGACATACTCAGTAGGTGGGAGCAGGAGTTTCACAGTGTGTCAGTGAATATTGGACATCACCCTTATCACCAGCACTGAAGGCTCTCCTCATCCCATACAGCATTGATTGCGGTCTCGCGACTCCCGCCCCTGAGGCCGGTGCTAGAAGGCAAACTATTCTACGTGTGCTGTCGCAGCCCACACGTAAACAGACACTCCGGTACCAGCCACCCATCTCACCCAACCAAGTAAGACTTATTACTATACAGTGACCCCTCGGTTAACGAACTCAATCCGTTCCAGAAGGTCGTTCGTTAACCGAAAAGTTCGTTAACCGAAACCATTGTTTCAATGGGTTTTTGGGTAATTGGTTCCAGCTCACTGAAAATTTCCTAAACTCAACAAAAATGGTAGAAAAGTTCACTTACTTTGAGGTGTGTATGTAGAAGGCTACTGGATGATGATGTGCATTTGAAGTGGGAGGTGGAGGAGGAGAAGGGAGAAGAGAAGGAAGTGGAGGTGAAGGAGAAGCATTTTACTGCTTCTTGGAAGGTGAGTCACCTTCCATGAAAATGTCAGGAACCTCTGGACTGACAGATTCTCCACCATGAACATCATCTCCCCTTCTTGAAGTGGAAGGCTGAGGGATAGCATCTTGTTCCCTCTGCCTTTTACTGAAGAAGGTGTCAATTGTGGTCTGTGGGGCACCTGTCCTCCTCACCATTAACTTATGTTTAAAGAAGGAGACCATTGAGTCCTCAACATGACACAAAGTTAGTTCATTTTTTTCCACTTCTGGGTGCTTTGAAGCCAGTTCCTTGAACTTGTCCCAGTAGTAAATCACATCTTTCAACTGTTTAGCTGACATATGGTCATCACTTTCAATTTCCTCCTCACCACTGTCAGCTTCTACCTGTAACATCTCATCCAGTTGCTTCAAGTCATCAGGAGTAAGTTCCTCCTCATGAGACATCACAAGCTCTTCCACATCCTCCTCCTCTACTTCAAGGCCCAATGACTGACCAATGGACACAATCTCCTTGTCCAACTCTGTTTCTTCCTCAAATCCCTCAAAATCATGGACTACTGATGGCCACAGTGCTTTCCATGAAGAATTGAGGGATCTAGTGGAGACTTCTTGCCATGATGACACAATCAATTTTACAGCCTCCAGGATGTTGAATTGTGTCTTCCAGAACTGTTTCAGTGTTAGTTCAGGATCATTGGAAGTTGCCTGATGACACCTCCTAAACATTTTCTTCATGTACAACTTCTTGAAGTTGCTGATCACATTCTGGTCCATTAGCTGTATGATTGATGTAGTGTTGGGAGGCAAAAACAACACTTTCACAAAGTCAAATTGATACTCCAAATTGCTGGCAAGGTCAGGGTCATGACCAGGAGCATTATCCATGAGGAGAAGAACCTTTAAAGGGAGTTTATTGGTGGTTAGGTAGTTCTTGACAGAAGGGCAAAACACATCAACAGCCCATTCATTAAAGAGCTGTCTTGTCACCCATGCCTTACGGTTGGACTTCCAATAAACTCCAAGTTTTGTTCTTACCACTTTCTGTTGCTTGAACACCCTGGGGTTTTCAGAGTGGTAGACAAGCATAGGCTTCAGTCGGAAATCCCCTGAAGCATTGGCACCAAGCAATAGAGTGAGACGGTCTTTCATGGGTTTATGCCCAGGTAAAGAGGCTTCATCTTTGGTGATGAATGTTCTTTTGGGCATCTTTTTCCAGAACAGCCCAGTTTCGTCCACATTGAACACTTGCTGTGGAAGATAATTTTCTTCTTCCATCAGTTTTTTAAATTCAACTAAAAACTTTGCTGCCCCTTCTTTATCAGCACTAGCAGCTTCACCATGCCTAACAACACTTAAAATGTCACTTCTTTTCTTAAATTTTTCGAACCAGCCTTTGCTGGCCCGAAAATCTTCAAATTCTGTGCCTGAAGAACCAGGTTGATCTGCCTTTAAATGTTCATAAATCTCCCTGGCTCTTTCACAAATGAAATCACCAGAAACTGAATCACCTTTCATCTGTTTTTCCCTAATCCAGATGATAAGTTACCTCTCAGTTTCTACGATTAGGGATCTACTTTTAAACACTCTTGTAGATTTGTCTCTCACTTTCACTTCTTTAAATTTGTCTTTCTGTGCAAGAATTGTCGACACAGTTGATGCCGACATGCCATATTCTTTGCTAAGCACATTTGATTTAATGCCTTGTTCATGTTTTTTTATGATTTCCTGCTTGGTTTGGATTGAAATAGATTTTCTTGATCTCTTAGGCCCCATGCTGGATTCAAACAATGTCAACACGTGTTTTTCAAAGTTAAACTAGCTGTAAATAAAGAATATTTTCCTTAAAATAACACTGCACTGCGCTATATATTGTCAATATGTAAAATAAATTTCAAAATGACCAATAATTTGCTTGGAAACACAGAAAAAAAGCGTTTAGTTGAAGAGAGTCTCAAGCAAGATGTTACCTCCAGTGAAAACAGAGAGAGACTAACGCCTGTTTGCTGTGTTAAGAGGCTGGATGCCGCGCATTAAACTAGTCACTTTACCTTCAATTATGTTCAATAATTGTTAAAATGACTAAAAAATTGAATATTAAACTTTTAATATTATTGAATAGTATAAACTTCTTGATATTTACTAAAATAGTAAGGAATTTAAGCCCTAGAACCGATTAATGTATTGGCCGACTGATACTTAAGCTGGTTGCCCGGTCAGTGCAAGCGAAAACATGTCAAGGTCGGTTCGTAAGAAATTAGTTAACCGAATTTTTTTTCGTTAACCGAATTGAAGATCCTTTTGGAAGGCAGTTCGTTAACAGAAATTTTGTTAACCGAGGCGTTCGTTAAACGAGGGGTCACTGTACTTACATCAGTGTGATCATAGAAACTGTGAATATTCCTGCCATAGATATATAAATAAGAGCCACGTGTGACTATTCCTGCTCCAAGTGTATAATTCCGATTTTGTGTAGACTGCTGCCCTCACCCCACAGGGGTGGCCTACACACCAATGCCCAGGCACGTATGTCCCTACTACCCAGACACTGCTGGCCAACCTGTCACCTCTTTGGCCCTTTTCATAAGAACTAGATTCCTCCAAATGAGACCAAAGCATATGTCTGTGGCAGACATTCCTGTTGCTGGAAGTGTGGAGCCAGAGAACACATACAAGGAAGATGTAGTAGCAATGAAGAGAAGACAGACACTGTGGCAGAACGGGACACTGGACGATCTCCTAAGTGAGGCAAGAACATTGCAATAGAGACTAAAATTTAAAGAAGAAAACAAGAAAGCCATACCAGAAAGTTTGGTAACAAGATGCGTGAGGAAAAAGTGTCCTTGGCGGTAAGATCTCTCACAGAGGAATCCTCCGGTGGTGTGCTGCCAATAAATAGAGAGACATTACAACAACTGAAGGAAAAACATCCCCCTTCAAGTGCAGAGGAAGGCATCAGGTTCCAAGGTGACTCTGTCCCTCCAAACGCTGTCATGTTTGAGAAAAGAACAGGAGGGATGGTGTGGAAAAAAAGCACTGAAAACACAGGGAGGTGCAGGCCCTTCAGGCCTGGATGCAGACGGTTGGAGAGTCATCCTCAGCACTAACAAGTTTGGCGACGCTGCAAGTGATCTCTGCAAGAAAGCTAGCAACCTCATGTTGCTGTCACCTAAAAGCTCTGAACAAAACTTTCGGATGTAGGCCTTTAGGGGTGGGGGAAGTGCTGAGATGGATCATTGGAAATGCATAATGGAGGTGGTCATTGCTGATGTCAGGGCAGCTGCAGGGAACCTGCAAGTATGTGCTAGCCACCAGGCTGGAGGGGAAGCTGCCATTCACGCCATGAGAAAAATATTTGAGCAATGTGATTGTGAAGCAGTACTCCTGGTTGATGATTCCAATACATTCAACATAATCAACTGCAAGGCTAGACTGCACAACATCAAGATCAAGTGTCCAAGCTTTGCAATGAATGATGAAAAGACCTACAGAAACCCTACAGACCTCTATATAACCAGCTTCAGGGCCCTGCGAGAGATACCACCCTACAGTTAACTAAGGGAACTACACAGGGGGATCCAGTCACCATGTCAATGTATGCTCCAGTACACAATAAACTATGAAACAACTGAGGTCAAGCAAGTGGCTTATGCTGATGACTTTACAGGAGCAGGAAAAGTTGATGACATCAAAAAGTGGTGGGACCTGGTAACATCACGTGACTGCACCTTGGCATAAACATAATCTCATCCACACGCACACATACCTCAATCTATATCTACAGCACATATATTGGGTATATCATTAATTATTCAGTTATGTTATTTTTCTGTTTACAACTATTTACTTATTTTCAACTCGGAGAGGCCCCTCTGACCTGCGAGCCCCTAAGCTATAGCTTATCCAGCTTATACTGTACCTAAATCTGGCACTGTCCCCCAGACATACACTCCTACTACACTCACTGCGTCGTCATTTTTTCCTAAGCCAAGCGCATAAAGTTGAATGCACGTCAGATGCGACACAACTCCACAATATTTTTTGTTTTAATGTATTTATTGCTATTATTTTTATTTATTCCTCACATTTTTTTTTTTTTACGGGAATTAGCCCACCCGGGCAGAGGTTGAACGACCCACAATGGGACCTAGGGGCGAAAAAATAAGAACAGAAAGAAATTAAAAATAGAAAAGAAAAAGGTTATACAGTAAAGCCTCCCATAACTACGGTTCGATCAACAACTTTTCATATTTAAGACCCTAGTTAATTTAGGACCCAATTCAATTTATGTCCCTATTTCATTCGTATTTACGATCAAAATATAATAAAAATAAAACAAAATTACATTTTCTTATAAATAATAACTAAATCCGGATATGTATTATAAAAAAATAAAAATTATTGTAAAAAAAATGAAGAGCACCTTGCGCAAAGAAGCTGCCTGGCTAATGAATGGTATACAACAGTCGGAGCTTGGCGGTCCCTTTGTTTTAACGCATCTGAACAGGAACTGGAGATAAACTTTCTCAGGTTTCCTACAGCATTTTTGCATCCCTATTCAACATGAGCAAGAGAGCAAGTGATGGTAGTGTTGTTTCAAAAGCAAATATAAAGAATACAAAGTGTATGAGCTTAGCCGAGAAACTAGATGTGTTAAAACGAAATGAAAAAGGTGAGAGGTCTGTGGATATTAAATGGCAAGCAATGAACATATTTTTCGAAGTGGATCCATTAACAGAACAAAGCATTAAAATTTAAATGAATGCTAATGACCTCTACATAAAGATGTATAATGAGAAAAGAAAGCAGCTGTGCAAGGTTCTTCTGACAGCTTTATTATTTGAAGGCCTAAACCATCAACTTCAGCTACACCATCAAAGTCAGCATCATAAGCAGCTTTAACATCAACTTCAGGTTCAGTAACAGTTTCAGCAACAGCTTTATGGAAAGCTAGAGCTTTAGCCAGAGTTGAATCTGATGACTTTGTCATCTGAGTAAAAACTCACAAAATATTCATTGGCTGTCCTTATGTTTTAGACTTTACCACCATTGGTGAGTAGAATTCTTGTTTTACATTCGTAAATATTATTTAAAACATATATGAACGGTAAATAAGTGGTGCTTTCATATTCATATGTAGAGAAATGACGAAATGTTTTCACATATACGCACTTACTGTTCATACGTTGCGCTCCCAATCGTCTCGCTTTATTTATTTACAGTTAGTGGTTAGCTACTTCTAGTGTTCCATTTATTAACATTAAATAACATTACTTAAAACATACATACAGGTATTCAAATTTGTTTTAATTAAGTTCACTACAGCTACAACCAGGGTTTTATTTTCTTCAGTTTCTTATGTAGAACCATCGTCACTCACGAAAACAATGCCGGCTTGTCTCCTCATGTGTGTTATAATATTCTATGTATTATTAATGAAATGTATTGTTCATTTCACAAATATAAACATTAATTCAAACAAAAACATATTCAGTAATAAACAAAAATGAATCTTTTGTACATATTCTTAAGATAAATGACTATGTTTCCTTGAGTGCGGACGTATACATTGGCGTTCCACTATCAGTCTCACATTTTTCTTTAACATCAGTGGTTACTTCTACTGTACATTAAATAACATTAATTAAAACATTCATATTTTTTACATTAATTTTACTACAACAACAAGCAGGGTCTTATTTTCTTCAGTTTCAGGTGGGTAACTGACATTATAGGTGTAAACACTGACAACAATGCTGTCTCTTATCCTCTTGTGTGTTTTAATATTCTATGTATTATAAATAAATTGTATTGTTCATTTTGCATATATAAAGATTAATTCAATCAAATACACATTCAGTAATAAACAATAATGAATCTTTTGAACATATTCTTAAAAAGATTGATGAAGAGGTATCCTGAAATGCGCACGTGTATGTTGGCTTCCTAATCCATCTTTTTTTTCTTTGCCTTTAGGGGTTAGCTACCTCTATTGTTCCATTTATTAACATTATAAAACATTACTTAAAACATATATTTTTAATAGGGTGAGGATGTCTCATTTTCTTAATTTTCTCGTGTAGAACTATCATCCCAGACTTCCAGCTGTGAACACAAACGAAAACAATGGCGTCCCATCTCCTCTTGTGAGGTCATATTATTATAAATTTATATTGTATAAGGTGCATACAGAATCATTGTTTAAAGAATATAGTTTGCAATTTTCATTAATTATAATGTTTTGGGGGAAAAGAGGGTAAAAAGCCACATAAAAGATATGAAAAGGTCACACTTGGGAACGCATCTCATTATTATTGCTTTATTTTAATGGTAATTAATGATTCGCGATACGATGATTCACCTTACACTGCAATATTGGAGGACACATTACCGTTGTTATTCGAGGCTTTACTGTAGTGTATTAATCTACACCACGAAGATGCCGGAAAACCAGCTTTTAAAAGTGAGACAGATTGCATAAGTATGTAAGCACAGAAAAAGGCAGAGCATTCCACAGTTTGGCTGTGTGAGGAAAGAAGGACTATAACAGGTTATTCTAGTGTGACCGACATCCACAGAGATGTGTATTACGAGCCCACAGCCTTGCCGGCAGTACACAGGCTGCCAAATTCACTGAACATTGCCCGTTAAAATAACTGTAAGAGAGAGAGAGAGTGAAGCAACATTGCGGCAAAGAGAAAGGAAAGAAAGATTGTCATCTAAAGGAGGAGAGTTAATAAGACAAAATGGTTTGATTCCACCCTAACAGTTGGACACAAGAAGAGCCACCTCAGATAAGAGAGCAGTACTTCAAGTTAGGACAAATGAATCCCTTATGTACTTGAAGCAACTGCTCAGGAGTGAAGTAGCTACGGCATCTGTATAGCATTCCCAATTTTCGGGAGGCAGCTTTAGCAATGTTAGGGATGTGTGGCTTCCATAAAATATTGGAGGAAATGTTGAGGCCTTGCATATCTATTTCAGAATTTGGCAGGATGATAGCATCCTGAAATGTAATTGGTGGGAGATCATCTAATTTAGAAAGTATAATTGGTAAATACTGAGTTTTATTACTACTGTATATAACCAAGTTTCGACTTCCCCATTCAGAGATGCTGCACAGATCCGCATTGATAGAAGTAAGGATATCAGCTCTAGAAATAGATCTAGTTTGAGAGTTAGGAGGAAGGGAAAAATGTGAAGAAAAATGAAGAGTGGATAGAATCAGTTGCAGAGTGAAGTAAATCATTGATAAAAAGAAGGAAGAGAGTAGGTAAAAGGACAGAACCCTGTGGGACACCACTATTGGTCGAGAAAGAGTGAGAGATTGATCCCTCGACAACACCTGCCAAGGATCGGTTCTCAAGGAAGCTAGAGATTAGAAAACAATGTGGGGGAGAGAAACCATAAGAGGGAAGTTTAGAGGGCAAAGACTTGTGCCATACCCTGTAAAATGCTTTGGAGATGTCGAGGACCACGACGAAAGTTTCCCCATAATCCCTAAGAGAGGATGACCAAAGATGGGTGCAATAGGAGAGCAGTAGACCAGTAGATCTCGCTAGGAGAAAACCATACTTGTTCTTTAAGAAAACTATAGCTAAAAGAGGAATATATATAAAAAGGTTTTTCCTAAATATTCCATGCTGAAATAGGGGTGCATCTTATATACCGTAAAATATGGTAATTGTATTTGTGTTCAACCCAGCTGCAGTATTAATCCGCCAATACAGTAATCGGTGCTAGGGCTTAAATTCCTTACTATTTTAGTAAATATCATGAAGTTTATACTATTCAGTAATTTTAAAAGTTTAACATTAAATTTTTTAGTCATTTTAACAATTATTGAACATAATTGAAGGTAAGGAAACTAGTTTTATGCGCACCATCCAGCCTGTCAACACACCAAACAGGCGTCAGTCTCTCTGTCTTTTCAGTGGAGGTAACATCTTGCTTGAGACTCTCTTCAACTAAATGCTTTTTTTCTGTGTTTGCAAGCAAATTATTGGTCATTTTAAAATTTATTTTATATACCGTATATACCCGTGTATAGCACGAGTTCTTAAGACCAAATTTTTTGGCAAAAAGTTGGGGGTCGACCTCTATACGGGTAATAGTTTCGTTAGGTTGAAAAATATTTACCAGTAACTACCAGTAAACAATGGAAACGACGCACCAACGCACCGCCCGCTGTGAGTGTCGGTACAGTTGCCAGGGCAGATTTCTTGCGTCATCATAGCAAGCCCAAAGTAGCCAAATGCATGGTATGATATGCACAGGAGTATGTAAAACATAAAGTATTCTTTTTTAAAATTTTAATTATAGATACATAAATTTTTGTTAATTAAATTTGAAACATCAATCGTTGTTAATTAAATTTGAAACAAAAGAAAAATACGATACCAAATTTATAAATAATTTCATTAAAATATTACATCACAAGTATATTTTACCTTAACTGTGCCTGAATGAATATATTCTCAGAAATAAATATGGAAATGTAATATTTTTGCTGAAATGACGTACGTATTACAGTGGAAAGTGGGATAAAATTGTGACGAAAACAATGACTCACTTTCTTTCGTCGTTCAAAAGATTTTACCGTAATCGCTTTTCGAATGGTTTTCAGTTAAAAAACTGTTGTATTACAATAATATTCTATCCTAATTGACTTGAATAAATACTACGATACCATATTTCTGAATATTTTCATTAAAATCCATCAAAATCATTTTCCTTATCATCTGCAGCACCAAACAGCTCCTCCCAGTCCTCTCCTTGAACAGCATCGTCATATGGATCAACACTATCATCAGCCATAGGATCATCAATATCTTCATCCTCATTCACGCTCTCATTAGCCTCATAATCCCACAAAAAGTCGTCTTCTGTTCCATCAAGAGCATTCAAAATCCCACATTTCTTAAAAAATTTCACCACAATTTCTGGACTGATTGCATCCCAGGCCTCTACAATCCATTCACATAATGTTGCTAGTGATGGAGCTTGGATGTTGCCTCCCTTTGTGTATGTCTTATCGCCTTCTATCATCCAGTTGTTCCACTTCACTCTTACCGCATCTTTAAATGGTTTGTTTATGGAAACATCCAGTGATTGGACAAGACTTGTTAATCCATCAGGAATCACAGCTGTATCAGTGTTTTCCTTCCTAATCCCAGCAGTAACACTGTCAACAAGATGTGACCGAAACATATCCCACACAAAAAGACTTTTTTCTTTGCGCAGTCCCCCTGGTCTAAAGTTTCAGACTTTTTTAAGCCATATTTGTATGCCGCCTTCATCCATCCATCCTTTCTCGTGCACATGGATGATTAAAAAAATGCTGTCTGAATTGCAACACTGTTGGTAGGGTCAGGTGGTTCTAACGGCACCTGCCAGGACCCGGTAATCAAATTTATAACAGTGTCTAACCTCAATTACTGTAGTTTATCTGATGTAGGCAATATGAAGTAAAAAATACCAGTTAAAGTGAGAAATTGGAAGAGAATAAACAAGAAAGATGTCGTTGGGCTATTTTTGGTAGGGCTGAGGGAGAGAGTACCAGCTGTTTAGTCTTTTTTGGCGGGAGATTCACGCAAATAACCATAGTACTGGTATTTGTTTGGTGTCTTCTGTATTTTTAAAAATGAATACTTGTAAATTAAAAGTACCGTAACATTGTATTATATACAAACTTGTCATATTTCTGGAAAATAAGAAGCAAGAAAATAAGAATATACCGGTAAACACAATTTCAACGTACACTAAAATTAAAAGCTGCTTAAGAAGGGCCGATGCAAACAAAGCCTCCGCGACCAGGGCTCTACCGTATCAGCTAGACGGTACACGTGTTTTTCGAATCGTTTTCAGTTAAAAAACTGTTACATCCCAAGTGAATTAGAATAGAATATTATTGTAATACAACAGTTTTTAACTGAAAACCATTCGAAACGCGATTACGGTAACATCTTTTCAACGAAAGAAGACGAAAGTAATTGTTTTTGTCATGATTTTATCCCACTTTCCACTACAATACGTATGTCATTTCAGCAAAAATATTACATTTCCATATTCTCAGAAATAAATAGTAGTTCTGCCGAAACATGATGTATTTCAATGTAAATTAGGATAAACTACATGAAAACAAAAGACTTTACCAAACCTTCCGATGTTCAAGATATGTTACTCGTTCTTTTAATAGTTTTCAGTTAAAATACTGTTAAATTAGTGATATTCTATTTATACTGTGGTTGATATAATACATTCATGGAAATGTAATATTTTTTGCTGAAATGACGTACGTATTACAGTGGAAAGTGGGATAAAATTGTGTCGAAAACAATGACTTTTGCTTTCTTTCGTTCAAAATATGTTACCGTAATCGCTTTTCGAATGGTTTTCAGTTAAAAAACTATTGTATTACAAAAATATTCCCTCCTAATTGACTTGAATAAATACCTGAATGGAAATATACAATATTTTTGTTGAAACTACCCGCGTTTCAGTGTAAAGTGTCGTAATAATAAATGGTAAACAAGTTTATAGGACATAGCGTTTTTCTGAAGGTTTTGTTGTTCCTTTACCCTCAAAAACTTGGGTCAACCTATAAATGAGGAATATCATAAATTAACGATTTCTTGGTCAAAAAATCGGGGTCGACCTATATACGAAGGGGGGTTATAGACGAGTATATACGGTATTGACAATATATAGTGCAGTGCAGTGTTATTTTAAAGAAAATATTCTTTATTTACAGCAAGTTTAAACTTAAAATATCACGTGTTGAGATTCTTTGAATCCAGCATGGGGCCTAAGAGATCAAGAGAAGCAATTTCAATCCAAGTAAAGCAGGAAATTCTAAAAAAACATGAAGGCGGCATGAGAACAAATGCGCTATGCAAAGAATATGGAACGTCGACATCAAATGTGTCAACAATTCTTGCACAGAAAGAAAAATTTAAAGAAGTGAAAGTGAGAGACAATTGTACCAGTGTGTTTAAAGGTAGATCCCTAATTGCAGAAACAGAGAGGTTATTTCTCATCTGGATTCGGGAAAAACAGATGAAAGGTGATTCAGTTTCTACTGAATTTATTTGTGAAAGAGCCAGAGATATTTACGAACATTTAAAGACAGATCAACCTGGTTCTTCAGGCACAGAATTTGCCCAAACATTCAACACCATTGTTGAAGCCTCTTTACCTGGGCATAAACCCATGAAAGACCCTCTCACTCTATTGCTTGGTGCCAATGCTTCAGGGAATTTCCGACTGAAGCCTATGCTTGTCTACCACCCTGAGAACCCCAGGGTGTTCAAACAACAAAAAGTGGTAAGAGGAAAGCTTTGAGTTTATTGGAAGTCCAACTGTAAGGCATGGGTGACAAGACAACTCTTTAACGAATGGGCTGTTAAGGTGTTTTGCCCTTCTGTGAAGAGCTACCTAACCACCAATAAACTCCCTTTAAAAGCTCTTCTCCTCATTGATAATGCTCCTGGTCATGACCCTGAACTTGCCAGAACTTTGGAGTATTAATGTGACTTTGTGAAAGTGTTGTTTTTGCCTCCCAACACTACATCAATCATACAGCCAATGGACCAGAATGTGTTCAGCAACTTCAAGAAGTTGTACATGAAGAAAATGTTTAGGTGTCATCAGGCAACTTCCACTGATCCTGAACTGACACTGAAACAGTTCTGGAAGACACAATTCAACATCCTGGAGGCTGTAAAATTGATTGTGTCCTCATGGCAAGAAGTCTCCACTAGATCCCTCAATTCTTCATAGAAAGCACTGTGGCCATCAGTAGTCCATGATTTTGAGGGATTTCAGGATGATACAGAGTTACACCAGGAGATTGTGTCCATTGGTCATCAATTGGGCCTTGAAGTGGAGGATGATGATGTAGAAGAGGATGTGATCTCTCATGAACAGGAACTTACTCCTGAAGACTTGAAGCAACTGGATGAGATGTTGGAGGCTGACAGTGGTGAGGAGGAAAGGGAAAGTGATGACCAAATGTCAACTTCAGAGTTGAAAGATGTTATTCACCAATGGGAGAAGTTCAGGAAACTGGCTTCAAGGCACCCAGATGTAGTAAAATCTGAACTAACTTTGTATCATGTTGAGGACACAATGGTCTCCTCCTTTAAACATGAGTTAATGATGAGGAGGAGAGATGCCCCACAGGCAAAAATTGACACTTTCTTCAGTAAAAGGCAGAGGGAACAAGATGCTAACCTTCAGCCTTCCACTTCAAGAAGAAGAGAGGATGTTCCTGGTGGAAAATCTGTCAGTCCAGAGGTTCCTGACATTTTCATGGAAGGTGACTCACCTTCCAAGAAGCAGTAAAATGCTTCTCCTCCACCTCCACTTCCTTCTCTTCTCCTCCTGCACCTCCCACTTCAAATTCACATCAGCATCATCATCCAGGAGCCTTCTACATACACACCTCAAAGTAAGTGTACTTTTCTACCTTTTTTGTTGAATTTAGGCAATTTTCGGTGAGCTGGAACCAATTACCCAAAAACCCATTGAAACAATGGTTTCGGTTAACGAGCAACCTTCTAGAATGGATTGTGCTCGTTAACCGAGGGACCACTGTATACGGTATTTGTACTTAATTGCATAATGATGAAGTAGAGTGACTTTTATTTTGCTATGTCTCTCAATTTTGTATTTGGGACAATTTCTTATACGATCTCTGTTCAGTCATGGCGACAACAACACGTCTTCTTTGTGAAGTCGTTTAGATGGATGTGACTATCCCTTGCCTTTAAGTCACTCAGTGAATGTTGCTGCGCCCTCCCAGGGTCGTCTTCACTGATAGAGAATATGTGAATATATCTATTTATATATTTATATATATATTCCTTCTGGAATGTTGACCTTCCAGTCTTCCTAGCAATCTAGAGTTATGTTGAAATGAACTTTACATCCTTGTATGGGTTATATGAGAACAGTTCAGGGTGGAATTCTCAACCCAATAAGTATTGGTAGAGTAATAGTGAACGCCGTTGCTAATAGAGAGCTATATTAGTGACTCAGCACTGTCAACCCTGCCGGCTGATAGTGTGCACATAGAAATTCTCGCTTAAGTTATTACTTGGGGGATAATGTCTGTGCCCCTGATTGGCAACAAATAGAGATCTTGATGTTCCCTCTAAATAAAATTTTCTAAATGAAATTATTTTATGTAAAAATAAAATTCTTTTTATTGAGCTACGGGATACTTGAGATAAGAGTCGGGAGAGAGATACGACAAAGTGAGTTCATTGTTTATAATTGTCAAATGAGTGACTTATATAACAATAAGAGATCTTAATGAATTAACTTACTAATAATATGATAATTTTGAGTCATATTGATTAAGTTTGGGAGAAAATGTTTTCTCCCGTATATTTTCATAATGATATAATGTGACTCATGGTGTCCTCCTAGATGGTATTGAGTGATGAGCTACAAGAATGAAAAAGTTTAGCTCATACACTACATACAAGGAATTGATAGTACTGTATTGAGTGATGAGCTACAAGGACTATAAAGTTCAGCTCATACACTACATACAAGGAATTGTTAGTATTGAGTGATGAGCTACAAGAACTAGAAAGTTCAGCTCATACACTACATATAGTCAACCCTCACTTTACGCGGTTAATGTAACCCACAGGGTACCACGGAAAGTGAGAAATGCGTAAAGTGAATAACATAACATATGGGATTAAATGAAATAGATACCAGCTGACCCCCAAACTCCACTTTTTCCAACACAATACCTATGTTCTAGTAAAAATAACATCTTAATTTTATGATGCTACATGCACACAATTAATATTTAAGAGAAATAGAGAAATACAGTCGCCAAGTTAATGTCCATTCAAATAATGGGCTCAACTCCCTCCCCCTCTTCTCACACTACACTCCTGGCTTTTCTCTCTCTGAGAAATTTTGGGGGGAAAACCAGGTATAGTAATAAATAGTACCTCAAACTAAAGTTAGGATAATATAATTGACATTGCTGGATTCCTTGTAAGACCAGGAATATATTGAATATAAATGTCATATATTTTGCACAAAAGATAACATATTTACTCAGAGTAAACATTGCATCTAAAATTTGTATGTCTAATGCAAAATCTATGATGTTTATATTCAAAATGATCAACAAATTATAAGAATTCCAGCAATGTAAATTATATTCTGACTGGGTAATTTGTATGAATTTTATGAGCTAAAACAAATATCTTCAGTTAATAAAAAAAAATAAAATATTCTTCACACGGTAACAAATGGTCGGTCGGTCCCTCCCTCCACCCCACCCCCCACCAACCGTCCCTACCAGATGTGTGGGAAAACCAGAATATTTACCTTTTTAGTAATAAATAATACCTCAAACTAAAGTTAGGAAAATATAATTGACATTGCTGGATCCCTTGTAAGCCCAGGAATATTTTGAATACAAATGTCATATATTTTGCACAAAAAATAACATATTTATTCAGAGTAAACATTATATCTAAAATTTGTATGTCTAATGCATAATCTATGATGTTTATATTCAAAATGATCATCATATTGTAAGAATTCCAGTGCCGGGTAATTTGTATGAATTTTATGAGCTAAAACAGGCAGTCAGGCAGGGTGGCGGGTGGGGCGAATCTAAAAATAGCTCTCGAGCAAGACACTCACCGCGTATACGTGGAAAAAACCTGCGTTAAGTGAAAGTTCGGCTCTGGCGAGGCACTGAGTATACGGTAAAACGCGCTAAGCGAAACCGCATTAAGCGGGGTAATATATATATATATATATATATATATATATATATATATATATATATATATATATATATATATATATATATATACACAGTCGACCCTTGTTAATTCGGACCCCTTTAATCCGGATTTCGGATAAATCGGACGAAATCTGAACTGTCCATATCAAATTTCTGGTTCAGGGATTGTCCCAGTTGCAATTGGGGTTGCAATTTCAAAATCTGTGTCACTACTAAGAAATAACAAAGTCTCTGGTGCACTCTAAGATTAAGAGAGAATGGACGACTCAGGAGTGCTGAAGTGAGAGAAAACAGACTCCTATGATGGGGCATTCAAATAAGAGACATGGCTACATGTTTTGTGGACTAGCCACTGTACAGCATCCTTTTCATCACTTTGTAATAAACCTCGTTATGCCTATGTGTTTCTGATAATTACCATAACATTATATATTTATAAATTTAGCGGTTGTACAAACACAAGGCCTCAGACATGCCATTCAGACTGACAGACTTGACAAGTTTTACCAACCATAAAGACAGTTGAAGCTTTAAACATCACTCACAATGAATCTTGAATATTCCAACTGTAATCAGACATACCTAAGTTGCCTCAACAATTGCAACCCCAGTTGCAATATCAAATTCTGTGTCATTACTAAGATATAACAGTCTCTGGTGCACTCTAAGATTAAGAGAAAATGGACAACTCAGGAGTGCTGAAGTGAGAGAAAACGGACTCCTATGACGGGGCACTCAAATGAACATACACATAGCTGTATAATGCAATATTAACCCCTAAATCGGTTAATTCGGACAATCGGCTAAAACTGACACCCTTCCCCCCCTATTAGTCCGTTTTAACGAGGGTCGACTGTATATATATATACAGTCAACCCTCACCTTACGTGGTCCCACATTCCGAGTTTCCACGTTTACGCGGTACCCTGCCGGAACCCGGGATGCTCACATTCCGTGGTGCGTGTACCCCTTTACGCGGGTGAAGTACAATTTTTTTATTTAGCTAATAAAATTCATACAAATTACCCGGCCAGAATATAATTTACATTGCTGGAATTCTTACAATTTGATTATCATTTTGAATATAAGCATCATAGATTTTGCATTAGACATACAAATTTTAGATCTAATGCAAGTATTTTGTTTACTCAGAGCAAATATGTTATCTTTTGTGCAAAATATATGAAGTGTATATTCAAAATATTCCTGGTCTTGCAAGGAATCCAGCAATGTCATTTATATTATCCTAAGTTTAGTCTGAGGTATTATTTATTACTAAAAAGGTAAATATTCTGGTTTCTCCAAAACATTTATCTGGTAGGGAGGGTTCATGGGGGATGGGGGGGAGGGAGGGACCAACCGACCATCTGGGGCGGTTGGAAGAGGGGGGGAGGCAAGGTGGGGTACAGTGACCCCTCGGTTAACGAACTCAATCCGTTCCAGAAGGTCGTTCGTTAACCGAAAAGTTCGTTAACCGAAACCATTGTTTAAATGGGTTTTTGGGTAATTGGTTCCAGCTCACCGAAAATTTCCTAAATTCAACAAAAATGGTAGAAAAGTTCACTTACTTTGAGGTGAGTATGTAGAAGGCTCCTGGATGATGATGATGATGGGATTTAGAATGGGGGTGGAGGAGAAGGAAGAGGAGAAGGCATTGGGGTGGAAGAGAAGTCACCCCATGGCGCCATTTCACCCATAAAATTTTAGCTCTCTTGGTGCAATTAAAGATTATTTTCTTTAAATCAACACTGCACTGCATTTTATATTGTCAATATGTAAAATATATTTCAAAATGACCAATAATTTGCTTGGAAACACAGAAAAAAAGCGTTTAGTTGAAGAGAGTCTCAAGCAAGATGTTACCTCCAGTGAAAACAGAGAGACTAACGCCTGTTTGCTGTGTTAAGAGGCTGGATGCCCCGCATTAAACAAGTCACTTTACCTTCAATTATGTTCAATAATTGTTAAAATGACTGAAAAATTGAATATTAAACTTTTAAAAGTATTGAATAGTAAAAACTTCTTGATATTTACTAAAATAATAAGGAATTTAAGCCCTAGAACCGATTAATGTATTGGCGGACTGATACTAAAGCTGGTTGCCCGGTCAGTGCAAGCGAAAACATGTTGAGGTCGGTTCATAAGAAATTCGTTAACCAAATTTTTGTTCGTTAACCGAATTGAAGATCCTTATGGAAGGCAGTTCGTTAACCGAAATTTCGTTAACCGAGGCGTTCGTTAAACGAGGGGTCACTGTACTGTGATTGACAGATAGTGTTGTGAAGAATATTTTTTTTTTTTAATAACTGAAGATATTTGTTTTAGCTCATAAAATTCATACAAATTACCCGGCCAGAATATAATTTACATTGCTGGAATTCTTACAATTTGATGATCATTTTGAATATAAACATCAAAGATTTTGCATTAGGCATACAAATTTTAGATGTAATGTTTACTCTGCATAAATATGTTATCTTTTGTGCAAAATATATGACATTTATATTCAAAATATTCCTGGTCTTACAAGGAATCCAGCAATGTCAATTGTATTATCCTTACTTTAGTTTGAAGTATTATTTATTACTATACCTTAAAATCTAGTGGTTTTCCCCCCAAAATTTCTTAGATAGGGAAGAGCCAGGGAGTGTACTGTGAGAAGAGGGGGAGGGAGTTGAGTCCATTATTTGAATGGACATTAACTTGGCGACTGTATTTCTCTATTTCTCTTAAGTATTAATTGTCTGCATGTACCATCATAAAATTAAGATGTTATTTTTACTAGAACATAGGTATTGTGTTGGAAAAAGTGGAGTTTGGGGGTCAGCCGGTCTCTATTTCATTTAATCCCATATGTTATGTTGTTCACTTTATGCGTTTCTCACTTTCCTCGGTACCCTGTGGGTTGAATTAGCCGCGTAAACTGAGGGTTCACTGTGTACAGTATATGTACAGGTATATGTATATATGTATATGTGTATATATATGTATATATATATATATATATATATATATATATATACAGTATTACCCCGCCTAACGCGGTTCAATTTAACGCGTTTTTTCATATACGCGGTGCCTCGCCAGAGCTGAACTTTCACTTAACACGGATTTTTTCCACATATACGCGGTAGTGTCCGGCTCGAGACGCTATTTTTAGATTTGCCCCACCCGCCACCCTGCCTGACTGCCTGTTTTAGCTCATAAAATTCATACAAATTACCCGGCCAGAATATAATTTACATTGCTGGAATTCTTATAATTTGGTGATCATTTTGAATATAAACATCATATATTTTGCATTAGACATACAAATTTTAGATAAAATGTTTTCTCTGAGTAAATATGTTATCTTTTGTGCAAAATATATGACATTTATATTCAAAATATTCCTGGTCTTACAAGGAATCCAGCAATGTCAATTATATTATCCTAACTTTAGTTTGAGGTATTATTTATTACTAAAAAGTTAAATATTCTGGTTTGCCCACACATCTCCTTGGGACGGTTGGTGGGGGGTGGGGGGGGGAGGGAGGGACCGACCGACCATCTGTTACCCTGTGAAGAATATTTTTATTTTTTATTAACTGAAGATATTTGTTTTAGCTCATAAAATTCATACAAATTACCCGGTCAGAATATAATTTACATTGCTGGAATTCTTATAATTTGATGATCATTTTGAATATAAACATCATATATTTTGCATTAGACATACAAATTTTAGATAAAATGTTTTCTCTGAGTAAATATGTTATCTTTTGTGCAAAATATATGATATTTATATTCAAAATATTCCTGGTCTTACAAGGAATCCAGCTATGTCAATTATATTATCCTAACTTTAATCTGAGGTATTATTTAATACAAAATGTTAAAATTTATTTTTTTCACCCAACATCTCTTGAAGGGAGGATTGGTGGGGGTGGGGGGGAGGGTTGGGACTGACCGCGCGGTTGGAAGAAGGGGGGAGGCAAGGTGGGGTACTTTGATTGACAGATAGTGTCGTGAAGAATATTTTTTTTTTTATTAACTGAAGATATTTGTTTTAGCTCATAAAATTCATACAAATTACCCGGCCAGAATATAATTTAAATTGCTGGAATTCTTATAATTTGGTGATCATTTTGAATATAAACATCATATATTTTGTATTAGACATAAAAATTTTAGATAAAATGTTTTCTCTGAGTAAATATGTTATCTTTTGTGCAAAATATATGACATTTATATTCAAAATATTCCTGGTCTTACAAGGAATCCAGCAATGTCAATTGTATTATCCTAACTTTAGTTTGAGGTATTATTTATTAAAATTTAGTGGTTTTCCCCCAAAAATTTCTCAGAGAGGGAAGGGCCAGCAGTGTAGTGTGAGAAGAGGGGTAGGGAGTTGAGTCCATTATTTGAATGGACATTAACTTGGCGACTGTATTTCTCTATTTCTCTTACAGTAAGTATTAATTGTGTGCATGTACCATCATAAAATTAAGATGTTATTTTTACTACAACATAGTTATGTGTCTTCAAAAAGTGGAGTTTGGGGGTCGGGCCGGTTTCTATTGGAATTAATCCCATATGTTCTGTTGTTCACTTAATGCGGTTTTCACTTAACACGGTACCCTCTGGGTTTTATTGACAACGTTAAGTGGGGTACAACTGTGTATATATATATATATATATATATATATATATATATATATATATATATATTGTATATATTCTATATATTGTGTATATATATATATATATATATATATATATATATATATATATATATATATATATATATATATATATATATATATATATATATATATATACAGTGACCCCTCGTTTAACGAACACCCCGGTTAACGTAATTTCGATTAACGAACTGCCTTCCAAAAGGATCTTCAATTCGGTTAACGAAAAAAAATTCGGTTAACGAAAAAAATTCGGTTAACGAAATTCTTAAGAACCGACCTCAACATGTTTTCGCTTGCACTGACCGGGCAACCAGCTTAAATATCAGTCCGCCAATACATTAATCGGTTCTAGGGCTTAAATTCCTTACTATTTTAGTAAATATCAAGAAGTTTATACTATTCAATATTTTTAAAAGTTTAATATTCAATTTTTTAGTCATTTTAACAATTATTGAACATAATTGAAGGTAAAGTGACTAGTTTAATGTGCGGCATCCAGCCTCTTAACACAGCAAACAGGCGTTAGTCTCTCTCTGTTTTCAGAGGAGGTAACATCTTGCTTGAGACTCTCTTCAACTAAACGCTTTTTTTCTGTTTCCAAGCAAATTATTGGTCATTTTGAAATATATTTTACATATTGACAATATATAATGCAGTGCAGTGTTGATTTAAAGAAAATAATCTTGAATTACACCAGAGAGCTATAATTTTATGGGTGAAATGGCGCCACAGGGTGACTTCTCTTCCACCCCAATGCCTTCTCTTCTTCCTTCTCCTCCACCCCCATTCTAAATCCCATCATCATCATCATCATCCAGGAGCCTTCTACATACACACCTCAAAGTAAGTGAACTTTTCTACCATTTTTGTTGAATTTAGGAAATTTTCGGTGAGCTGGAACCAATTACCCAAAAACCCATTGAAACAATGGTTTCAGTTAACGAACTTTTCGGTTAACGAACGACCTTCTGGAACGGATTGAGTTCGTTAACGGAGGGGTCACTGTATATATATATATATATATATATATATATATATATATATATATATATATTATATATATATATATATATTCACAATATTTTATAATCGCAATGTACTGAATATTCTATGTAAAAAATATAAATTTTAAATTAATTATTTCTAGTGTGGTCGACTTCCTACACAAAGACAGGCTATAAATAGCCTTCTTATCTCCCCTCCATCTCTTACCCTCTGTTCTCAGAGAGAAGGTCTTGGTAAATAACTTTTGTTTGTTTATTTTTATTGTTTGTCTAATTTATCATGTTGTATCAAAGTAATATTACTAAAAGTTTTAGGCAGCTACCAAACAGGGAGATACTACCGCCTGGGAAGATATTGGAAGCATAATGTACAGTATTGTCTATTGGTAGACCCTACCAGTACTTCCACATGGCATCACAAAAATTTTGACCAAGTCTTAGGTTGCTGATTTATCTTTCTGCCTCATTTACACACAATTGCAGAGTTTCAATTGTTTCTCTTCCTTTGACAACACAACATACATACAATATAATGTTTCTCACCTTTGATCTTTTTTCCATTTATTTATGGTTGGTTATTTAAAATAATGCCAATTCACTTCAAGTATTGGCATCAAATTTTACCGGCTGGTGTACACTAGTGACTCACTTAAGCGGCAGTTATTTAATTGGAACTAATGTTGGTGTGAGTAAAATATTTCCATTTACTTGAAATAGATTTGCTGATTTATTTGTTTATTTATTTATTTATAATATACTGTAATACATTAAACACACTCCAAGTATTTTCTTTAATTTATACAGTGACCCCTCGTTTAACGAAATTTCGGTTAACGAACTGCCTTCCATAAGGATCTTCAATTCGGTTAACGAACAAAAATTCGGTTAACGAATTTCTTACGAACCGACCTCAACATGTTTTCGCTTGCACTGACCGGGCAACCAGCTTTAGTATCAGTCCGCCAATACATTAATCGGTTCTAGGGCTTAAATTCCTTACTATTTTAGTAAATATCAAGAAGTTTATACTATTCAATAATTTTAAAAGTTTAATATTCAATTTTTTAGTCATTTTAACAATTATTGAACATAATTGAAGGTAAAGTGACTAGTTTAATGCGCGGCATCCAGCCTCTTAACACAGCAAACAGGCGTTAGTCTCTCTCTGTTTTCACTGGAGGTAACATCTTGCTTGAGACTCTCTTCAACTAAACGCTTTTTTTCTGTTTCCAAGCAAATTATTGGTCATTTTGAAATATATTTTACATATTGACAATATATAATGCAGTGCAGTGTTGATTTAAAGAAAATAATCTTGAAATACACCAAGAGAACTAAAATTTTATGGGTGAAATGGTGCCATGGGGTGACTTCTCTTCCACCCCAATGCCTTCTCTTCTTCCTTCTCCTCCACCCCCATTCTAATTCCCATCATCATCCAGGAGCCTTCTACATACACACCTCAAAGTATGTGAACTTTTCTACCATTTTTGTTGAATTTAGGCAATTTTCGGTGAGCTGGAACCAATTACCCAAAAACCCATTGAAACAATGGTTTCGGTTACCGAACGACCTTCTGGAACGGATTGAGTTCGTTAACCAAGGGGTCACTGTATACTTGTTTTGCGAAAAAGAGGAGGCTACCATTATACCTGGCAGGTGAAGTTGACCAGACATTTATGGTGATCATTAAGGACCAAACTCCGAATCCATGACGTGACTTCTGTTAATCATTCTCATCCTAAATTTACCACTGTCGGTAGTTTCAAGAATTAACGCAGTCATTTACTGAATATTCTTTGTAAAAAAATATAATTTAAATGAATTATTTATAGGAGATAAGTATTATGATCAGTAAATATACAGATATGCAAAACTGACCACCTCTGAACACAAGGACAGCTAAAAATAGCCACAGGCGGTCACAGTCAAGGTCACTTTCCCTTTCTCGTCACTGGCAAATGGGGGGGGGGGGGGGTGATGATAGCAGCTGTGTTTATTACCGGGGTATATTGTTCTTTTACGGTATATTAGACAGGTTTATAATACATTTTTATTATTTTAATATACCAGTAATCTTCATGTTAATCCAGCTTCCCAAACGTAAGTTTCAGTGTAAAATAATTAGTGGTAGGACCATGTGAGTGGTTTACCATGTTTCCATCACCACTCTTGACACGCTAAACTGCAATATTTATGAGGTAAGAATTTTATCTCTGGTGCTTAAGACGACCCCCTAACTTTGGGCTGATTTTTTTTTTTTTCAAATTCCGTCTTGTAGGCCGAGATATACGGTAAATGTTTCTAATTTTGGAAATATTCTACACGGTTTATAATCATAATCTGGTCCTATGTTAGCGGAGCCTTGTTTGCAAAGTCACTCCCCTCTCCACCTTCTGCTCGGGTATTCAAAGCTAAGCGTCCCATTCTGGGTTGAACAATAAGCCTTTTTTTCTAAAAACCAGTTTTTGTGATATGACCCAGAATGCGGCGCTGATAACTCATCCATCTCCACACCTCGAGAGTTCACTTTTATTTACTGCTCGCTCTAAGGCAAGAGATGAAGGTGGCAGTGCGTGCGATGGGGGGCAAAGGGCAGGGGTTTCGACAATTGCAATTAAATGCCAGGTAGCGACGTGTCCTCCTAATATTACTTAAGTAATTATTAGATGTTTTAATTGCCTGTATGTTGGCCTGGCGAGTTATTGCTAGGCATTAAAATACCTAGGTTAAAAGCTAAGCGTCACATTCTGGGTCATATCACAAAAACTGGTTTTTAGAAAAAAAACGGCTTTTCTATTTAATTTTCTAAATGATATGAATTCAATTCATTGCACGCAAGAGAAATTATTATACAGTAACTTGTAACACTTCCTTCTGAAAGATATACATCTATAACTGGCTGCATTTAAAATATGAAAAATAATTGCTAACCTTCTGTGCTGCTGATACCTGGTGAAAGCATCTCCTCACCTTGGGAATCATTTCCACTCTTGGAAACTGGAGCACTTGCAGAAACACCAGCACTGAACAAGTCCTTCTTATGATCCATGATGTGATTCTTTTTTAACTTCTTGTTTTGTAATCCAGCTGAAGCTGGGCATTCCAATCCAGATGAGACAAGACTTCTGACTGGGCTTTGGAGTCTTTTATGCCTGCATATTATCAGTAAGTAATTAATTGATTAATTCTAAATACAGTACATAATTACATAGAGTATAGGATTAGGAAAACAAGAAATCCCTGGATTACGAAGAGGTTGTGTTCCAAAAAAAATTTAATTAATAATTTCTTTGGAACTCAGAGCTCCATTTCTCATAGACAAAATGCTAAAAATGGTGGGTAGGTTCCCAAGCCAACCTTAAAAATCTATTTTGCTTATAATTAATCTGGTATATAATGCATTTGTAATGAATATAGTAATAGAAGATAACATTAATGTCATAATACAGTGATATCCCTGTTAGCCAGAACAATTGGTTCACAGCACTTCCGGGGATGAGATATTTCCAGCTAACTAGGGGACTTTCTCAAATCCAAAAAAACCCCCCATCCCCGGAAATATTTCCGGTTACTGGAAATATTTTCCGTGTGTATAAACTATGCATCTTGCACACACAAACACTAGCTAACATCCTCAGAATGTTTCTGTGTGCTGGGGAGTTTTCCAAGAATCTAAACTAAAATTCTATATATGGTAGTGAATGAAGCAAAGACTGGTATGTATTTTCCACTCCCTTGGAGCTGTGAGGGATTAGTAGGTCTCATGTAACTGACCTGACCTGACACAATGTCAGGTGGAGGTAGGGTGGGGTATTAATGGACTTATATTGCTGACCTGATACAATGTCAGGACACCCACTGTTGGATGGGGGATTGGTAGGTCTCAGGATCTGAAGAAGTCTTGAATAAACATGAAGGCCAAAATACTGTATTTTTTATACTTACACTTATCACATTATATCCCTTCAACATTACGTTACATAACATTTTAAAATATGGAGTGAGAAAGCAGAAAGGTGTGGGTGATTAGAGAGATGGAGTGGAAAGGAGTGGTAACATGCACCATGGTTGCCAAGCGATCAACTCCTCAACAGCTGATCTTTTAATTCACCACCACATAGTAAACCATGCAAAAATTTATGTCATACAATAGGGATGTGTGGGTGGTGTTGGGGTGTGTGGGTGGTGATAGGATGTGTGGGTGTGATGTTGTGGTATTAATTAATAAATAAGCAATAATGCATCATCATTGACAGTCATTTGATGAATAGCAGAGTACTAGAATTGTCACTACTATTCATCAAACTACTGTACTGTCATTAACAATACAATATTGTTTATTATTCATTAATTAATACCCTAATACCACATCATACATACTGTACAGTCTTTTCTGTGAGACACTGTGAAATGGAGGGAGGCAGGGAGGGGGCAAGGTGCAGGCAGAGGGGAGGCGATACACACACCTACAATACACACACTCCAACATTTATTATTATATATTCTCGGATGATCAGCCTCTTATGGTGTATGTTTTATCATGATTAATATATAATATTAAACTCATTAGAAAAATACAATGTATAATTATTAATTTAACATCAAAATTGCATGACAAGCCAAATAATACGGCAATTTTTTCACCCAGATCTCTTCACTGGGAGGAGGGTCGGTGGCGGGTAAGCTTAACCACTGCCAAATTTAATCATTACAGCACTGATACATTATAAAAAGTATTGTACTGTATTGTATATGAAGGGTACAGGAATTAATAAGAGTAAATGTATCTTTATTAATTAATAAATAAAAAAAAAAAAGTAAAAATTACTACAATGGGAATGGCAGGCAAGGGGAGGAGTAGGGAAGAGGCAGGAACCTTTTTGGGGGTGTGCATTCAGTCCCCCCCCCCCCCCCCCTTCCTCAAACCTCCCCACCTTCTTACTCCATACTGAATTTAATATTTGATCAATGATAAAACATACACCATAAGAGGCTGATCATAGGAGAATATATAATAATAAATGTTGGGGGGTGTGTGTTGGAGGTGTGTATTGCTGCATGGGTATTAATAGCTAGGGCCCTTTTCTTGATATGTATAAATTACATTATTGAGAATGAATAGAAATTACAGTAAAACCTCAATTAACCGACCACATATGGGGGGAAGGGGCCGACGGATCATCCGAAAGGTCGGTTAATAGTACATAAAGTCTATGGAAATACAACATATATTTTCAAAGTACCTTTCCCGAACCTACCTCATTTAATTCCTTCTATTCATTTTTGTTCATTTGCCATTCATATTTCAATAGAATTTGCTTTAAAACATTAACCACTTTAGTAAATAAATATGAACCAGCACAGAAACCGTGAATAAAAAATGGAAAAGTCAAAAAACATGTTATCACAAAAATTTTGACCAAGTCCCAGGTTGCTGATCTGACTTTCTACCTCATTCACACACAATTGCAGGGTCTCAATTGCTTCTCTTACTATTGGCAATGCAACATACATATATTGTTTCTCACTCTTGATTTTTTTTCATTTTTGCATTTGATTATGGTTCTTTATTACTATTATTATTATTATCATTATCATTATTAATATTATTACATTATCGCCCCCCAGGCCCCGATGTGGGTCAGTGACCTGTGCCCGGGTGGGCTAATCCCAGTTAAAAAAAAAAAAAAAAATTTTTTTAGGAGTTCGGGATTGACGGTTAATCCGAAAGTCAGTTAATCAAGGGTTGGTTAATCGAGGTTTTACTGTAGAATTAATAGATTTATAAACAGCAAAAAGTTGGATGGTCCATCATTTTTATTTATTTTTATAATTACTGTGTACTGTACGTACATTTAGTCAAAAAATCCCTGAAACTCTCTTGATTTTATACCTATTACAGGCAAACCCCGTTATTCATAGCCTCAGTATTCGTAACCCCGTTTATCCGCAATCAATTTATTGTTACCCATTTCTACTATTTGCAATGGTTGCCCCGTTTATTTGCAAATTCTTACGAGCAAAAATTTTGAACCGCGCGTGTAGGACAGCGTGTGTATGTATGTACGTATTCCTCTGCCATACGCTCCCGCTCGCCTCAGTCTCGCACGTGCTGGCATGTGTTTTGTGTGATCTCGCAGTTGGGTTTTGTGTGCGATCTCACAATGCCGAAGCGACCAGCTCCTAAAACTCCCAGCAATGTTGCTAATAGATCACGTGTGGCAATTATGTTGGACGTGAAATTGGATATCGTAAAAAGACATGAACACGGAGAAGGAACGTCAGTAATTGGTAGCATGCACGGCTTGGCTCCCTCTACAGTGCATTCTATAGTTAAAAGCACCGACAAGATCAAGGAGATGGTCGGGCCTGCAACACTACTGACAGCTATGAAGGTGACGAGGTTCCGTGATGCTGAGATGGAGAGTATGGAGTGGATGTTGAGCACGTGGATTGACAACCAGACCCAGCGCCTTAAAACATATTTGCGAGGGAGTAGCACCTTTTACTAGTTTTTCAATCACCTTTATCTTTTCGTTCACTTATGAGGTCTTCTCACCACCCTTACGGACACCAAACATTATTTTAGGGGCCATGGTTATTGTCTAATTTTTCAATAAAATTGCAAAACATATGTACGCAACTTCAGCCTACAACATAATAACATTGCTGGCAATGCCAAGTAAGTTTGAAAATAAAGTTCAGCATGTCTAAATGGGTATGAAACACAATCAATGAAGCGATAGAGCGGAAGGGATGCTATTGCTTTACGATGGTATCACTTTACCCATGTTTACCAGCATGGGTGAACCACGTGGTCTTTCCGCCTTGGCCCCAGAAAATTTAGGCTCATGGCGGACACGTCATGTTAGGACAAATTTTGTTCTACCCCCTTCTTATTCCCCAAGCCAATTTTGTCTGACTTAAATGGTATCCGGCTTAGTAGGGTCCACCTTAATGAAGTTTTACTGTAATTTAAAAATTCAGTAAAGACAAATTTCTGTAACCAGAGTGTCCGTAATGTGGGGATGCCTGTATAACATACAATGAGGACTCCCTGTATATCAGTACACAACCACTGGTTATTCATGTGTCAGATGTCTTTCTCGAGGGTATGTTCTTGAAAGGGTATTTCAATTAAGAACTGAGATTGAAATGTTCATGACAACTTGGCAGGGAAATCCAGAGACTCAGTTTGGATTGCTCTTCTCTGCTATTTGGTGGACATATTTCACAACTAAATTCTTTGAACACATCATTGCAGGGACCAGGAGTGCATGTCATCTCTCTGAGTGAAAAGATCCAAGCATTTTGATCCAAGCTGGACTTTTGGGAAACAACGATGAAAACAGGTAGAATGGCTGCATTTCCAAAGTTGGGGGAATACTTGGAAGACAATGTTTCTGTGAGCTGAGTGATGTGCGGAATATAATCGCTTTGCACATAAGGATGGAGCAGTATTTCCCTGACATTGATCCAGTCAGTTACGTATGGGTGCAGAATCCATTCAGATGTCCCACTGAACATTTGCTCGAAGAACCAAATGGAAATGCAGAGGAAATCCTTGAAATTAAATCAAGTAACCTAATCCAGATGGAATTTGATTTAAAGAATCAGTTGTCTTTTTGAGCAATTCATAGCAAGGAATTTCCATTGGCTAGTTCAAATGCAACAGAAATTCTCCTCCCATTTGGGTCAACATATCTGTGTGAGGCAGGATTTTGGGCCCTCTCGAGCATCTATAGTATAGATAGAAACAGACTGAATCCTAAAAGTGATATCAGATGTGCCTTAACAAAGTTATCTCCATGTATTCAAGAAATGGTCACCTCCCAAAAGTGTCATTTTGCTCATTAGTAAAAGTTTTTGTCAGTTCAATGACTTGTATTTCATATTCAGTACAGTGATCCCTCGGTAAACAAGATTTCAGTTAACGAGTTACCTTCCATAAGATTTGTAACTTCGGTTAACGAGCAAACCCTCGATTAATGAGTTTCTTCCGAGCCGACATGAACATGTTTTCGCTTGCACTTGGCGGTCAACCAGCTGTAGTATTAGTCCACCAATACACTACGTAATCGGTTCTAGGGCTTAAATTCCTTACTATTTTAGTAAAGAAGTTTATACTATTCAATAATTCTAAAAGTTTAATATTAAATTTTTTAGTCATTTTAACAATTATTGAACATAATTGAAGATAAAGAATCTACTTTCTGGTGCGCCATCCAGCCTGTTAACACTCCAAACAAGTCTTAGTCTCTGTGTTTTCAGTGGAGGTAACATCTTGCTTGAAACTCTCTTCAACTAAATGCTTTTTTTCTGTGTTTCCAAGCAAATTATTGGTCATTTTGAATTTATTTTACATATTGAAAATATATAGCGCAGTGCTGTGTTATTTTAAAGAAAATTCTTTATTTTACAGCTAGTTTAAACTTTAAAAATCATGTGTTGACATTGTTTGAATACAGCATGGGGCCTCAGAGATCAAGAAAAGTGATTTCAATCCAAACCAAGCAGGAAATTATTAAGAAACATGAAGACGGCATTAGAACAAATGCGATATGCAAAGAATATGGCATGTCGACATCAACTGTGTCGACAATTCTTGCACAGAAAGACAAATTTAAAGAAGTGAAAGTGAGAGACAATTCTACCAGAGTGTTTAAAGGTAGAGCCCTAATTGCAGAAACAGAGAGGTTACTTCTCATCTGGATTAGGGAAAAACAGATGAAAGGTGATTCAGTTTCTACTGAATTCATTTGTGAAAGAGCCAGGGAGATTTACGAACATTTAAAGACAGATCAACCTGGTTCTTCAGGCACAGAATTTGAAGATTTTTGGGCCAGCAAAGGCTGGTTCGAAAAATTTAAGAAAAGAAGCGACATTTTCAGTGTCAGTAGGCATGGTGAGGCTGCTAGTGCTGATAAGGAAGGGGCAGCAAAGTTTTTAGTGGAGTTTAAAGAACTGATGGAAGAAGAAAATTAGCTTCCACAGCAAGTGTTCAATGTGGACGAAACTGGGCTGTTTTGGAAAAAGATGCCCAAAAGAACATTCATCACAAGAGATGAAGCCTCTTTACCTGGGCATAAACCCATGAAAGACCGTCCCACTCTATTGCTTGGTGCCAATATTTCAGGGGATTTCCGACTGAAGCCTATGCTTGATAACCACTCTGAAAACCCCAGGGTGTACAAGCAACAGAAAGTGGTAAGAGGAAAGTTTGGAGTTTATTGGAAGTCCAACCGTACGGCATGTGTGACAAGATAGCTCTTTAATGAATGGGCTGCTGAGGTGTTTTGCCCTTCTGTCAAGAGCTACCTAACCACCAATAAACTCCCTTTAAAGGCTCTTCTCCTCATTGATAATGCTCCTGGTCATGACCCTGAACTTGCCAGAACTTTGGAGTATCAATGTGACTTTGTCAAAGTGTAGTTTTTGCCTCCCAACACTACATCAATCATACAGCCAATGGACCAGAATGTGTTCAGCAACTTCAAGAAGTTGTACATGAAGAAAATGTTTAGGTGTCATCAGGCAACTTCCACTGATCCTGAACTGACACTGAAACAGTTCTGGAAGACACAATTCAACATCCTGGAGGCTGTAAAATTGATTGTGTCCTCATGGCAAGAAGTCTCCACTAGATCCCTCAATTCTTCATAGAAAGCACTGTGGCCATCAGTAGTCCATGATTTTGAGGGATTTCAGGATGACACAGAGTTACACTAGGAGATTGTGTCCATTGGTCATCAATTGGGCCTTGAAGTGGAAGAGTATAATGTTGAAGAGCTTGTGATGTCTCATGAGGAGGAACTTACTCCTGATGACTTGAAGCAACAGGATGAGATGTTAGAGGCTGACAATGGTGGGGAGGAAAGGGAAAGTGATGACCATATGTCAACTTCAGAGTTGAAAGATGTGATTTACCACTAGGAGAAGTTCAGAGAACTGGCTTCAAAGCACCCAGATGTGGAAAAATCTGAACTAACTTTGTGTCATGTTGAGGACACAATGGTCTCCTTCTTTAAACATAGGTTAATGATGAGGAGAGATGCCCCACAGACCACAATTGACACTTTCTTCAGTAAAAGGCAGAGGGAACAAGATGCTATCCCTCAGCCTTCCACTTCAAGAAAGAGAGAGGATGTTCATGGTGGAGAATCTGTCAGTCCAGAGGTTCCTGACATTTTCATGGAAGGTGACTCACATTCCAAAAAGCAGTAAAATGCTTCTCCTCCACCTCCACTTCCTTCTCTTCTCCCTTCTCCTCCTCCACCTTCCACTTCAAATTTACATCAGCATCATCCTCCAGGAGCCTTCTACATACACTCCTCAAAATAAGTGTAAATTTCTAACATTTTTGTTGAATTTAGGCAATTATCGGTGAGCTGGAACCAATTACCCAAAAACCCATTGAAACAATGGCTTCGGTTGACCAGATTTTCAGTTAATGAGCAACCTGCTGGAACGGATTGTGCTCGTTAACCAAGGGACCACTGTATTGTAATTACTACAGGTTGTACGTCTCTAGTCCGGCAACCTTGGGACCTGACCGGTGCCGGACCATGGAAATTGCCGGACCATGGAAATTCACCCTTTTCCTGGATAGATAGTGACTTGTGCTTAAGCCTGGAAGCACTAGCACCACTCTCTCTGCATCATGGTCTCTTTGAAGACATATTGAAGGGTTAAATGTCGTATAGTAGCTTCTCAAATTTCGCGAGTTTTTAATTCTTAACGTATTTTATTGGAACACCCAAAAAAATAAATAAATAAAAATTTTGACGGCGGAAACTTGAATTTCGATGGGTTTGAACGGCCCGCCAACGTGCAGACGACGTGCATAATCGTGTAAACAGCATCATTTCTCTTATGTACAAAAGATTCATTGTTGTTTATTACTGAATGTCTTTTTTATTGAATTAATGTTTATGTGTGCACAATGAGCAATACAATTCATTAATAATACGTAGAATATTAAAACACACGAGGAAATGACACAGCATTGTATTCGTTGATTACAAAACCAGTGACTGACTGGTTCTACATATAAAACTGAAGAAAATAAGACCTCGGTTGTAGCTGTATTAAAATTAAAATGGTTGTTTTAAGTAATGTTATTTAATGTTAATAAATGGAACAAAAGAAGTAGCTAACGATAATGGTAAAAGAAAAAAGAGAGATCGCATATGTAAGTGCGCATACGCACACGTGAAAACATATCATCATTACTTTACATAAGAATATGAAAGCAACACTTATTTACTGTTCATATATATTTTAATTTATGTTTCTGAATTTGTTTTTATTGAATTAATGTACGTGTATGCAAAATTAACAAGAGAATTTATTAATAATACGTGGAATGTTAGAGACGAGACGGCTGCCGGCATTGTTTATGTTAAAGCTTACGAAACCAGTGACTGATTGGTTCTACATATAAAACTGAAGAAAATAAGACCCTGAGTTTAGCTGTAGTGAAATTAATGTAAAAAAATGAATATGGTTGCTTGAAGTACCTGGAAAATTATTTAATGTTAATAAATGGAACAATATAAGTAGCAAACCATTAATGGTAAAAAAAAAAAAGTGAGACTGCTCGTATGTAAGTGCGCACATGTGAAAATATATCGTCATTACTCTACATAAGAATATGAAAGCAACACTTATTTACTGCTCATATATATTGAAGGGTTAAATGTTGTACTCTGTATAGACAAGCAGAGAGAGAGAGAGAGAGAGAGAGAGAGAGAGAGAGAGAGAGAGAGAGAGCAGCCGAACTGCCGGATGTAAACAAACCTTAATTTCCCGCGGCATTTTTTTTTTTTTTTTTAAGGGGATTAGCCCACCCGGGAATAGGTCACTGACCCACATTAGGGCCTGAGGGGCAAAAATTTAATACTCCTGTAATAATAATTCAGATAAGTGTAAAAAAAAAAAAAAAAAAAAAAGCTGCCTATCTACCTATTGGACAAACTAAAATCGTTCCGGACCACGGGAGTTTCCGGACCACAGAATGCCGGACTAGACAGGTACAACCTGTATATAATATCAGTTAAAAATAAAGGGGGGCTGAAATTAAATAGCAAGGTTAATTTTCAAAAATGCAAATCATGATAATAAAGAAAATGACCTTGACCAAAAATTATATGGAAATAAACAGTTGACAAACCTATGTTGGACTTGTTTTGGGGATAATGGCTAAAACTAAATGGAAACCACTGACCTAAAGGTTATTTTACCCTCTAAAGGGTTAAGTTACCAGAGACCCCTAAAAAGATACGTAATAGTATATCAAAAGAAGATATAGTGTACAGGTTCTATACAGTCTCTCCTCGATTTACGACATATTCGACTTACAACAACCCGGACGTACGACGGCAATGGTCGTATAAAATATTTTTCACATTACAATAATACCTCGCTTTACGCGGTTCCCCGCCAGAACCGGAATGCCCACTTTACGAGGTGCATCTACTCATATACGCGGAGAGCAGCTGGCGGTCCTGCTGCACCGCCATTTTTGGATTCAAACCTCCCGCCATCTCGCCATGTTGGGCACGCGGCGTGAGTAGGTTGCACAGTGGATGCTTCTGTTGCGCTATCGCTGACGTCATATGACGTATCGGACTGTGATTGGGCCACGCATCCTTACCTCCCTCCGCCGCTAGCTGTGATTGGTTTAATGTAATATGACGTGCCTTCCCGCTGGCGGGTAGAAGGCGCTTGACATCCCTCCCGGCCACACAGTGTATACAAGTATCTATTGTTCCGTAAGAATGGCTGCCACCGGACCACCACCACCACAGAAAAACCTTGCATTACCTAGACCCAGCCGCCCTAAGCCAAAGAAGATACGATGTGCCCTAAGCTACGATGTGAAGTACAAGAGCATTCAAGAGTTGGAGAAAGGAACAAGACAAGTTGATTTGGCGCGCCAGCATGGTGTGAACGAATCTAAGATGCGGACGATAAAGAAGGATGCAGCCAAGATAAAAGATCACATGAACATCACAAAGTCTGCAGGTGCTTCAATGATCAAGCATTGCCAGAACAAGGTGCTTCTCAAGACAGAGTATTTACTTGTGTGTTACTTGATTCGTCAGGCAAGACGGAACATGGCAGTCGACATGCGGTCAGTTCAGGAGTACGCACGTGAACTGTACGCAACAGTGTCACGTAAGATGGGAATTGCAGAGCCCAAACCCTTCAAAGCTTCCTCTGGGTGGCTGCAAAGGTTTAACAAGAGGAACAAGATCACCAACATTAAAATTGGTGGTGAAGAAGCGAGTGCTGACCATGTTGCGGCTAGGGATTTTCCTCCGTTCTTAAGTGAGACGATGTAGGAAGGACAGTACACCGACGACCAGGTGTTCAACATGGATGAATCCGGTCTGTTTTGGAAAAAGCTACCTTCCAAGACCTTTGTTGTCTAGTCTGCCAGCAAGTGTCGGAAGTTGCAGAAGGAGCGCATCACCGTCCTGTTTACCACCAATGCCTCCGGTACCTGTAAACCAAAGTTATCGGTGATTCACACAGCCCGCAAGCCGCACGCCTACAAGAATATGGACATGAACAAGCTTAATGTCCACTGGCTAACCGCACGTAAGGCGTGGATGTCCTCTTCTCTGTCCCTCTTCTGGCTTGACAACTGTTTTGTTCCTGACGTGAAGAAATTCTGCAAGCAACAGAATGCTCCATTCAATATTTTGTTGCTCCTGACAACGCACCTGGACACTCGCCCCTACTTATGGATCGTCACCCCAACGTAAAAGTGGTCTTCCTTCCTCCCAACACTACGTCATTAATCCAGCCCATGGACCAGGAGTTGATTTGCAATGTGAAAGCTGCGTACTCTGCAAAGAAGTTCAAGCTCCTGAACGACTGTACCAACACCAAGGATGAGTTGCGTAACGTGGGTGACACCGATAGCAAAAAGCGACGAGGACGAAGAACAAAAGTTGGCGGATCAAGAAGTTCTCATGAAACACTTTTGGAAGAAACTTAACGTCAAGAAAGCTGTGGACTTCTTGGTGGAGGCATGGGATCAGCTGTCTGTAGCAACGGTTCGTCACGCATGGAGGCATGTGTTGCAAGGTATCCCAGGTGGGAGGCAGAGTCAACCTGTGACTGGTGAGGTTCAGTCTGTTGCAGTGGCAGTGGACCTTGCAAGAGAAGCTGCGCAGAGTGTTACAGCTGCAGGCTTCTCTGAGACCACCAACGAAGACATCCAGGGAGGTGATCAGGGATCCTGAGGTGACTGCCGACGAGATGTTAGAAGACGATCACGTCAGTGAAGAGGCAGGTGGTGCGTCATCCCGAGAAGAACGCAAGTTAATGCATGGTAATGTAAGGGGAGCCATCGAGTGTGCAGAGAAACTGAAGCTCCTCCTTTCCGACGACCCTAACGATAACTGGTATGAAGTCTTCACTACCCAGCTGTTGCAGGCTATGAAGCCGTACATCAAGGTGTATCACGACAACATCAACACTAGCCGTCAACAAAGCATTACCGAGTTCTTCGCCCGCAACCCACCACAGCCAGCCCAAGCCAGTGATAGTGACAGAGACAGTGACGGTGACTTTGAGGGATTTGTCAGGGACGCCCTGACAAATGTGGAGGACAGTGATGGTGACTCACCTGAGGACCAGTAGTCTGCCCTCTGCCTCGGAACCAGCCGCCATTCCCGTACGCCGACCCATCTCTTCTACTAACGTAAGTGTTAAACCTAACCTTGATTTTTCCTAACATAACCTAACCTTAGGTAAGTGTTAAACCTTGATTTTTTTAAAACATAACCTAACCTTACTTAAGTGTCAAACCTTGATTTTTTCTGACCTAACCTAACCTGACGTAAGTGTTAAGCCTTGATTTTTCTTTTACCTGGTACAGTATATTATTCTCTTATTGATATTTCTCTTCTATATTATGTGTGTGTGCATACCATCATAAAGTTAAGATGCTTTTTTTTACTACAACGTACGTACATGTGTCGGAAAAAGTGGAGTTTGGGAGTCGGCCCAGTCTCTATTTCAATTAATCCCATATGTTCTGTTATTCCATTTACGCGTTTTTCGTTTTACGCCCGACTCCGCAGGTTCAATTGACCGCGTAAATCGGGGCAATACTATACGTATTTTCGAGTCCCGACCTTAGTGATCATACTGTGTACTGACAAAAATTTTGTTTGTAATTCCATTTAAAATGGCTGTCACGCGTAAAAGTGAGAGTTCTCGTGGTGCTGAGAAGAAAAGCAGACACCCATTTTAGAATTTCTATGTATTATGTTGGCCTTTTCGACTTACGACCTGGTCGTCGGGACGGAACCCCGTCGTAAGTCGAGGAGAGACTATAGTAGTAGGTAGTTGGCAGCTACCAAACAAGGAGGTACTACTGCCTGGGAAGATAGTGGAAGCATAATGTATTGTCTAATGGTAGACCCTGCTGCCATATGGCATCACAAAAATTGTGACCAAGTCCCAGGTTGCTGATCTGACTTTCTGCCTCATTTACACCAGGGCTGTGGAGTCGGAGTCGGAGTCGGAGTCGAGGAGTCGGTAAAATTTTCCAGACCCCGACTCCGACTCCTCGAACTAAGAGGCTATCTTGAAGACCTCGATAATGAACGTGTTTCACTAACTGAAAGCCAGTGGAACCAGGTGACACAGTTAGAAAGTCTGCTCTCTCACCCTTTTGCTGCTACCAAGAAAGTGCAAGCTGAGGATCTAACACCTGGTACATTTTTATTGGAGTGGAAAAGGTTGCTATACCAGTTGAACAAAAGTGGAGGATTAATCGCTGAGGGCATTGTATCTTCAATGAAAAGAAGAGAGAATGTATTGCTGGATAACAAAATCTTGTTAGCTGCTGTTTACCTTGATCCCATGAATAGAATTTTGTTGGACAATGATCAAACTAGTAAAGGAAAAGAGGCACTATATGAAATAGCAGTACGCATAAAAGAAATGAAGTCACAAACTGAAATTCATGAACCTGAACAAGTTAGAAACATTGACAAGTCAAGTAGCTCAGATTCAGATTCAGCATCTTCAAACAAGGAAATAGACTTTGATTCCTACTTGGACACAATAGAACAAGCAAAGGTAAAGCAACATCGGAGTGAAAACGCAGCAGCGGTAGACATTAAAAATACGAGATTTCAGCAAGATTTCTTTGGTGCACTGATGGAAGTGGAGAAATTTGACCGGTCTTCAAAAGTGACAGTGGAAGAAGCCATACCTGCTTACCCAGAGATTGTAAAAGATGTAGCTAGAGCTGTGACAGCAATGCCACCCACTCAGGTCAGTGAGAAAGACTGTTTTCTGCACTGAAAATAATCAGATCAGATTTAAGGGCTTCCATGAAGGAAGATCTGACTGAAGCTATTCTGTTCCTAAGAACAAATATATGAACTCAGGCATATTCATTGCAGTGATTCCACTGATCCCACTAATTTTCTTAAATTATTAAAAGAATTTATTTCCATTTTATAAGCATTATTATGAATTTATTGTAGCAGGCACAGTATAGCACTATAATTTTGGATGATAGTCTCTTCTTTACCATTTGAAATTTTGAATTATATCAAATTTTGTTTCGGTGAAAACTGCACAGAGGCTCTCAGCTACAAAACAATTAGCTACAACCTGTTTTTGGTGAGATTAAGGCAAATTTAATTTAATAACTTAATCATGTAAGGTTTATCCATTTTCCTTAATAAGGTATTCATTTCTTTAATGTACATAAATATATAACTTTACTTTAAAAGGAATTGTAGGATCATCATTTAGATCCACATCAGATTATAAGCTTAAACAAAATTCATATGCTGAGATCGAACGTTTAGATATACATGTAAATGGTGTTTTCTAGTTAATATCTTGAATTCTTAATAAATTTATTTTTCTTTTAATTGAAACTTTGAAAGTCAAGCCTATCATCTTTTTGTAGTTCTTAAATATCGTCCAGATCATTAATAAAGCTGTAGCAGTATAGCCACGGTGTTTTACTTTTTACCTACTCAGGTTACAACATACAAATTACAATTAGGATGGTAGAAATAGTTGTTACAAATAGGCCAAAGAGTCGGAGTCGGAGTCGGAAGCATAAAAATTTGAGGAGTCGGAGTCGAAGGTTTTGTCTTCGACTCCACAGCCCTGATTTACACACAATTGCAGGGTCTCAATTGTTTCTCTTACTATTGACAACACAACATACAGTACTGTAGGCCCTTAACATACGCGGGGGTTACGTAACAGATATACCCGTAGATGTTAAAAATCCGCGTATATGTGCTGCCCCCCCCCCCTCCCGAAAAAAAAACCCTGGTCCCCCCTCCCCCCATGTCATTATTTACCGTATATACCTGTGTGTAGTTCGAGTTTTTAAGACCAAATTATTTGGCAAAAAATTGAGGGTCGACCTCTAAATGGGTAATAGTTTCGTTGAGTTGAAAAATATTTTCCAGTAACTACCAGTAAACAATGGAAATGATGCACCAACGCACCACCAGCTGTGAGTGTCGGTACAGTTGCCAGGGCAGATCTCTTGCGTCATCATAGCAAGCCCAAAGTAGCCAAATCCATGGTATGCTATGCACAGGACGATGTAAAACATAAAGTATTCATTTATTAAAGTTTATTTATGGATACTGTACATATATTTTTGTTCATTACATTTGAAACATCAATCTTTGTTAATTAAATTTGAAACAAAAGAAAACTACAATACCGTATTTTCATTAAAATATTACATCACAAGTATATTTTACCTTAACTGTGACTGAATGAATATATTCTCGGAAATAAATATGAAAATGTAATATTTTTGCTGGAATGACGTACATATTACAGTGGAAAGCAGGATAAAATCATGACGAAAACAATGACTTTCGCTTTCTTTCGTTGTACAAAAGATTTTACCGTAATCGCTTTTCGAATGGTTTTCAGTTAAAAAACTGTTGTACTCGTACTGTATTACAATAATATTCTATCCTATCATTAGCCTCATAATCCCACAACTGAAAACGAAAGAAAGCGAAAGTAATTGCTTTCGTCACTTTCCACTGTAATACGTACGTCATTTCAGCAAAAATATTACATTTCCATATTCTCAGAAATAAATACAGGTTGTACCTCTGTAGTCCGACATTCTGTGGTCCGGAAACTTCCGTGGTCCGGGACGATTTTAGTTTGTCCAATAGGTAGATAGGCAGCTTTTTTTTTCTTTTTTTTTTTTTTACACTTATCTGAATTATTATTACAGGAGTATTAAATTTTTGCCCCTCAGGCCCCAATGTGGGTCAGTGACCTATGCCCGGGTGGGCTAATCCCCTTAAAAAAAAAAAACAGCCGCGGGAAATTAAGGTCTGTTTCCATCCGGCAGTTCGGCTGCTCTCTCTCTCTCTCTCTCTCTGCTTGTCTATACAGAGTACAACATTTAACCCTTCAATATATATGAGCAGTAAATAAGTGTTGCTTTCATATTCTTATGTAGAGTAATGACGATATGTTTTCACATGTAATAATAAATAATAATAATAATTGACGGTTTATTGAAAAAGTTCTGGAGCCCGAAGGCTGAAAATATACATTGGACATAAATGACTTATTACATACATTGGTGGTTTAACAAAAGCTTTCATTAGAGAAAGGTAAAGGAACATACAGTGAACATACAGATTAATGTAGGTGTTGAACAGCAAACTCGTAGTGTAGTAACTCCCTCCCAGATGGTGTTAGGAGGGACCTCACGTGGTGTAGTAATTCCCTCACAGATGGTGTTAGGAGGGACCTCACGTGGTGCACACTTACATACGCGGTCTCACATTTTTTTTTTACCATTAATGGTTAGCTACTTATATTGTTCCATTTATTAACATTAAATAACATTACAGGTACATCAAACAACCATAATATTTTTTTACATTAATTTTACTACAGCTAAAATCAGGGTCTTATTTTCTTCAGTTTTATATGTAGAACCAATCAGTCACTGGTTTCGTAAGCTTTATCATAAACAATACCGGCAGCCATCTCGTCTCCTCTAATATTCCACGTATTATTAATAAATTGTATTGTTAATTTTGCACACACATACATTAATTCAATAAAAACAAATTCAGAAACATTAATTAAAATATATATGAACAGTAAATAAGTGTTGCTTTCATATTCTTATGTAAAGTAATGACGATATGTTTTCACGTGTGCGCATGTGCACTTACATACGCGATCTCTCTTTTTTCTTTACCATTATCGTTAGCTACTTCTATTGTTCCATTTATTAACATTAAATAACATTACTTAAAACAACCATATTAATTTTACTACAGCTACAACCAAGGTCTTATTTTCTTCAGTTTTATATGTAGAACCAGTCAGTCACTGGCTTTGTAATCAACGAAAACAATGCTGTGTCATTTCCTCGTGTGTTTTAATATGCTACGTATTATTAATGAATTGTATTGCTCATTTTGCACACAAACATTAATTCAATAAAAAAGACATTCAGTAATAAACAATAATGAATCTTTTGTACACAAGAGAAATAACGCGGTTTACACGATTATGCACGTCGTCTGCACGTTGGCGGGCCGTTCAAACCCGTCAAAATTCAAGTTTCCGCCGTCAAAATTTTTATTTATTTATTTTTTTGTGTGTTCCAATAAAATACATTAAGAATTAAAAACTGGCGAAATTTGAGAAGCTACTATACAACATTTAACCCTTCAATATGTCTTCAAAGAGACCATGATGCAGAGAAAGTGGTGCTAGTGCTTCCAAGCAGAAGCACAAGTCACTATCTATCCAGGAAAAGGGTGAATTTCCATGGTACGGCAACTTCCATGGTCCGGCACCGGTCAGGTCCCGAGGTTGCCGGACTAGAGAGGTACAACCTATAGTAGTTTTGCTGAAACGTATTGTATTTCAATGTAAATTAGGATAAACTACATGAAAACAAATGACTTTACCTAGCCTTCCGATGTTCAAGATATGTTATTCGTTTTTTTAATAGTTTTCGGTTAAAATACTGTTTTACTAGTGATATTCTATTCATACTGTGCTTGATATAATACATTCACAGAAATGTAATATTTTTGCAACTACAATGCTGATGTCAACACAAGCGATGTTACAGCGAGACTGACTGAGTGAGGGAGAGCTATGCGTGTGTGTGAGGTTGCGGGAGCGGGCGGTGTCCTGTGTTCGGTGCCGCGCGTGGGTTGAATTGCGCGCGATTTGAATGTACTTCAATTACTTCTATGTACAGAATATTCCTCCGGCGGGGCAATCCGCTTATTTGCAAATCCGTGTATGCTAAACCCGCGTATGTTAAGGGCCGACTGTACATATATTGTTTCTCACTTTTGATCATTTTTTTAATTTTTGTGTTTCTTTATTATTATTATTATTATTATTAATATTATTATTATTATTATTATTGTTATCATTATTATTTTATTTTTGTTATTTTTGTATTTTTTATTATAAATTTTACTTATGTGAACTACTATTATTATATTTTCGCCCCCAGGCCCTGATGTGGATCAGTGACCTGTGCCTGGGTGGGCTACCCGGTAATCCTTGTGCATAACAAAAAAAAAAAAAAAAATGCCCTGTAAGGCTACCCCATACCAAGCTGATTAGTTTATGTAAAGAACATCTGGCTAGGGGAATAAAAGAATTAATAAAACAGACTGGATCACTGGCATGCAGGGACACATGATGCTCAATATGGAGATTTTCAATACTACCTCATCAACTGTACCCTAGCTTGGGTTTTGCTGATGTTAAAAAAAAAAATAAAAAAATTGAAAGGAGGTCCCATAGACCTCTTAAGGGTAGTGTGGATGCTGCACATTATATACAGCACTAAGCCTTTGTTACATAAGAAGGCAGAGTTATCAGTACTAGACTCAGCCACCTTCATTTTCCCACCTGTAAACTTTGGCACTCACATAGAGCTGGATGAGCTAGACTCAAACCAAGTGACCTTGGGACAGGAGGCAAGCACTGTTTCCATTCAGCCTCTGCACTAGGGTGTGTCAATTTTGTCAACATGTTAAAAATCAAATTTGGTAGTCAAAATATTGTGCCTCTTTATGTCTAAACTTGAGATTAGCAAACAAAAATGAATTGAAATAACCCTCACCTACATCAATTATACCTTAAAGTTTCAAATATCAGTATTTCAACAAATTAATGAGACTTGATTAGAATTATTCACTTGATATTAACTAATCTCATGTAAGCATATGGATTATGGAGTATTTTATGGTTCTATAGCTTGTGTACAATATGCATGTCAGAACATGAACATGAACAGGCTCTCCGCGTGGGACAGTTTAATTCTTGTTTTGACTTGTACCAAGCGTGAGGATAAGGCGCCCGGCTCACTCTCCTTCTAGATATCATAGACGGTGGTTTGCTCTCATTGCACTTGCACCTACTCTACCAGACGAATTCTACATTTTAATTATTGTAAGTAGGGCATATTGATTGTCGCAGTTACTTATATCATTGTATAAAACATTATGTTCTAAGAAATTATTATGTTATTTCTGTTACAGCATTTTTGATAAACAAATTGATATTTTTTGAAACAACAATTGAATTATGAAACATTGAAATATTTTTCTATTTGTCAGATAGTGTGAAGATGTCAAAATTGAAGACAAGAAGTCAGTTGTCAACCCACTTGAGCCTGCTAGTTGGTAAAGGGAAGGAGCTTCCTGTATCAGAACTTCCAACAGTGAGAGACATGCTAAGATTAGGGTTACTCCTTCGAGAAAAAAATGCAAAGGACAGAAGGAACTATACAGATAAAGAACTCATAAATGACATGATAGTCCCTCTTCTGCACCAATGGACAAAAGCTAATGCACTATTCAAACCACCTGTGATTAATCAGTGTCGAACTATTGAGCTAAAACTAACGAAATTATGGCACAAAGCAGTTGAAACATCACTTGGTAAAGGAAACTTGGCCAGGAAAAATGAATTTCTGCACACACTTGATACTCTGTTTGACATTTTGACCTGCAAGTGCTCCATACAATTATGTTCTGAATCCAACTGTTCTCACTCAGGTAAGAGAGAAAATAATTCCCACATTGATTGTGGTTGTCCTCGTGAAAAGAAGATCCCTGTTTTAGAGCTTGAATTTATAAAGGCACAGAGGACAAAGGCAGAAGGCCAAGGAAGTATGCAAATGGGTTCAATAGATTATTCAGAAACAAAGAAGCAGATTACTAATGCCAAGAAGAGAGAACAAATCCGAGAGAGGGAACAAAAGAAGAAAATGAAGAGTGAAGAAGCCATCCAAAGAGAGGAAGAGCTGTGTCAAGATGTTTATCACTTCTTTGATAGTTCTTCTGATGAACAGGAAGCAACATCAGATGATAGTTCCAAAGAGCCATCTGAACCTTTACCAAAGAAAATGAAATACAACACAAGAAATATTTCAAACATTGCTTTAGCTAGTATTCGCCACCATGCTGGACTTCGTGAGGCTGCAGAAATTGCAACTGCCGCTTGGATAGATGCAGGCCTCATCAGCCGAGAGGATGTATCTTTGGTGATAGATCATAATAAAATTAGAAGAGCACAAGAAAAAATAATGAAGGAAATATCTGATCAGCATGAAAAAGATTTAAGCGAGGGAGGGCTCTCCTGTCTTTTGTTTGATGGAAGAATAGATGACACAAAAGTTTTGCTAGAAGTAGAGGGAGTGAACAGAAAGTTTCCAGGTCTCATCAAAGAAGAACACTACTCTGTCTGTTCTGAGCCTGGTGGTCGGTTTTTGTTTCACTTTGCTCCCGAAACTGAAGTAGAAGGGAAGAAACATGCAGAGGTCATTGCTGATCATATTTTATGTTGGGTTCAGGAGAGAGGACTTGGCAGTTCACTGCAGGCTGTTGGTGGAGATTCAACTGCAGTGAACACCGGATGGCAGGGGGGTGTAATGACGCATTTAGAGAAAAAACTAGGAAGAAGACTTGTTTGGATTGTATGTGATTTACATACAGGCGAGCTACCTCTTCGTCATCTCATCCAGGAACTTGATGGTCCTACAAAGAGCAACAACAAGTGGTCAGGTCCCCTTGGCATCATGCTGGATGAAGCAACACAACTAGAAATAAATACAACCTTTCCAAAGGTCGAAGTTGGCCCTCCCCTTCCGGCGTTGTCTGAAGGAGTCATCAAAGATCTCAGCACAGATCAATCCTATGCTTATCGTATTGCCCAAGCAATAAGATCAGGAGAAGTGCCTCAGTCATTGGCTCTCTTGGAGATTGGACCTGTCAGTCACAGCTGTTGGTTAACTACAGCTCTTCGTTTCTGCAGGATTTGGATTTCCAAACACGAATTGAAGGGCAAAGTGCTGAAGAATTTGAGGTTAATTGTTGAATTTATTATTGGAGTTTATCTTCCCCAGTGGTTTAGTGTGAAACTTAATCCTATGTGGGTGGATGGGCCCAATCACCTTTTGTTTCAATTGCAGCTAGTAAGAACACAGAGGAAGGTAGTGAGGGACATCGTGTTACCTGTGGCAAGAAGGTCCGCTTGGTATGCTCGATCAGAAGCAGTTTTGCAAGCAATGCTTTGCAGTCAATGTACCAATCTCCGAACCGAGGCTGTAGAAGTCATTCTAAAGATTAGAGGAACGCTAATAGATGACGACCAGTTGGGAGACTGTTCATTTCATTCAAGAAAAGTTCCCCCAATAAACGTCAATGCCACCAAATTGTCAGAATTGGTTGACTTGAGTTTGGAAGTCTTAGAGCCACCATTGACAACAAGTCTAACTTGCCAAGAATTGAGAAACCTTAAAGAGACTCCAATGCAGGTGCCGAAGTGGCCTTCCCACACTCAAAGTGTGGAGAGATGTGTGAAAATGGTCACAGAAGCAGCGGGCCATGTTTACAGCCACGAGAGGCGAGAAGGTTACATCAAAGCACAAATAGCAAGCAGACTACTGATGACAAGAAACCAAAGCAAAGAGAGTATGAAGGCATTGGTTACTTTCAAATAGACTACGGATAATAAAATATAATAATTTGAAACTTGAAACAGCAACATGTGTGCAAACGCTGGTTATGTTATAAATTCACAAATATGTACATTTAAAAATCCATTTGATGTAGGTAGGACTTATTATAAAAAAAAATTTATGCCAGAATATTGTTTTGCATGCTTAAAGACTACAATAAATTGCTACCAAATTACTCGATTTTCAATTTAGCCAGTTCACCCCCTAAATTGACACACCCTACTCTGCACCCCAAAATAAAGTACAGGTATAGGTAGAAGGTAAAAACTCTCTCTTACCTTAGATATAAAACTAAGTACGGTACAACAAAGGAGCTCAGTCCAACAACCTCAATGGACAACATATCAAGCCAAGTACAGTTGGTCCTCGTATTATGCGGTTAATGTAACCCGGAGGGTCCCGCGGAAAGTAAGGAACGCGTAAAGTGAACAACATAACATATGGGATTAATTGAAATGGAGTCCAGGCCGATCCCCAAACTCCACTTTTTGACGACACACAACTATGTTGTAGTAAAAATTTTATCTTAACTTTATGATGGTATGAAAAAACAAGTAATATAGAAGAGGTTAGGTTAGGTTAGGTTAACATAGGAAAAATGAAGGTTACCTTAGAGAAACTAAAAGTTAGGTGGAACACTTACGGTAGTAGAAGAGATGGGTCGGCATACGGGGATGGAGGCTGGTTCCGAGGCAGAGGGCAGATTACTGGCCCTCAGGTGAATCACCATTACTAGGTGAATCATCATCACTATCACTTACAGTTGTCAGGGCTTCCCTGACAAATCCCTCAAGTCAACTTCACTGTCACTATCACTGGCTTGGGCTGGCTGTGGTGGGTTGCGGGTGAAGAAATCTGTTATGGTTTGCTGACGGCTGGCGTTGATGTTGTCGTGATACACCTTGATGTACAGCTCCATAGCCTGCACCAGCCGGTTATGGAAGACTTCATAGCGGTCATCGTCATTGTCGCGGGAAAGGAAGGACTTCATCTTCTCTGCACACTCCATGGCACCCTTAATATCACTATGAGTTAAACTGTGTTCTTCGGAGAATGACGCACCTTCTTCCTCCTCTTCACTGGCGTGTTCTTCTTCCAACATCTCGTCGGCAGTCACTTCAGGATTTCTGATCACCTCCAAGATGTCGTCGTTGGTTGTCTCGGAGAAGCCTGGAACTGTAACAGTCTGCGCAGCTTCTCTGGCAAGGTCCACTGCTACTGCAACAGTCTGAACCTCACCAGTCACAGATTGACTCTGCCTAACGGCCGGAATGCCTTGCAACACATGTCTCCATGCGTGACGAATTGTAGCAATAGACAGCTGATCCCATGACTCCACCAAGATGTCCACAGCTTTCTTGATGTTAAATACTCTCCAGAATTGTTTGAAGAGTATTTTTTGCTGTTCTAACTGTTGTTCCTCATCTTCGTCGCTCTTGCTATCGGTGGTGGTGTCACTCAGGTCACGCAACTCTTCCCTGGTGTTGGTGTAGTCGTTCAGGAGCTGGAATTTTGTTCTTGAGAATGCAGCTTTCACATTGCAAATCAACTCCTGGTCCATGGGCTGGATTAAAGACGTAGTGTTGGGAGGAAGGAAGACCACTTTTACGTTGGGGTGACGATCTAACAGTAGGGGCGAGTGTCCTGGTGCGTTGTCCAGCAGCAACAAAATATTAAATGGGACATTCTGTTGCTCACAGAATTTCTTTACATCGGGAACAAAACAGTCATCAAACCAGGAGAGGGACAGTGGAGAGAACATCCATGCCTTACGTGCTGTCAGCCAGTGGACATTTAGCTTGGTCATGTCCATGCTCTTGTAAGCGTGCGGCTTGCGGGCTGTGTGGATCACCGATAACTTGAGCTTACAGGTACCGGAGGCATTGGTGGTAAACAGGACGGTGATGCGTTCCTTCTGCATTTTCCGGCCCCGAATCCTGCTGGCATTCTTCACAATGTAGGACTTGGAAGGTAGTTTTCTCCAGAAAAGACCAGATTCGTCCATGTTAAACACCTGGTCGTCGGTGTACTGTACTGTCCTTCCTCCATAATCTCACGTAAAAACGGAGGAAATTCCCGAGCCGCAGCACGATCAGCACTCGCTTCTTCACCACCAATGTTTACATTGGTGATGTTGTTCCGGATCTTAAACCTCTGTAACCACCCAGAGGAAGCATTAAAGGGTTTGGGCTCTGTAATTCCCATCTTTTGTGCCACTGCGATGTACAGTTCACGTGTGTAGTCCTTCACAGAGCGCGTGTCGACCGCCATGTTCCGTCGCGCCTGACGCACCAAGTACCTCACAAGTAATTTTTCTGTCTTGAGAAGCACCTGGTTGTGAAAATACTTGATCATAGAAGCACCTGTAGACTTTGTGATCTTCATGTGCTCCTTTATCTTGGCTGAATCCTTCTTTATAGTCCGGATCGTAGATTCGTTCACGCCATGCTGGCGCGCCAAATCAACCTGCCTTGTTCCTTTCTCCAACTCTTGGATGATGGTATACTTCACCTCGTAGCTTAAGGAACGTCGTGTCTTCTTTGGTTTAGTGCCGCTGGATCCAGGTAAGGAAAGGTTTTTCTCTGGGGGTGGTGGTCCGGCGGAAGCCATTTTACGGAACAATGGATGCGCGTTTACACGGAGTGGCCTTGGGGGATGAAACTGCTGCGGCTAGGTCAAGCGTCGTCTCTCCTCCCTCCCTCCCTACCCCGGGTGGACACGTCATAATACTTTAAGCCAATTACAGCTAGCAGCAGAGGGGGGTAGGGATGCATGGCCAATCACAGTCCGATACGTCATATGACGTCAGTGACAACGCAACAAAGACACACACTGCGCAACCTTACCGCGCCGCTTGCCCAAGCGGAGGGAGGAGGAGGGAGAGGCAGGCAGGCTGGCCGGTGGCGCGTGGGTGGTGCGTGGGTGACGCCTGGGGAAAATCTAAAAATAGCGTCGCGCCGGACACTCTCCGCGCAATGGCGGAAACGACCGCGGAATGTAAGGATGTTAGGTTCTGGCAAGGCACCGCGTTAACGGTGAAACGCGGATTGTGGGACCGCGTAATAAGAGGACCAACTGTACTATACTTGGCTTCTTTTCATAATAGAAATACAGTCAGCAGGCAGAAGCAACTTTCTTTGATGAGGTTGATAGCTACAGTGAGGATAGTGAGGGGTAATATCATGACTCTTTACCTCCAAGTTTTCAGTGGTAGTTGTGACTTCTACTTTCCCCTTTGGCAATGGCTATCATGAAGGATGTCACTAAGTTTTGGATTATTCCACAGCCACTGCAATTTATGATTCCCTGGATCCAAACCTACATGCTTTGGTAAACATATATACACGAGTCAATCTGAACTGACTAAGTTAAGTAAGAAAAACCAATGTCGTAGCCTAACCATTATGTTTAAACACGTTGGGTTGGACATCATGGACCTAGCTAAAATATTACACATAGTCCCCATTGTAAATTTCCACAGCTGCTCTTTGTAAATCTACACATCCTTAATATTTAAAATCTAATACACCTTATACTATTCAGTCTAACTAAACTTAAGGTAAACCTTACCTGGATGACCCATCTTTCTGCATTAAATATGGGATGATTGAGTTGCTGGCACGGAACAGTTGAGAAGTACCACGAAAACTCAAACTACCCGCAGCTATGAGGAAACTTTTTAGAGTCACCCGAGTAGTCCCTGCTTCACATAGTATTCTGGAAAAAAATATGTACTGTACTAGCTATTAGTTTTAATGCACCATTGCTCCATGTTTATTTAGTATATGAAGAATATACCGTATTTGTCGTCATAAAAGACTCACCGCCGCATAAGATACACCCCTATTTTACAAGGATTTCTTTTGTCTTTGGGAGGGAAAAATTTCAATACACTTCATACATTTATTTATTTTAAACTGTTTTTTAAGGGGAAACATATTTTGTGCATGTAACTGCAGTATAGTATACTACTGATACTAATACTGTACTTAATGCATCAAGCATGCAATAACTGCATTTGGAAGATAGTTAACTGGCGAGTCACAGGCAAATTATTGGTTTGCATAAGGCTGGCTATGTGTAAGAAATAGCAAGGGAGGATGGGGTCACTGTGAGATGTTGGTTAACTCATTGGGGGGAGTCTCTGGGAATGTGGGAAGCTGGCTGCTGTGAGTATGCTTGATTTTTTACTCTCATTTAATATACAGGTGCTCCTCTACTTACAATTCAGTTACGTTCCTGAGGCTTGTTTGTAAGTCCAACTTTACTCTTTTAGATACCAAACAAATTGTAAAAAATGAAAAGATTATGGATATTTAGTACACCTATACCCTTTAATACAGCCTTAAAACCTGGCTCACTCTTCTCCTCTTAGGTAATGTTTGTTCTAACTGGAATTTTCTTCAAAACAATCCAGTCTCATCCACATTAAACACCTGTTCTGGCAGGTAACCCCTCTCAGTGATGATGTTTGTATCTCTGAAAGTTTGTAATTTGAACGTTCTTAAGTAGAAGAGCACCTGTACTGTACACGTTGACAACCCTTTATCCGAAATTCCGAAAACCGAAAATCTCTGAAAACCGAAAAAAATTTTGTGGAGCAATTTTTTTATTTATTTTTATTTTTATTTTTTATTATTAGCCCACCCGGGCACAGGTCACTGACCCACATCGGGGCCTGGGGGGGTGAAAATGTAATAGTAATAATAATTATAATAATACAGGTAATAATGATAATACAGTAATAATAATAATTATTCATAGTAAATAAAAATTTTAATAAAAAATACACAAAAATAAAATAATAATACTGTAATAATAATAATAATAATAATAATAATAATAATAATAATAATAATAACAATAATACTGTAATAATGAAATAATAATAATAATAAAGAAATACAGTAATACCCTGCTTAACACGGTTTCGCTTAGCGTGATTTCACGTATACGTGGTGCCTCGCCAGAGCTGAACTTTCACTTAACGCGGGGTTTTTTCCACGTATACGCGCAGAGTGTCCGGCTCAGAGCTATTTTTAGATTCGCCCCCATCCCCCACCCGCCACGCTGCCTGCCCGCCTGCCTGCCTGTTTTAGCTCATAAAATTCATACAAATTACCCGGCCAGAATATAATTTACATTGCTGGAATTCTTACAATACGATGATCATTTTGAATATATACATCATAGATTTTGCATTAGACATACAAATTTTAGATATAATGTTTACTCTGAGTAAATATGTTATTTTTGGTGCAAAATATATGACATTTGTATTCAAAATATTCCTGGTCTTACAAAGAATCCAGCAATGTCAATTATATTATCCTAACTTTAGTTTGAGGTATTATTTATTACTAAAAAGGTAAATATTCTGGTTTTCCCACACATCTGGTAGGGAGGGTTGGTGGGGGTGGGGGGGAGGGAGGGAGGGACCGACCGACCATCTGTTACCGTGTGAAGAATATTTATTTTTTTTTATTAACTGAAGATATTTGTTTTAGCTCATAAAATTCATACAAATTACCCGGCCAGAATATAATTTACATTGCTGGAATTCTTATAATTTGATGATCATTTTGAATATAAACATCATAGATTTTGCATTAGACATACAAATTTTAGATGTAATGTTTACTCTGAGTAAATATGTTATCTTTTGTGCAAAATATATGACATTTATATTCAAAATATTCCTGGTCTTACACGGAATCCATCAATGTCAATTATATTATCCTAACTTTAATCTGAGGTATTATTTAATACTAAATGTTAAAATTTAGTTTTTTCACCCAACATCTCTTGAAGGGAGGATTGGTAGGGGGTGGGGGGGGAGGGTTGGGACAGACCGGGCGGTTGGAAGAGGGGGGGAGGCAAGGTGGGGTACTTTGATTGACAGATAGTGTTGTGAAGAATATTGTTTTTTTTATTAACTGAAGATATTTGTTTTAGCTCATAAAATTCATACAAATTACCCGGCCAGAATATAATTTACATAGCTGGAATTCTTACAATTTGGTGATCATTTTGAATATAAACATCATAGATTTTGCATTAGACATACAAATTTTAGATATAATGTTTACTCTGAGTAAATATGTTATCCTTTGTGCAAAATATATGACATTTATATTCAAAATATTCCTGGTCTTACAAGGAATCCAGCAATGTCAATTGTATTATCCTAACTTTAGTTTGAGGCATTATTTATTAAAATTTAGTGGTTTTCCCCCAAAAATTTCTCAGAGAGGGAAGAGCCAACAGTGTAGTGTGAGAAGAGGGGGAGGGAGTTGAGTCCATTATTTGAATGGATTTTAACTTGGCGACTGTATTTCTCTATTTCTCTTAAGTATTAATTGTGTGCATGCACCATCATAAAATTAAGATGTTATTTTTACTAGAACATAGGTATTGTGTCGGAAAAAGTGGAGTTTGGGGGTCGGGCCAGTTTCTATTGGAATTAATCCCATATGTTCTGTTGTTCACTTAGCGCGGTTTTCACTTAACACGGTACCCTGTGGGTTTTATTGACCGCGTTAAGCGGGGTACTACTGTACAAGAATGAAAAAAAGATCAAAAGTGAGAAACATGACCTAGACCTATGAATTAATAATATTATTATTATTATTATACATAATTATTATTATTATTATTATTATTATTATTATATTTTTGTCCCCAGGCCCCGATGTGGGTCAGTGACCTGTGCCCAGGTGGGCTGATCCCTGTAGAAAAAAAAAAAAAAAAAAAAAAAAAAAAAAAAAAAAAAAAAATCTGATATCCGAAAAATTCTAAAAACCGAAATGTATCAGGTCCCAAGGATTTTGGGTAAGGGATTGTCAACCTGTATTAAAATGACTAATTTTGTGTGTGTAATGTAAACAAAACATGTTTGAACTCATATATCACATAAATTATATATCTGTAATTTTAGGACGGGGAGACTACAATTGATAGGCGAAGAGGATCATTGGACGGGCTATTGAGATTCTGTATGACCTGTGTTGGTAAATATTAAAAATAAATGTGATTTTCACCTTTGTAATCAATATTTCTCCTCATATCAATGTTATTATAGAAATCTAATTACTGGTCTAAAACCTGAACAACCCGAAAAATGATAACTAAGGAAATGAATGACACATTATAATAAACATAAAATAAGTGGTGGAGTGGATGATTACCTTTGACTGCGACTGTACATTTAGACATGTTGAACCAATGTGAAAAATGTATGATAATTTAACTCAATAAATCTAACTTTCTAAAAAATCAGCATATTTCCTGAATTAAAAGTACTGTATGTACTGTACAAGAGTCATGCACTGCTGTCACCCACACAACCACACGGAGGGTGTCAGCTGTTCATTCAACAACCACACACACATTAATGTAATAGAATGCCTTATAAAGGTTGGCTTGACAAATTAACATCAGTCACAAACAGTAGACTCCCAACCTACACATATTTTTCTTACTCAGTTTCAACTATAAGCGGATTGCCCCAGGGGTTAGGTTACAATTTCCAATTTCAAACTCAAAATTTAAAAAAAAAATTATGTCTAGTGCAATTGTATTTATAAATTAGAACATTTTAGTAGAGTACAGGTTTGCACTTAGGACAATTATTTTTTTTACCTTTTTTTAGGATGGTGTGTGCATGTAAATGATTAAAAATAAATGAATAAATTTATGTAAATCTACCCGAAAATACAGTTGAAAAATTTGTACATTACTAAAATGTACTACAATAATGTAATAAAATTTTTATCTCGTGCAAAACATATGATGTCTAGATTCGAATTATTCGCTGTCTTGCAAGGATTCTAGCAATGCAATTTATATTCTGCTAACATTAGTCTGTGATATTTTATAAGATAAAAACTTTAAGCTAAGATCACCAAACTCTGACTGGGAAAATAGGGGGGGGGGGGGAGGTGATGTGTTTAACAGCTGTGGCTAGGAGGTCTTCTGAAGTACAGTATTACCCCGCCTAACGCGGTTTCACTTAACGCGTTTTTTCATATACTCGGTGCCTCGCCAGAGCTGAACTTTCACTTAACACGGATTTTTTCCACATATACGCGGTGAGTGTCCGGCTCGAGACGCTATTTTTAGATTTGCCCCACCCGCCACCCTGCCTGACTGCCTGTTTTAGCTCATAAAATTCATACAAATTACCCGGCCAGAATATAATTTACATTGCTGGAATTCTTATAATTTGGTGATCATTTTGAATATAAACATCATATATTTTGCATTAGACATACAAATTTTAGATAAAATGTTTTCTCCGAGTAAATATGTTATCTTTTGTGCAATATATATGACATTTATATTCAAAATATTCTTGGTCTTACAAGGAATCCAGCAATGTCAATTATATTATCCTAACTTTAGTTTGAGGTATTATTTATTACTAAAAATTTAAATACCCCGTATTCTGGTTTTCCCACACATCTCCTTGGGACGGTTGGTGGGGGGTGGGGGAGAGGGAGGGACCGACCGACCATCTGTTACCCTGTGAAGAATATTTTTTTTTTTATTAACTGAAGATATTTGTTTTAGCTCATAAAATTCATACAAATTACCCGGTTAGAATATAATTTACATTGCTGGAATTCTTAGAATTTGATGATCATTTTGAATATAAACATCATATATTTTGCACTAGACATACAAATTTTAGATAAAATGTTTTCTCTAAGAAAATATGTTATCTTTTGTGCAAAATATATGACATTTATCAAAATATTCCTGGTCTTACAAGGAATCCAGCAATGTCAATTATATTATCCTAACTTTAATCTGAGGTATTATTTAATACAAAATGTTAAAATTTATTTTTTTCACCCACTCTTTCTCTTGAAGGGAGGATTGGTGGGGGGTGGGGGGGAGGGTTGGGACTGACCGTGCGGTTGGAAGAGGGGGGAGGCAAGGTGGGGTACTTTGATTGACAGATAGTGTCGTGAAGAATATTTTTTTTTTTATTAACTGAAGATATTTGTTTTAGCTCATAAAATTCATACAAATTACCCAACCAGAATATAATTTACATTGCTGGAATTCTTATAATTTGGTGATCATTTTGAATATAAACATCATATATTTTGCATTAGACATACAAATTTTAGATAAAATGTTTTCTCTGAGTAACTATGTTATCTTTTGTGCAAAACATATGACATTTATATTCAAAATATTCCTGGTCTTACAAGGAATCCAGCAATGTCAATTGTATTATCCTAACTTTAGTTTGAGGAATTATTTATTAAAATTTAGTGGTTTTCCCCCAAAAATTTTTCAGAGAGGGAAGAGCCAGCAGTGTAGTGTGAGCAGAGGAGGAGGGAGTTGAGTCCATTATTTGAATGGACATTAACTTGGCGACTGTATTTCTCTATTTCTCTTAAGTATTAATTGTGTGCATGTACCATCATAAAATTAAGATGTTATTTTTACTACAACATAGTTATGTGTCTTCAAAAAGTGGAGTTTGGGGGTCGGGCTGGTTTCTATTGGAATTAATCCCATATGTTCTGTTGTTCACTTAACGCGGATTTCACTTAACGCGGGACCCTCTGGGTTCTATTGACCGCGTTAAGTGGGGTACAACTGTATATATTTATTTATATATTTATTTATTTATTTATTTATTTATTTATGTCCTGTAGAGTGAGTTTTGGTTTTTTGCTTATAAAATGTCACTGAGCTGACCTGGGAGAATATAATTTTCATTGTTGGGATTCATATAAGATAGTGATTAATTTGAATATATAAATGCTAAACATGCAATAGTTTGCACCAGACACACATTTTTTTAATAATTTTGAGTTTGAAATTCAAAATTTTAACCTAACCCCCAGGGTAATTCACATATACAGGTAATGCCCGACTTACGACTGCTTGGACTTACGACCGTCGGGACTTACGACCGCCGCAGTTGTGACCAATTTTTTTTTAATTTTTTTTTCCAAATGACGCACGCATTTTCTACACCGAAACGTTTCCAGTTAATGTAGTCTCCATGTATAATTAGAAAATTATGGGGGCCCCATGTGCATTCAGCTGACTACATTAAAGGTAAGTGCTCAACCACACTGTATCCATTCCTCATTATTTATTACTTTCACTGTATTGTATCCATTCCTCATTATTTATTACTTTTACTGTACTGTATTTCAATGTAGATTTTTTATTTAAAAAAAAAAATTGGATTTATTTTTTATTTATTTATTTTTTATCTATGTCGGACTTACGACCTGGATTTGGGTCCCTAACCCCATCGTAAGTCGGGGAGCACCTGTACTGTACAGTGATCCCTCGGTTAACGAAATTTCGGATAACGAATTACCTTCCATAAGATTCTTCACTTCGGTAAACAAAAAATTTTCGGTTAACGAATTTCTTACGAATTTTCCCCAACATGTTTTTGCTTGCATTTGGCTGCTCACCAGCTGTAGTATTAGTCCGCCAACACAGTGGTCCCTCGGTTAACGAGCGCCTCGGTTAACGAGATTTCAGTTAACGAGTTACCTTCCATAAGATTCTAAACTTCGGTTAACGAGTTTCTTACGAGCCGACCTCCACATGTTTTAGCTTGCATTTGGTGGTCCACCAGCTGTAGTATTAGTCCGCCAATAGAGTAATCGGTTCTAGGGCTTAAATTCCTTACCCTTTTAGTAAATATCAAGAAGTTTATACTATTCAATCATTTTAAAAGTTTAATATTAAATTTTTTTGTCATTTTAACAATCATTGAACATAATTTAAGGTATGGTCACTAGTTTGTGGCATGCCATCCAGCTTGCCAACACAGCATACAGGCGTCAGTCTTTGTGTCTTTTCAGTGGAGGTAACATCTTGCTTGAGACTCTCTTCAATTAAACGCCTTTTTTCTGTGTTTGCAAGCAAATATTTGGTCATTTAGAAATTCATTTTACATATTGACAATATTTAATGCAGTGCAGTGTTGATTTAAAGAAAATAATCTTGAATTACACCAAGAGACCTAAAATTTTATGGGTGAAATGGCGCCATGGGGTGACTTCTCTTCCACCCCAATGCCTTCTCTTCTCCCTTCTCCTCCACCCCCTTTCTAATTCCCATCATCATTATCAACATCCAGGAGCCTTCTACATACGCACCTCAAAGTAAGTGTACTTTTCTACCTTTTTCGTTGAATTTAGGCAATTTTCGGTGAGCTGGAACCAATTACCCAAAAACCCATTGAAACAATGGTTTCGGTTAACGGGTTTTTCAGTTAACGAGCAACCATCTAGAACGGAGTGTGCTCGTTAACTGAGGGACCACTGTACAGTAATCGGTTCTAGGGCTTAAATTCGTTACCATTTTTGTAAATATCAAGAAGGTTGTACTATTCAATAATTTTAAAAGTTTAATATTAAATTTTTTAGTCATTTTAACAATTATTGAACATAACTGAAGTACAGGAAACTAGTTTTTTGCGCGCCAAACAGCCACTCAACACACCAAGCTTGGCGTCAGTTTGTTTATCGGTTCAGTGGAAGGAACATCTTGTTTGAGACTCTTCAACAAAAACGCTTTTTTTTCTGTTTTTCCAATCAAATTATTGGTCATTTTGAAATATATTTTACATATTGATAATATATATTGCAGTGCAGTGTTATATTTCAAGAAATCGAATCCAGCATGGCTCCAAAGAAATCGAGAAAAGTTATTTCAATCCAGGTAAAGCAGGAAATCATAAAGAAACATGAACAGGGCACTAGAACAAATGTGCTTAGTAAAGACTATGGCATGTCGGCATCAACTGTGTCAACAATTCTTGCACAGAAACACAAGTTCAAAGAAGTGAAAGTGAGAGACAAATCTACCAGACTGTTTAAAGGTAGATCATTGATAACAGAAACAGAGAGGTTACTTCTCATTTGGATCAGGGAATAGCAAATGAAAGGTGATTCAGTCTCTACAGAATTTATTTGTGAAAGAGCCAGGGAGATTTACGAACATTTAAAGTTAGATCAACCTGGTTCTTCTGGCACAGAGTTCGAAGATTTTCAGGCAAGCAAGGGCTGGTTTAAAAAATTCAAGAAAATAAGTGACATTTTCAATATTATTAGGCATGGTGAGGTTGCAAGTGCAGATAAAGAAGGAGCAGCAAAGTTTGTAGAGGACTTTAACAAACTGGTGGATGAAAAAAATTATCTTCCACAGCAAGTGTTCAATGTGGACGAAACTGGGCTGTTTTGGAAAAAGATGCCCAAAAGAACATTCATCACCAGAGATGAAGCCTCTTTACCTGGGCATAAACCCATGAAAGACTGTCTCACTCTATTGCTTGGTGCCAATGCTTCAGGGGATTTCTGACTGAAGCCTATGCTTGTCTACCACTCTGAGAACCCCAGGGTGTTCAAGCAACAAAAAGTGGTAAGAGGAAAGCTTGGAGTTTATTGGAAGTCCAACCGTAAGGCATGGGTGACAAGACAGCTCTTTAATGAATGGGCTGCTGAGGTGTTTTGTCCTTCTGTCAAAAGCTACCTAACTACCAATAAACTCCCTTTAAAGGCTCTTCTCCTCATGGATAATGCCCCTGGTCATGACCCTGAACTTGCCAGCACTTTGGAGGCTGAATTTGACTTTGTCAAAGTGTTGTTTTTGCCTCCCAACACTACATCAATCATGCAGCCAATGAACCAGAATGTGACCAGCAACTTCAAGAAGTTGTACATGAAGAAAATGTTCAGGAGGTGTTATCAGGCAACTTCCACTCATCCTGAGCTAACACTGGCACAGTTCTGGAAGACACAATTTAACATCCTGGAGGCTGTAAAATTGATTGTGTCATCATGGCAAGAAGTCTCCATTAGATCCCTCAATTCTGCATGGAAAGCACTGAGGCCATCAGCAGTTCATAATTTTGAGGGATTTGAAGAAGAAGCAGAGTTGGACAAGGGGATTGTGTCCATTGGTCAGTCATTGGGCCTCGAAGTGGATGAGGATGATGTGGAAGAACTTGTGATGTCTCATGAGCAGGAACTTACTCCTGATGACTTGCAGCAACTGGATGAGATGTTGGAGGCTGACAGTGGTGAGGAGGAAAGGGAAAGTGATGACCATATGTCTACTTCAGATTTAAAAGATTTTGTTCACTACTGGGCTAAGTTCAGGAAACTGGCTTCAAGGCACCCAGATGTGGAAACAACAGAACCTATTTTGTGTAATGTTGAGGACAGAGTGGTCTCCTTCAAACATCAGTTAATGATGAGGACGAGAAATGCCCCACAACCCAAATTTGACAGTTTCTTTACTAAAAGGCATCGGGAAACAGATGCTACCCCTCAGTCTTCCACTTCAAGAATGAGAGAAGATGTTCCTGCTGGAGAATATGTCAGTCCAGAGGTTCCTGACATTTTCATGGAAGGTGACTCACCTTCCAAGAACCAGTAAAATGCTTCTCCTCCACCATCACTTACTTCTCCTCCTCCACCTCCCACTTCAAATTCACATCAGCATCATCATCCAGCAGCCTTCTTCATACACACCTCAAAGTAAGTGTACTTTACAACATTTTTTTTTACTTCAGGTAATTTTCGGTGAGCTGGAACCAATTAACCAAAAACCCAATGAAACAATGGTTTCGGTTAACGAAAAACCTTCTGGAACGAATTGTGTTCATTAACCGAGGGACCACTGTAGTTGAAACCGCGTAAGAAAAATATGTGCAAGTTGCAAGTCTACTGTATAGACATCATATATTTTGCACAAGAGATAAAATTAATCACCTGTATCACATAAAAGTAGTGATTTATGTGATCTAGTATATATGTACGTATATTATATAGTGATTTAAGGGCGATTTGGGGGTGTTTCTGACTTTACGCGAAGTCCCAGGAACGCAACCCTCTCGAAAGTTGCGAGTCTACTGTACATCATTCTTATCATCAATTAAGTTTTTAATCTTAATTGCATTATTTCATTAAGTTATTCGGTATATACATATAAATAAAAAAATAATATGGCAACACAGCTCACACATTGATCACGGCAGCCAGTCATCACGTTAACACCACTACCACCAACAATAACACTCACCACCAACAATAACACTCACCATCATCAACAATGACCCTCACCACCAACAAAAATAACACTCACCACCAACACCAACAATAACACTCACCACCACCACCAACAATAACACTCACTACCACCAACAATAACACTCACCACCAACACCAACAATAACACTCACCACCAACACCAACAATAACACTCACCACCAACAACAATAACACTCACTACCACCAATAATAACACTCACCATCAACAACAATAACACTCACGACCACCACCACCACCAACAACAACACTCACTACCACCAACAATAACACTCACCAGCACCAACAACAACACTCACTACCACCAACAATAATGCTCACTACCACCAACAATAACACTCACCACCACCAACAATAACACTCACCACCACCACCAACAATAACACTCACCACCACCAACAATAACACTCACCACCACCACCAACAATAACACTCACTACCACCAATAATAACACTCACTACAGGTTGTACCTCTCTAGTCCGGCAACTTCGGGACCTGACCGGTGCCGGACCATGGAAATTGCCGGACCATGGAAATTCACCCTTTTCCTGGATAGATAGTGACTTGTGCTTATGCCTGGAAGCACTAGCACCACTTTCTCTGCATCATGGTCTCTTTGAAGACATATTGAAGGGTTAAATGTCGTATAGTAGCTTCTCAAATTTCGCGAGTTTTTAATTCTTAACGTATTTTATTGGAACACACAAAAAATAAATAAATAAAAATTTTGACGGCGGAAACTTGAATTTCGACGGGTTTGAACGGCCCGCCAACGTGCAGACGACGTGCATAATCGTGTAAACAGCGTCATTTCTCTTATGTACAAAAGATTCATTATTGTTTATTACTGAATGTCTTTTTTATTGAATTAATGTTTATGTGTGCAAAATGAGCAATACAATTCATTAATAATACGTAGAATATTAAAACACACGAGGAAATGACACAGCATTGTTTTCGTTGATTACAAAACCAGTGACTGACTGGTTCTACATATAAAACTGAAGAAAATAAGACCTTGGTTGTAGCTGTAGTAAAATTAATATGGTTGTTTTAAGTAATATTATTTAATGTTAATAAATGGAACAATAGAAGTAGCTAACGATAATGGTAAAGAAAAAAGAGAGATCGCATATGTAAGTGCGCATGCGCACACGTGAAAACATATCATCATTACTTTACATAAGAATATGAAAGCAACACTTATTTACTGTTCATATATATTTTAATTAATGTTTCTGAATTTGTTTTTATTGAATTAATGTACGTGTGTGCAAAATTAACAATACAATTTATTAATAATACGTGGAATATTAGAGGAGACGAGACGGCTGCCGGCATTGTTTATGTTAAAGCTTACGAAACCAGTGACTGATTGGTTCTACATATAAAACTGAAGAAAATAAGACCCTGAGTTTAGCTGTAGTAAAATTAATGTAAAAAAATGAATATGGTTGCTTGAAGTACCTGTAATGTTATTTAATGTTAATAAATGGAACAATATAAGTAGCTAACCATTAATGGTAAAAAAAAAGAAGTGAGACTGCTCGTATGTAAGTGAGCACATGTGAAAATATATCGTCATTACTCTACATAAGAATATGAAAGCAACACTTATTTACTGCTCATATATATTGAAGGGTTAAATGTTGTACTCTGTATAGACAAGCAGAGAGAGAGAGAGAGAGAGAGAGAGCAGCCGAACTGCCGGATGTAAACAAACCTTAATTTCCCGCGGCTTTTTTTTTTAAGGGGATTAGCCCACCCGGGAATAGGTCACTGACCCACATTAGGGCCTGAGGGGCAAAAATTTAATACTCCTGTAATAATAATAATAATTCAGATAAGTAAAAAAAAAAAAAAAATATTAAAGCTGCCTATCTACCAATTGAACAAACTAAAATCGTTCCGGACCACAGAATGCCGGACTAGAGAGGTACAACCTGTACCACCAGCAATAACACTCACCACCACCACCACCACCACCAACAATAACACTCACTACCACCAACAATAACACTCACCACCAGCACCAACAATAACACTCACTACCACCAATAATAACACTCACCACCACCAACAATAACACTCACCACCACCACCAACAATAACACTCACCACCACCACCAACAATAACACTCACCACCACCAACAATAACACTCACTACCACCAACAATAACACTCACCACCACCAACAACAATAACACTCACCACCACCACCAACAATAACACTCACCACCACCAACAATAACACTCACTACCACCAACAATAACACTCACCACCACCAACAATAACACTCACCACCACCAACAACAATAACACTCACCACCACCACCAACAATAACACTCACCACCACCACCAACAATAACACTCACCACCACCAACAATAACACTCACTACCACCAACAATAACACTCACCACCACCAACAATAACACTCACCACCATCACCACCACCAACAATAACACTCACCACCACCAACAACAATAACACTCACCACCACCACCAACAATAACACTCACCACCACCACCAACAATAACACTCACCACCACCAACAATAACACTCACTACCACCAACAACAACACTCACCTCCACCAACAATAACACTCACCACCACCAACAATAACACTCACCACCACCAACAATAACACTCACCACCAACAAAAACACTCACCACCAACAACAATAACACTCACCACCAACAATAACACTCACCACCAACAACAATAACACTCACCACCACCAACAATAACACTCACCACCACCAACAATAACACTCACCACTACCACCAACAAAAACACTCACCACCACCAATAATAACACTCACCACCACCAACAATAACACTCACCACCACCAACAATAACACTCACCACCACCACCACCACCAACAATAACACTCACTACCACCAACAATAACACTCACCACCACCACCAATAACACTCACCACCACCACCACCAACAAAAACACTCACCACCACCAACAATAACACTCACCACCACCAACAATAACACTCACCACCACCAACAATAACACTCACCACCACCAACAATAACACTCACCACCACCACCAACAATAACACTCACTACCACCACCAACAATAACACTCACCACCACCACCAACAATAACACTCACCACCAACAACAATAACACTCACCACCAACAATAACACTCACCACCACCAACAATAACACTCACCACCACCAACAATAACACTCACCACTACCACCAACAAAAACACTCACCATCACCAACAATAACACTCACCACCACCACCAATAACACTCACTACCACCAACAATAACACTCACCACCAACAATAACACTCACCACCAACAACAATAACACTCACCACCACCAACAATAACACTCACCACCACCAACAATAACACTCACCACCACCAACAATAACACTCACCACTACCACCAACAAAAACACTCACCACCACCAACAATAACACTCACCACCACCAACAATAACACTCACTACCACCAACAATAACACTCACCACCACCAACAATAACACTCACCACCACCACCAACAATAACACTCACCACCACCAACAATAACACTCACCACTACCACCAACAATAACACTCACCACCAACAACAATAACACTCACCACCACCACCAACAATAACACTCACTACCACCACCAACAATAACACTCACCACCAACAACAATAACACTCACCACCAACAATAACACTCACCACCACCAACAATAACACTCACCACCACCAACAATAACACTCACCACTACCACCAACAAAAACACTCACCATCACCAACAATAACACTCACCACCACCACCAATAACACTCACTACCACCAACAATAACACTCACCACCAACAATAACACTCACCACCAACAACAATAACACTCACCACCACCAACAATAACACTCACCACCACCAACAATAACACTCACCACCACCAACAATAACACTCACCACTACCACCAACAAAAACACTCACCACCACCAACAATAACACTCACCACCACCAACAATAACACTCACTACCACCAACAATAACACTCACCACCACCAACAATAACACTCACCACCACCACCAACAATAACACTCACCACCACCAACAATAACACTCACCACTACCACCAACAAAAACACTCACCACCACCAACAATAACACTCACCACCACCACCAACAATAACACTCACCACCACCAACAATAACACTCACCACCACCAACAATAACACTCACCACCACCAACAATAACACTCACCACTACCACCAACAAAAACACTCACCACCACCAACAATAACACTCACCACCACCAACAATAACACTCACTACCACCAACAATAACACTCACCACCACCAACAATAACACTCACCACCACCAACAATAACACTCACCACCACCAACAATAACACTCACCACCACCACCAACAATAACACTCACCACCACCACCAACAATAACACTCACCACCACCAACAATAACACTCACCACCACCAACAATAACACTCACCACCACCAACAATAACACTCACCACTACCACCAACAAAACACTCACCACCACCAACAATAACACTCACCACCACCAACAATAACACTCACTACCACCAACAATAACACTCACCACCACCAACAATAACACTCACCACCACCAACAATAACACTCACCACCACCAACAATAACACTCACCACCACCAACAATAACACTCACCACCACCAACAATAACACTCACCACCACCAACAATAACACTCACCACCACCAACAATAACACTCACCACCACCAACAATAACACTCACCACCACCAACAATAACACTCACCACCACCAACAATAACACTCACCACCACCAACAATAACACTCACCACCACCAACAATAACACTCACCACCAACAACAACACTCACTACCACCAACAATAACACTCACCACCACCAACAATAACACTCACCACCACCAACAATAACACTCACCACCACCAACAATAACACTCACCACCACCAACAATAACACTCACCACCACCAACAATAACACTCACCACCACCAACAATAACACTCACCACCACCAACAATAACACTCACCACCACCAACAATAACACTCACCACCACCAACAATAACACTCACCACCACCACAATAACACTCACCACCACCAACAATAACACTCACCACCACCAACAATAACACTCACCACCACCAACAATAACACTCACCACCACCAACAATAACACTCACTACCACCAACAATAACACTCACCACCACCAACAATAACACTCACCACCACCAACAATAACACTCACCACCACCAACAATAACACTCACCACCACCAACAATAACACTCACTACCACCAACAATAACACTCACCACCACCACCAACAATAACACTCACTACCACCAATAATAAAACTCACCACCACCAACAATAGCACTCACCACCACCAACAATAACACTCACTACCACCAACAATAACACTCACCACCACCAACAATAACACTCACCACCACCAACAATAACACTCACCACCACCAACAATAACACTCACCACCACCAACAATAACACTCACCACCACCAACAATAACACTCACCACCACCACCAACAATAACACTCACCACCACCAACAATAACACTCACCACCACCAACAATAACACTCACCACCACCAACAATAACACTCACCACCACCACCAACAATAACACTCACTACCACCAATAATAACACTCACCACCACCACCAACAGTAACACTCAACACCACCAACAATAACACTCACCACCAACAATAACACTCACCACCACCACCAACACTAACACTCACTACCACCAACAATAACACTCACCACCACCAACAATAACACTCACCACCATCACCAACAATAACACTCACTACCACCAACAACAACACTCACCACCACCAACAATAACACTCACCACCAACAATAACACTCACCACCAACAACAATAACACTCACCACCACCAACAATAACACTCACCACCACCAACAATAACACTCACCACCACCACCAACAATAACACTCACCACCACCAACAATAACACTCACCACCACCAACAACAACACTCACTACCACCAACAATAACACTCACCACACTCACTACCACTAACAACAACACTCACCATCACCAACAATAACACTCACCACCACCACCAACAATAACACTCACCACCACCAACAATAACACTCACTACCACCTACAATAACACTCACCACCACCAACAATAACACTCACTACCACCAACAATAGCACTCACCACCACCAACAATAACACTCACCACCACCAACAATAACACTCACCACCACCACCACCACCAACAATAACACTCACTACCACCAACAATAACACTCACCACCACCACCAACAATAACACTCACCACCACCACCACCAACAACAATAACACTCACTACCACCAACAAAAACACTCACCACCACTAACAACAACACTCACCACCACCAACAATAACACTCACCACCACCACCACCATCAACAACAATAACACTCACTACCACCAACAATAACACTCACCACCACCACCAACAATAACACTCACCACCACCACCACCAACAACAATAACACTCACTACCACCAATAATAACACTCACCACCACCAACAATAGCACTCACCACCACCACCACCAACAACAATAACACTACCACCAAGAAAAACACTCACCACCACTAACAACAACACTCACCACCACCAACAATAACACTCACTACCACCAACAACAACACTCACCACCACCAACAATAACACTCACCACCACCACCAACAATAACACTCACCACCACCAACAATAACACTCACTACCACCAACAATAACACTCACCACCACCAACAATAACACTCACTACCACCAACAATAACAGTCACCACCACCAACAATAACACTCACTACCACCAACAATAACACTCACCACCACCACCAACAATAACACTCACTACCACCAATAATAACACTCACCACCACCACCAACAATAACACTCACCACCACCACCACCAACAACAACAACAATAACACTCACTACCACCAACAATAACACTCACCACCACCACCAACAATAACACTCACTACCACCAACAATAACACTCACCACCACCACCAACAATAACACTCACTACCACCAACAATAACACTCACCACCACCACCAACAATAACACTCACCACCACCACCACCAACAACAACAACAATAACACTCACTACCACCAACAATAACACTCACCACCACTAACAACAACACTCACCACCACCAACAATAACACTCACCACCACCAACAATAACACTCACAACCACCACCAATAATAACACTCACTACCACCAACAATAACACTCACCACCACCACCAACAATAACACTCACTACCGCCAACAATAACACTCACCACCAACAATAACGCCCATACGTGCACGAACTGATCGCTATAAGAACAGCCCAGTCCCAACCATTGTAAAAATTATCAATAACTTGTAATAAACCAGTGTATTCACTCCCAGTAAACACTACTCCTTGCACTGTCACTATGTTGAAATGAACTGTAGTTTGAGCTTTTCCCCATCTAGTTATTATATGTTTTATTTGTGTCACTTATGTTACTTGTATATTATTTGTAATTCGAAACCCATTCCCCAAATATGTAACTGTATATTTTCAGCCTTCTGGCTGCCAAGCTCTTTCAATAAACCGTTAATTATTATTATTATTATTATTATTATAACACTCACCACCACCAACAATAACACTCACCACCACCACCACCAACAATAACACTCACCACCACCACCAACAATAAAACTCACCACCACCAATAACACTCACCACCACCACCAACAATAACACTCACCACCACCACCAACAATAACACTCACTACCGCCAACAATAACACTCACCACCAACAATAACACTCACTACCACCAACAATAACACTCACTACCACCACCAACAATAACACTCACCACCAACAATAACACTCACCACCACCAACAATAACACTCACCACCAACAATAACACTCACCACCAACAATAACACTCACCACCACCAACAATAACACTCACCACCACCACCAACAATAACACTCACTACCGCCAACAATAACACTCACCACCAACAATAACACTCACTACCACCAACAATAACACTCACTACCACCACCAACAATAACACTCACCACCAACAATAACACTCACTACCACCAACAATAACTCTCACCACCACCAACAATAACACTCACCACCACCACCAACAATAACACTCACCACCACCACCAACAATAACACTCACCACCACCAACAACAATAAAACTCACCACCACCAACAATAACACTCACCACCAACAATAACACTCACTACCGCCAACAATAACACTCACCACCACCAACAATAACACTCACTACCACCAACAATAACACTCACCACCACCAACAACAATAAAACTCACCACCACCAATAACACTCATTACCACCAACAATAACACTCACCACCACCACCAACAATAACACTCACCACCAACACCAACAATAACACTCACCACCACCACCACCACCAATAACACTTACCACCAACACCAACAATAACACTCACCACCAACACCAACAATAACACTCACCACCACCACCACCAACAATAACACTCACTACTGCCAACAATAACACTCACCACCAACAATAACACTCACTACCACCAACAATAACACTCACTACTGTGGGAGACTCAGATGATGCTTCCAATCAGGGGTAAAGGAAACACACTGGTGTCAAGTTCGTAAGTTCTATTTCTGGGACAAACACACAAAAGGAGTTAAGACAGGGGAAACAGCGTCCTGTCTCGGAATCTCTCTGGGTATCTCTATCTGCGCATGCGCGTACAGCGCGCATGTGCTCAAAGTCTGAACTACACTCAGTGACAAAAGAGGGTATGATTATAATATATAATACAGAGACCTGAATCAATAATGGTAAATAGTACAGTTACATATTACAGCATATTCGTCTCATATATCTACACCTCCCTCCCCCTCACGCTCGTAGTGCAATCTCGAGCGGACTCTTTTTCCAGGAGCCTTTGAGAGCGACGTGGGAAAACTGGGGGGTCACTGAATGAGGACTTACTTTTCTCGTCCAAGCAAGGGTTCACAGGGATGTGGGGGAGGGGTTCACCACTAGGGGACGGGACTGAACGAAGGAAGCGTCGATTCCGCCACCATACCCGACCACTAGGGAGACGGACCTCGTAATCCCTGGTCTTGCCGCAGCCCATGACAACCCCGACCTTGTCCCAGCGGTGAGACGTCGGGTCTTGAACCCGAACTGTTTGCCCGATACTCAACCTGGGAAGGGGTCGGGCGTGCTGGTCGTACTGTGCCTTTACCTGGTCAGCACGGGCGGCTGCACGACGATCGAAGTCCTCGGTCTTGGCCTGCCACTCCCTCGAGAAGGACTCAGGATGGGCAGGGACACATGACCGTAGTGGGTGGCCGTATAACATCTGTGCTGGGGAGCGACCTGTGAAGTTGGGGGTATTCCGCAATTTCAATAAACCCCGGTCAAACTTCTCACAGTCAATGTTGCCTGAGGGTGCCGTCTTGAGAATCAGATGCTTGACGGACTTTACGGCAGCCTCGGCATGTCCATTGGACTGGGGATAATGTGGCGAGGACACCACATGATGAACTCCCCATCGCTCCATGAAGTCCCGGAAGTCGTTGCTGGTGAACTGGGGCCCGCCGTCAGTCCTCAGGCGGAGAGGGACACCAACTTCCCGGAAGTAGCGGCAGAACATACGTACTGTATGAGAGGCAGTAGTGTTGCCTCCGCAGGGAACGACAACAGGCCACCCTGAGAGCCGGTCGGCGATGACGAGAAAGGACTTTCCCGCCACAACGAAGAAATCCGCAGAGACGGACTCAAAGGGCCTTGTAGGGTTGTTGTTGTTCATGAGGGGTTCCTGCTGCTGACTGCTGAGTGGAGCCGTCTTGAGGTCCTCCTTGGGAACCAGCACGTCCTTGGATTGCAGTAGGAAGAACTCCCTGGCTGCAGAAGGTGACGTATTGGTTGGGAGGGGCAGCTCCTTGCACCTGTTGACATGTTTAATTTCCGGAATTGGCTTGGGGAAGTCTGGAGATATTATGGCCAACTCTTGACAGTGGCCATAAGACAGTAGTGGCATCTGAACACCTTTGTGGACCTGAATCCTGGCAGAACATGACTGCTTACCTAGGGTGAGGGTAGCCTGAAATGTACCCAGAGCAGGTGCCATTGTAGAACCGTCTGCAGTGAGCGTTGTAGAAGTTGACGGTGGTTGCAAGCTGCTCCTAGGGATCCCCAGAATGTCGAGGTGTCTTGTGCCGATGACTGTGACGTCCGCACCTGTGTCAGGAAGCATCTGGATACGGGAAGTAATGTCGCCGTATGACAGGTGAACACAGATGGGCTGAGGTGTCTTGCTGACAGGAGAAGATGATCCCACGCGACAACAGATCTTGTTCTTCGCCGCCTGAGACTTGCAAGTAGTATCCTTTTTCTTCCGTGACTGACAGCATTTGTCAAAATGTCCAATGCGGCTACAGGAGCGGCACTGAACGTTGTTGGCAGGGCACTTCAGTGTCCTAGCCCAATGGCCACGACGGCCACAGTTATTGCAGGTGCTGTCAGCGGCAGGGCATTCAGAACCATGCCGACGAGCACAATACTGGCAGGGGTGACCTGGCGTCGAAGTCTGAAGTGATGCTGAAGAGTGATGCGAAGCTGAAGTCGGATGTGAAGCTGAAGTCGCATGTGAAGCTGAAGTCGGATGTGAGGCTGAAGTCCCGTCACGTCCTTTGTACTTCTTATATGCGGAGATGGCACACAGCTGGTTAGATGGAGCACGAATAGCAGAAGTCGCACTTCTGGTGGCTTCGTAAGAGCGGCAGGTGGTGACAACATCCTGTAGAGAGGAGGCAGTGTTGAGGGAGATAAGCTTCTGAATAAGCTCTTCGTCCCGCACACCCATGAGGATAATCATCTTCAGCTGTGTTTCCTCACAAGTCGACGAGTTCCCCGGACAAACGTCAACCTCCTCAGCGATGCGTCTGAGTCGTACGTAAAAATCTGCAAATGACTCACCCTCCAGCTGCTTACAACTGAGAAGCTCTCTCCTACGCAGAGCTTCGTTGCGGAGACCCTTGATATGCGTCTGTAAAGCATCCAAGACGTCCTTCACAGTCTTGTCTGTGTTGTGGGGGATTTGCAGGGTGTGCTCCAGGATACGTTGCGTCTCTAGGGTGAGACACATCCTCATCTGGATCAGCTGTTTCTCCCTAGGCAACCTCGATAAGTCGACCATCATCGAATAATCGTCCCATCTCCGACGCCATTCACGGAATACCTGGAACGAGGCATCAGCTTGGAGTGGCGGTGGACTCTGAGCGAGTGCTTTCTGTGGGGGGGGCAAAGAAGTTGGAGAGGACCCTTCGGGCGCGCCTGTGGACGAAGGGGCAGGTGTGGCAGCTGCTCGAAGGTTCACAGGTGTCAACAACTCGATCATGGCACTGAATCTGTCATTTTCTTGTTGACGCCTGTGATCCTCTTCCTGTCGCCTCCTGATGTCGTCTTGTCGTCGGTTTTCTTCCAAAAACTGAATTAAACGAAGGAAGTCGCCGCCTGTGGCAGGTTCCGGACGTGTGTAGTGGGGGCTAAGGGTGGGTGGGGCCGCTTGATCCACTTCCCGCTCCACTTGGAGTCCACTTACTGCACCGACATCAGTCTGATGTTGGGCTTGTTGGGTATCTGGAGAAGACCCAATAAATTCCTGATCTTCCATAAGGCCTGGTTTATTTCTCTCACAATTACTGTAATTAATAAGTGAGCAGAAAAGCAATCGTCTTTAAATGGAAGATATCTGCGAGCGTCTGTGAGTGAGTGAGTGTGTGTGCGTTCGTTCGTGCGTGTACTCGGAGCAGGCTGGCCAGAGAGCGGGTGGCTGGGTATAGCAACTCCTCACGCCAGTGCTAGCCGAGTCATGAGCGGGGAAGGATGTCAAAACTTGAGCTCTCCCCTAGGTCTTAAATGGGCTTCCCTCTTTTGTAAAAAGTGCAGGAACACGGGGAAACACTTTAAAGACACTAAAGGGCACACACAACACTGAAAAAGCACTTCACAACACTGCACTGTAAATCCAGGAATATCTTGAGAGGTACGCGCCGATATTCACTGGGCAGGAGGAGTTGACAAGATGGCGGCTCCGAGAGAGATTCTGCGTCCACTCCAATTCTGAATAATGTGATGTCCCAGCTAATCACTGCGCCATGTGGGAGACTCAGATGATGCTTCCAATCAGGGGTAAAGGAAACACACTGGTGTCAAGTTCGTAAGTTCTATTTCTGGGACAAACACACAAAAGGAGTTAAGACAGGGGAAACAGCGTCCTGTCTCGGAATCTCTCTGGGTATCTCTATCTGCGCATGCGCGTACAGCGCGCATGTGCTCAAAGTCTGAACTACACTCAGTGACAAAAGAGGGTATGATTATAATATATAATACAGAGACCTGAATCAATAATGGTAAATAGTACAGTTACATATTACAGCATATTCGTCTCATATATCTACAACTACCACCAACAATAACACTCACCACCAACAATAACACTCACTACCACCAACAATAACACTCACCACCACCACCACCAACAATAACACTCACCACCACCAACAATAACACTCACTACCACCAACAATAACACTCACCACCACCAACAATAACACTCACTACCACCAACAATAACACTCACCACCAACAATAACACTCATTACCACCAACAATAACACTCACCACCACCAACAATAACACTCACCACCAACAATAACAATAACACTCACCACCACCACCAACAATAAAACTCACTACCGCCAATAATAACACTCACTACCACCACCAACAATAACACTCACTACCACCACCAACAATAACACTCACCTCCACAACCACCAACAATGACACTCACTACCACCAACAATAACACTCACCACCACCAACAATAACACTCACCACCAACAATAACAATAACACTCACCACCACCACCAACAATAACACTAACTGCCACCAACAATAACACTCACTACCACCACCAACAATAACACTCACCTCCACAACCACCAACAATGACACTCACTACCGCCAACATTAACACTCACTACTGCCAACAATAACACTCACCACCACCACCACCACCAACACCAATAACACTCTCTACCACCAATAACACTCACTACCACCACCAATAACACTCACTACCACCAACAATAACACTCACTACCTCCAACAATAACACTCACTACCACGAACAACAACACTCACCACCACCACCAACAATAACACTCACCACCACCAGCAATAACACCCACTACCACCAACAATAACACTCACTACCACCACCATCAACAATAACACTCACCACCACCAACAACAACACTCACCACCATCACCAATATCACTCACTACCACCAACAATAACACTCACCACCACCAACAATAACACTCACCACCACCAACAATAACACTCACTACCACCAACAATAACACTCACCATCACCAACAATAACACTCACCACCAACAACAATAACACTCACCACCACCACCACCACCAACAACAATAACACTCACTACCACCAACAATAACACTCACCACCACCACCAACAATAACACTAACTGCCACCAACAATAACACTCACCACCACCAACAATAATACCCACTACCACCAACAATAACACTCACCACCACCAACAATAACACTCACTACCACCAACAATAACACTCACCATCACCAACAATAACACTCACCACCACCAACAATAACACTCACCACCACCACCAACAATAACACTCACCACCACCAACAATAACACTCACTACCACCAACAATAACACTCACCATCACCAACAATAACACTCACTACCACCAACAATAACACTCACCATCACCAACAATAACACTCACCACCACCAACAATAACACTCACTACCACCAACAATAACACTCACTACCACCACCAACAATAAAACTCACCACCACCAATAACACTCACTACCGCCAACAATAACACTCACTACCACCAACAATAACACTCACTTGTCATGGTCACATTGACTGTAATCTGTTTTATCAAATAATTCTTATTAAACTCCACGACTGCAAAACATGAGAGGTAGTTGGTTAGCTATCTCTGAGAAGGAGACATGTTTGTTCCCATTCGTTTTACACTCAGGATCCCTCTGTAAAGCCCGCCTTTGTGAAGACAGTTGTCAATACGTTGTTTATTTCACTTTTTCCTGCAAGCTCAATCTTGAATTAGTCTGTGTAAATCAACTCAAGTAATTTGCCAGACCTTTGTCAACTGAGGGTCATCCTTGAATGAGTAACAGTTGGGTTGTTTGTAATCTCTGTCATTGCGTGAGTAGCAATCGCTGGCAACTCAGGGGTATATATACCACGGGTAAGGGAGACAGAGCGTCCCCTGACGCCTGCTCTCCCATTTGTCTCCAGGTATGTTCTGTGTTCCCTAGCCATTCAGTTTGATTCAGTCAATTGTAGAGAATATCAGTGTTCATCAGTGTTCATGCTTCAACAGTTGAATTGTCATTCACCCAGTGTAAGAAGTAATATAACATAAATGTCGTCTGTCGTTTCCAGACAAGAGATTTGTAGTGCTTGTGTTGTTCATGCTTCCGTCCTCTGAGGCCTGCTCTCCCATTTGTCTCCAGATCCAATTGTGGCTCTTGGATCACTCAACGACTGCCCCGGATTCAGTAGATACCCAGCAGGGATCAATATATGAAACGATGGCACCGATTCGGCATGATTAATCTGCTCCACTGCCTCATGGAGCCAGACCCAAGACTCGCCATGTGTCTGGCTACCACCGATCACAGCCACGGTAGTGAGCCCCAGTGTTCTACCCTGGGATGCTCCCTGGAAGTTATATGTCCACAGAGTGTGGTGTATGTGTATGTTTGGGGGATAATTAGCAGGAAATAATTATCCCATGTTGGGTAGTGGACCCATGTATTTGCTGGTTTTAGTATTAACGTGTATGTTGTGAGTGCATCTCATATGCACTACCAACAGTCAGTAAGTTGTGTAAAATACCTTGTAATGTGTGAGAAGTAAACTTGTCTACTTGGGACTAGGAGTAAAGTCTTGTAACTGTAATGAGAAGTACCACTAGAAGATGTGGGTGAAGTAGTATTACCCACTTGGAGTGGCAGTAAAGTAATCTACAAGGAGTTGCCATGTACTATGTGTTGTGAGTAGGGCCAAGGAACCGGTCCTGCTAGGTAGTGCAATGTAACACCAGTAAGGTTGTGTGCAGTAAGAGTGTAATATCTGAGTAATTGCTGTTGAGTAAAAATAAGAAAATAAGTAAATAAGAAAATATGTAAAGAAGAAAATACTGAGTCTGCAATAAGCCCAGTAGTTGAGCCTGGTATTTATATGTTAATAATATCTCTTTTTCCCTTTGATTTCATATTAATAAATTTGTTCTTAGAGTATTTTAGGAGTATTCATTTCTCCCACAGTAGTTACCTTTATTTCCGTCCAAGTGACTTGATATCAGAATTACCATACCCATGTGCCTAGACCCTCGTCCATGCTACCAAAAATAACTAAGGTTATGCAGTAACCAATGAAGTAAGTGAAAAGAAAATGTGAAGAAACTGAGTAAAAGTAAGAACTAAGACAAGAGAAGTAAGTAAGATAAGGGTGGTGTAGGTGTTGAAAAATGCGCGCCCTTACACACTACCACCAACAATACTCATCACCTCCACTGCCAACAAAATTCACCACCAACAACACTCTCCACCACACTCCCATGACCACCAGCCACTGCTACCTGACACCACCCATACCCATACCCACACCACCCTCATGCCGCACCCCCCTCCCACTCCCCTGCACCCCACCCACGTGACCATCACCCCCTACCGCTCCCCTCTTCCCTTCCCACGATCACACACTAACTACTGTGGACATAAGAAACAATAATCTTTATGTTTTTGACCTTATCATCATTTTTTTTTTTTTGCACATTCTGTATGAAAAAAAAATTGTGTGAATGCAACATAGTAAAAGAAACCGAATAAAAATATATACAACTACTCAAACTTATGAGTTGAAAAGTAATAAAGATGCAACTCAAAAGTTGGCCCAGTAAGGGTGATGGTGGTAGTGATGGTGGTTGGCGAGCTGCCAAGTCCACACATACATGCTCATTATGTTAGGCTTCACATAGGCCTACTTCACACAAGCTTGTGTGAAACAGACCTTACGAACATGAGAGATGCAGCTAGTCCACTTGGTTTGAAATATTACTGCAAGGTATTGTAATTTTTAATTTACGAAGCAGCGGGTTATGCTTTGGGAATATTGAATAAGCGTGTTAAAATATCAATTGCAGATAAGCCAGGGTGCAAATAGCAAGGTATTCCTGCATGGTGTAATTTATCAGCACTTAATAAATGATACTGTAGTGTATTTATACATCAATCAGTTGTCTAAGTGTAACAAGTAGCCATTATGTATCCATCAAAAGTAACAAATGACAATGTTGTATTCTATCTTCATATCAAATATAGTACAGTACAGTATGTTATAATGAGCCCATTGTAAGATGATTTGCTGAGATTTCAAGGGTTATTCCTGTACTGTACATGTTGGAACATACTGTACGGTATATAACCCAAATTACATTAATTCTTATGAGGGAAAATTTCTCATTATAAAATGTTTCATTAAAGTCCCATTTCTATGGAACATGTATAATGAGGACCCCTGCAGCAGGATATGTATATTATGGACCCCTGCAGCAGAGTATGTATAATGAGGAATCCTGCAGCAGGATATATATAATGAGGACTCCTGTACCAGGATATGTATACAGTGATCCCTCGGTTAACGAACACCTTGGTTAACGGATTACCTTCCAAAAGAATATTAAATTTGGTTAACGAAAAAAATTCAGTTAATGAATTCCTTACGAATTTTTCCCAACATGTTTTCGCACGCTTTCGCCTGCTCACCAGCTGTAGTATTAGTCCGCCAATACAGTAATCGGTTTTTGGGCTTAAATTCGTTACTATTTGAGTAAACATCAAGAAGGTTGTACTATTCAATAATTTTCCAAGTCTTATATTAAAATTTGTAATCATCTTAACAATTATTTAACATAATTGAAGTACAGGGAACTAGTTTTTAGCGTGCCAAACAGCCACTTGACTCACCCAGAATGGTGTCAGTTTGTGTCTCTGCTCTGTGGGGGAAGCAGCTTGCTTGAGACTCTCTTGAACATAAACTATTTTTACATTTTTACAGTACAATTATTGGTCATTCTGAAATTTATTTTACATATTGACAATATATAGTGCAGTGCAGTGTTGATTTAAAGAAAATAATCTAGAATTACACCTAGTGAACTTAAAATTTTATGAGTGAAATGGCGGCATGAAGCATGGGGTGACCTCTCTTCCACCCCACTGCCTTCTCTTCTCCCTTCTCCTCCACCCCCACTTCAAAATCCCATCATCATCAACCAGGAGCCTTCTACATGCACACCTCAAAGTAAGTGTACTTTACTGCATTTATTTTTAGTTTGTATGTAATTTTCGGTGAGTCGTAACCAATTACCCAAAATCCCAATGAAACAATGGATTCGGTTAACGAACGACCCACTGGAACGAATTGTGTTCGTTAACCGAGGGACCACTGTATTGAGGACTCCTGTGGCAGGATATGTATATTGAGGACCACTGCAGCAGGATATGTATATTGAGGACCCCTGCAGCAGGATATGTATATTGATGACTCCTGTGGCAGGATATGTATAATGAGGAACCCTGCAGCAGAATATGTATAATGAGGACTCTTGCAGCAGGATATGTATATTGAGGACCCCTGCAGCAGCATATGTATATTGAGGACTCCTGTAGCAGGATATGTATAATGAGGACTCCTGCAGCAGGACATGTATATTGAGGACTCCTGCAGTAGGATATGTATATTGAGGACTCCTGTAGCAGGATAAGTACATTGAGGACTCCTGCAGCAGGATATGTATAATGAGGACCCCTGCAGCAGGATATGTATATTGAGGACTCCTGTAGGATATGTATATTGAGGATCCCTGTAGCAGGATATGTATATCGAGGACTCCTGCAGCAGGATATGTATAATGAGGACCCCTGCAGCAGGATATGTATATTGAGGACTCCTGAAACAGGATATGTATATTGAGGACTCCTGTAGCAGTATATGTATAATGAGGAATCCTGTAGCAGGATATGTATATTCAGGACTCCTGTAGCAGAATATGTATAATGCAGACTCCTGTGGCAGGATATGTATACTGAATTAAGGCCACTGCAGCAGGATATGTATATTGAAGACCCCTGCAGTAGGATATGTATATTGAAGACTCCTGTAGGATACGTATATTGAGGACTCCTGTAGCAGGATATGTATATTGAGGCCTCCTGTAGTAGGATATGTATAATGAGGACACCTGTAGTAGGATATGTATATTGAGGACTCCTGTAGCAGGATATGTATAATAAGGACTCCTGTAGCATGATATGTATATTGAGGACTCCTGTAGCAGGATATGTATATTGAGGACTCCTGTAGTAGGATATATATAATGGGGACTCCTGTAGTAGGATATGTATATTGAGGACTCCTGTGGTAGGATATGTATATTGAGGACTCCTGTAGTAGGATATGTATATTGAGGAATCCTGTAGCAGGATATGCATATTGAGGACTCCTGTAGTAGGATATGTATACTGAGGACTCCTGTAGTAGGATATGTATAATGAGGACTCCTGTAGTAGGATATGTATATTGAGGTCTCCTATAGTAGGATATGCATATTGAGGACTACGTAGTAGGATATGTATAATGAGGACTCCTGTAGCAGGATATATATATATTGAGGACTCCTGTAGTAGGATATGTATATTGAGGACTCCTGTAGTAGGATATGTATAATGAGGACCCCTGCAGCAGGATATGTATATTGAGGACCCCTGCAGCAGGATATGTATATTGATGACTCCTGTGGCAGGATATGTATAATGAGGAACCCTGCAGCAGAATATGTATAATGAGGACTCTTGCAGCAGGATATGTATATTGAGGACCCCTGCAGCAGCATATGTATATTGAGGACTCCTGTAGCAGGATATGTATAATGAGGACTCCTGCAGCAGGACATGTATATTGAGGACTCCTGTAGCAGGATAAGTACATTGAGGACTCCTACAGCAGGATATGTATAATGAGGACCCCTGCAGCAGGATATGTATATTGAGGACTCCTGTAGGATATGTATATTGAGGATCCCTGTAGCAGGATATGTATATTGAGGACTCCTGCAGCAGGATATGTACAGTGAGGACCCCTGCAGCAGGATATGTACATTGAGGACTCCTGCAACAGGATATGTATATTGAGGACTCCTGTAGCAGGATATGTATAATGAGGACTCCTGTACCAGGATATGTATATTGAGGACTCCTGTAGCAGGATATGTATAATGCAGACTCCTGTGGCAGTATATGTATACTGTATTAAGGCCACTGCAGCAGAATATGTATATTGAAGACCCCTGCAGCAGGATATGTATATTGAGGACTCCTGTAGGATATGTATATTGAGGACTCCTGTTGCAGGATATGTATATTGAGGCCTCCTGTAGTAGGATATGTATAATGAGGACACCTGTAGTAGGATATGTATATTGAGGACTCCTGTAGCAGGATATGTATAATGAGGACTCCTGTAGTAGGATATGTATAATGGGGACTCCTGTAGTAGGATATGTATATTGAGGACTCCTGTGGTAGGATATGTATATTGAGGACTCCCGTAGTAGAATATGTATATTGAGGACTCCTGTAGCAGGATATGCATATTGAGGACTCCTGTAGTAGGATATGTATACTGAGGACTCCTGTAGTAGGATATGTATAATGAGGACTCCTGTAGTAGGATATGTATATTGAGGACTCCTGTAGTAGGATATGCATATTGAGGACTCCTGTAGTTGGATATGTATAATGAGGACTCCTGTAGCAGGATATATATATATTGAGGACTCCTGTAGTAGGATATGTATATTGAGGACTCCTGTAGTAGGATATGTATATTGAGGACTCCTATAGCAGGATATGTATATTGAGGACACCTATAGCAGGATATGTATATTGAGGACTCCTGTAGTAGGATATGTATATTGAGGACTCCTGTAGCAGGATATGTATATTGAGGCCTCCTGTAGCAGGATATGTATATTGAGGCCTCCTGTAGTAGGATATGTATAATGAGGACTCCTGTTGTAGGATATGTATATTGAGGACTCCTGCAGCAGGATATGTATAATGAGGACTCCTGTAGCATAAACTCCTGTAGTAGGATATGCATATTGAGGACTCCTGTAGCAGGATATGTATATTGAGGACTCCTGTAGTAGGATATGTATAATGAGGACTCCTGTAGTAGGATATGTATATTGATGACTCCTGTAGCAGGATATGTATAATGAGGACTCCTATAGTAGGATATGTATAATGAGGGCTCCTGTAGCAGGATATGTATAATGAAGACTCCTGTAGCAGGATATGCATATTGAGGACTCCTGTAGTAGGATATGTATATTGAGGACTCCTGTAGTAGGATATGTATATTGAGGACTCCTGTAGTAGGATATGTATAATGAAGACTCCTGTAGTAGGATATGTATATTGAGGACTCCTGTAGCAGGATATGTATATTGAGAACTCCTGTAGTAGGATATGTATAATGAGGACTCCTGTAGTAGGATATGTATATTGAGGACTCCTGTAGTAGGATATGTATATTGAGGACTTCTGTAGCAGGATGTGTATAATGAGGACTCCTGTAGCAGGATATGTATAATGAGGACTCCTGTGGCAGGATATGTATACTGTATTGAGGACCTGTGGAGCAGGATATGTATATTGAGGACCCCTGCAGCAGGATATGTATATTGAGGACTCCTGTAGTAGGATATGTATATTGAGAACTCCTGTAGTAGGATATGTATAATGAGGACTCCTGTAGTAGGATATGTATATTGAGGACTCCTGTAGTAGGATATGTATATTGAGGACTTCTGTAGCAGGATATGTATAATGAGGACTCCTGTAGCAGGATATGTATAATGAGGACTCCTGCGGCAGGATATGTATACTGTATTGAGGACCTGTGCAGCAGGATATGTATATTGAGGACCCCTGCAGCAGGATATGTATATTGAGGACTCCTGTAGTAGGATATGTATATTGAGAACTCCTGTAGTAGGATATGTATATTGAGGACCCCTGCAGCAGGATATGTATATTGAGGACTCCTGTGGTAGGATATGTATATTGAGGACTCCTGTAGGAGGATATGTATATTGAGGACTCCTGTAGTAGGATATGTATATTGAGGACTCCTGTAGTAGGATATGTATAATGAAGACTCCTGTAGTAGGATATGTATATTGAGGACTCCTGTAGCAGGATATGTATATTGAGAACTCCTGTGGTAGGATATGTATATTGAGGACTCCTGTAGTAGGATATGTATATTGAGGACTCCTGTAGTACGATATGTATAATGAGGACTCCTGTAGTAGGATATGTATATTGAGGACTCCTGTAGTAGAATATGTATATTGACGGCTCCTGTAGCAGGATATGTTAATTGAGAACTCCTGTGGTAGGATATGTATAATGAATGACTCCTGTGGAAGGATATGTATATTGAGGAGTCCCGTAGTAGGATATGTATATTGAGGACTCCTGTACCAGGATATGTATAATGAGGACTCCTGTCGCAGGATATGTATATTGAGGGCTCCTGTAGCAGGATATGTATAGTGAGGACTCCTGTAGCAGGATATGTATATTGAGGACTCCAGTAGTAGGATATGTATATTGAGGACTCCTGTAGTAGGATATGTATATTGAGGACTACTGTAGTAGGATATGTACATTGAGGACTCCTGTAATAGGATATATATAATGGGGACTCCCGTAGTAGGATATGTATAATGAGGACTCCTGTAGTAGGATATGTATAATGAGGACACCTGTAGTAGGATATGTATATTGAGGACACCTGTAGCAGGATATGTATAATGAGGACTCCCGTAGCATGATATGTATATTGAGGACTCCTGTAGCAGGATATGTATATTGAGGACTCCTGTAGTAGGATATGTATAATGGGGACTCCTGTAGTAGGATATGTATATTGAGGTCTCCTGTGGTAGGATATGTATATTGAGGACTCCCGTAGTAGAATATGTATATTGAGGACTCCTGTAGCAGGATATGCATATTGAGGACTCCTGTAGTAGGATATGTATACTGAGGACTCCTGTAGTAGGATATGTATAATGAGGACTCCCGTAGTAGGATATGTATATTGAGGACTCCTGTAGTAGGATATGCATATTGAGGACTCCTGTAGTAGGATATGTATAATGAGGACTCCTGTAGCAGGATATATATATATTGAGGACTCCTGTAGTAGGATATGTATATTGAGGACTCCTGTAGTAGGATATGTATATTGAGGACTCCTGTAGTAGGATATGTATAATGAGGACTCCTATAGCAGGATATGTATATTGAGGACACCTGTAGTAGGATATGTATATTGAGGACTCCTGTAGGATATGTATATTGAGGACTCCTGTAGCAGGATATGTATATTGAGGCCTCCTGTAGTAGGATATGTATAATGAGGACTCCTGTTGTAGGATATGTATATTGAGGACTCCTGCAGCAGGATATGTATAATGAGGAATCCTGTAGCATAAACTCCTGTAGTAGGATATGCATATTGAGGACTCCTGTAGCAGGATATGTATATTGAGGACTCCTGTAGTAGCATATGTATGATGAGGACTCCTGTAGTAGGATATGTATATTGAGGACTCCTGTAGCAGGATATGTATAATGAGGACTCCTATAGTAGGATATGTATATTGAGGGCTCCTGTAGCAGGATATGTATAATGAAGACTCCTGTAGCAGGATATGTATATTGAGGACTCCTGTAGTAGGATATGCATATTGAGGAATCCTGTAGTAGGATATGTATAATGAAGACTCCTGTAGTAGGATATGTATATTGAGGACTCCTGTAGCAGGATATGTATATTGAGAACTCCTGTGGTAGGATATGTATATTGAGGACTCCTGTAGTAGGATATGTATATTGAGAACTCCTGTAGTAGGATATGTATAATGAGGACTCCTGTAGTAGGATATGTATATTGAGGACTCCTGTAGTAGGATATGTATATTGAGGACTTCTGTAGCAGGATATGTATAATGAGGACTCCTGTAGCAGGATATGTATAATGAGGACTCCTGTGGCAGGATATGTATACTGTATTGAGGACCTGTGCAGCAGGATATGTATAATGAGGACTCCTGTGGCAGGATATGTATACTGTATTGAGGACTCCTGTAGCAGGATATGTATAATGAGGACTCCTATAGTAGGATATGTATATTGAGGGCTCCTGTAGCAGGATATGTATAATGAAGACTCCTGTAGCAGGATATGTATATTGAGGACTCCTGTAGTAGGATATGCATATTGAGGAATCCTGTAGTAGGATATGTATAATGAAGACTCCTGTAGTAGGATATGTATATTGAGGACTCCTGTAGCAGGATATGTATATTGAGAACTCCTGTGGTAGGATATGTATATTGAGGACTCCTGTAGTAGGATATGTATATTGAGGACTCCTGTAGTAGGATATGTATAATGAGGACTCCTGTAGTAGGATATGTATATTGAGAACTCCTGTAGTAGGATATGTATAATGAGGACTCCTGTAGTAGGATATGTATATTGAGGACTCCTGTAGTAGGATATGTATAATGAGGACTCCTATAGCAGGATATGTATATTGAGGACACCTGTAGTAGGATATGTATATTGAGGACTCCTGTAGGATATGTATATTGAGGACTCCTGTAGCAGGATATGTATATTGAGGCCTCCTGTAGTAGGATATGTATAATGAGGACTCCTGTTGTAGGATATGTATATTGAGGACTCCTGCAGCAGGATATGTATAATGAGGAATCCTGTAGCATAAACTCCTGTAGTAGGATATGCATATTGAGGACTCCTGTAGCAGGATATGTATATTGAGGACTCCTGTAGTAGCATATGTATGATGAGGACTCCTGTAGTAGGATATGTATATTGAGGACTCCTGTAGCAGGATATGTATAATGAGGACTCCTATAGTAGGATATGTATATTGAGGGCTCCTGTAGCAGGATATGTATAATGAAGACTCCTGTAGCAGGATATGTATATTGAGGGCTCCTGTAGCAGGATATGTATAATGAAGACTCCTGTAGCAGGATATGTATATTGAGAACTCCTGTAGTAGGATATGTATAATGAGGACTCCTGTAGTAGGATATGTATATTGAGGACTCCTGTAGTAGGATATGTATATTGAGAACTCCTGTAGTAGGATATGTATAATGAGGACTCCTGTAGTAGGATATGTATAATGAGGACTCCTATAGTAGGATATGTATATTGAGGACTCCTGTAGCAGGATATGTATAATGAGGACTCCTGTAGCAGGATATGTATATTGAGGACTCCTGTAGTAGGATATGTATATTGAGGACTCCTGTAGTAGGATATGTATAATGAGGACTCCTGTAGTAGGATATGTATATTGAGGACTCCTGTAGCAGGATATGTATATTGAGAACTCCTGTGGTAGGATATGTATATTGAGGACTCCTGTAGTAGGATATGTATATTGAGGACTCCTGTAGGAGGATATGTATATTGAGGACTCCTGTAGTAGGATATGTATATTGAGGACTCCTGTAGTAGGATATGTATAATGAAGACTCCTGTAGTAGGATATGTATATTGAGGACTCCTGTAGCAGGATATGTATATTGAGAACTCCTGTGGTAGGATATGTATATTGTGGACTCCTGTAGTAGGATATGTATATTGAGGACTCCTGTAGTAGAATATGTATATTAACGGCTCCTGTAGCAGGATATGTTAATTGAGAACTCCTGTGGTAGGATATGTATAATGAATGACTCCTGTGGAAGGATATGTATATTGAGGAGTCCCGTAGGAGGATATGTATATTGAGGACTCCTGTACCAGGATATGTATAATGAGGACTCCTGTCGCAGGATATGTATATTGAGGGCTCTTGTAGCAGGATATGTATAGTGAGGACTCCTGTAGCAGGATATGTATATTGAGGACTCCAGTAGTAGGATATGTATATTGAGGACTCCTGTAGTAGGATATGTATATTGAGGACTACTGTAGTAGGATATGTACATTGAGGACTCCTGTAATAGGATATATATAATGGGGACTCCCGTAGTAGGTATGTATAATGGGGACACCTGTAGTAGGATATGTATAATGAGGACACCTGTAGTAGGATATGTATATTGAGGACACCTGTAGCAGGATATGTATAATGAGGTCTCCCGTAGCATGATATGTATATTGAGGACTCCTGTAGCAGGATATGTATATTGAGGACTCCTGTAGTAGGATATGTATCATGGGGACTCCTGTAGTAGGATATGTATATTGAGGTCTCCTGTGGTAGGATATGTATATTGAGGACTCCCGTAGTAGAATATGTATATGGAGGACTCCTGTAGCAGGATATGCATATTGAGGACTCCTGTAGTAGGATATGTATACTGAGGACTCCTGTAGTAGGATATGTATAATGAGGACTCCTGTAGTAGGATATGTATATTGAGGACTCCTGTAGTAGGATATGCATATTGAGGACTCCTGTAGTAGGATATGTATAATGAGGACTCCTGTAGCAGGATATATAAATATTGAGGACTCCTGTAGTAGGATATGTATATTGAGGACTCCTGTAGTAGGATATGTATATTGAGGACTCCTGTAGTAGGATATGTATAATGAGGACTCCTATAGCAGGATATGTATATTGAGGACACCTGTAGTAGGATATGTATATTGAGGACTCCTGTAGGATATGTATATTGAGGACTCCTGTAGCAGGATATGTATATTGAGGCCTCCTGTAGTAGGATATGTATAATGAGGACTCCTGTTGTAGGATATGTATATTGAGGACTCCTGCAGCAGGATATGTATAATGAGGACTCCTGTAGCATAAACTCCTGTAGTAGGATATGCATATTGAGGACTCCTGTAGCAGGATATGTATATTGAGGACTTCTGTAGTAGCATATGTATAATGAGGACTCCTGTAGTAGGATATGTATATTGAGGACTCCTGTAGCAGGATATGTATAATGAGGACTCCTATAGTAGGATATGTATATTGAGGGCTCCTGTAGCAGGATATGTATAATGAAGACTCCTGTAGCAGGATATGTATATTGAGGACTCCTGTAGTAGGATATGTATATTGAGGAATCCTGTAGTAGGATATGTATAATGAAGACTCCTGTAGTAGGATATGTATATTGAGGACTCCTGTAGCAGGATATGTATATTGAGAACTCCTGTGGTAGGATTTGTATATTGAGGACTCCTGTAGTAGGATATGTATATTGAGAACTCCTGTAGTAGGATATGTATAATGAGGACTCCTGTAGTAGGATATGTATATTGAGGACTCCTGTAGTAGGATATGTATATTGAGGACTTCTGTAGCAGGATATGTATAATGAGGACTCCTGTAGCAGGATATGTATAATGAGGACTCCTGTGGCAGGATATGTATAATGTATTGAGGACCTGTGCAGCAGGATATGTATATTGAGGACCCCTGCAGCAGGATATGTATATTGAGGACTCCTGTAGTAGGATATGTATATTGAGAACTCCTGTAGTAGGACATGTATATTGGGGACTCAAGTAGTAGGGTATGTATATTGAAGAAGCCTGTAGGTTATGTATATTTTTGACTCCTGTAGCAGGATATGTATATTGAGGACTCCTGCAACAGGATATGTATATTGAGGACTCCTGTAGTAGGATATGCATATTGAGGACTCCTGTAGTAGGATATGTATAATGAGGACTCATGTAGTAGGATATGTATATTGAGGACTCCTGTAGTAGGATATGTATATTGAGGACTCCTGTAGGATATGTAAATTGAGGACTCCTGTTGGATAAGTATATTGAGGGCTCCTGTAGCAGGATATGTAAATTGAAGACTCCTGTAGGATATGTATATTGAGGACTCCTGTAGTAGGATATGTATAATGAGGACTCCTGTAGGATATGTATATTGAGGACTCCTGTAGTAGGATATGCATAATGAGGACTCCTGTAGTAGGATATGTATATTGAGGACTCCTTTAGTAGGATATGTATATTGAGGACTCCTGTAGTAGGATATGTATATTGAGGACCACTGTAGTAGGACATGTACATTGAGGACTCCTGAAATAGGATATATATAATGGGGACTCCTGTAGTATGATATGTATAATGGGGACTCCTGTAGTAGGATATGTATATTGAGGACTCGTGCAGTAGGATATGTATATTGAGGACTCCTGTAGTAGGATATGTATATTGAGGACTCCTGTAGTAGGATATGTATAATGGGGACTCCTGTAGTAGGATATGTATATTGAGGACTCCTGTGGTAGGATATGTATTAGGATATGTATATTGAGGACTCCTGTAGTAGGATATGTATATTGAGAACTCCTGTACCAGGATATGTATAGTGAGGACTCTTGTAGCAGGATATGTATATTGAGGACTCCTGTAGCAGGATATGTATAATGAGGACTCCTGTGGCAGGATATGTATACTGTATTGAGGACCCCTGCAGCAGGATATGTATATTGAGGACCCCTGCAGCAGGGTATGTATATTGAGGACTCCTGTAGTAGGATATGTATATTGAGGACTCCTGTAGCATGATATGTATATTGAGGACCCCTGCAGCAGGATATGTATATTGAGGAATCCTTTGGTAGGATATGTATATTGAGGACTCCTGTAGCAGGATATGTATATTGAGGACCCCTGGAGCAGGATATGTATATTGAGGATTCCTGTAGTAGGACATGTACATTGAGGAGTCCTGTAGCAGGATATGTATCATGAGGACTCATGTAGCAGGATATGTATAATTAGGACCCCTGCAGCAGAATATGTATAATGAGGACCCCTGCAGCAGAATATGTATACTGAGGACCCCTGCAGCAGGATATGTATATTGAGGACACTTGTAGTAGGATATGTATATTGAGGACTCCTGTAGCAGGATATGTATATTGAGGACTCCTGCAGCAGGATATGTATACTGAGGACCCCTGTAGTAGGATATGTATATTGAGGACTCCTGTAGTAGGATATGTATATTGAGGACTTCTATAGTAGGATATGTATAGTGAGGACTCCTGCAGCAGGATATGTATATTGAGAACTCCTGTAGTAGGATATGTATATTGAGGTCTCCTGTAGGATATGTAAATTGAGGACTCCTGTAGGATAAGTATATTGAGGGCTCCTGTAGCAGGATATGTATATTGAGGACTCCTCTTAGCAGGGTATGTATATTGAGGACTCATGTAGCAGCATATGTATTTTGAGAACTCCTGTGGTAGGATATGTACATGGAGGACTCCTGTAGTAGGATATGTATATTGAGGACTCCTGTAGCAGGATATGTATATTGAGGACTCCTGTAGTAGGATATGTATATTGAGGACTCCTGTAGCAGGATATGTATTTTGAGAACTCCTGTGGTAGGATATGTATATTGAGGACTCCTGTAGTAGGATATGTATAATGAGGACTCCTGTAGTAGGATATGTATATTGAGGACTCCTGTAGTAGGATATGTATATTGAAGATGCCTGTAGGATATGTATATTTAGGACTCTTGTAGCAGGATATGTATATTGAGGACTCCTGCAACAGGATATGTATATTGAGGACTCCTGTAGTAGGATATGCATATTGAGGACTCCTGTAGTAGGATATGTATAATGAGGACTCATGTAGTATATGTATATTGAGGACTCCTCTAGTAGGATATGTATATTGAGGACTCCTGTAGGATATGTAAATTGAGGACTCCTGTAGGATGAGTATATTGAGGGCTCCTGTAGTAGGATATGTAAATTGAGGACTCCTGTAGGATATGTATATTGAGGACTCCTGTAGTATGATATGTATAATGAGGACTCCTGTAGGATATGTATATTGAGGACTCCTGTAGTAGGATATGCATAATGAGGACTCCTGTAGTAGGATATGTATATTGAGGACTCCTGTAGTAGGATATGAATATTGAGGACTCCTGTAGTAGGATATGTATATTGAGGACTACTGTAGTAGGATATGTACATTGAGGACTCCTGTAATAGGATATATATAATGGGGACTCCTGTAGTAGGATATGTATAATGGGCACTCCTGTAGTAGGATATGTATATTGAGGACTCATGTAGTAGGATATGTATATTGAGGACTCCTGTAGTAGGATATGTATACTGAGGACTCCTGTAGTAGGATATGTATAATGGGGACTCTTGTAGTAGGATATGTATATTGAGGACTCCTGTGGTAGGATATGTATATTGAGGACTCCTGTAGCAAGATATGTATAATGAGGACTCCTGTGGCAGGATATGTATACTGTATTGAGGACCCTTGCAGCAGGATATGTATATTGAGGACCCCTGCAGCAGGATATGTATATTGAGAACTCCTGTGGTAGGATATGTATACTGAGGACTCCTGTAGTAGGATATGTATAATGAGGACTCCTGTAGTAGGATATGTATATTGAGGACTCCTGTAGTAGGATATGTATATTGAGGACTCCTATAGTAGGATATGTATATTGAGGACTCCTGTAGCAGGATATGTATATTGAGGACTCCTGTACTAGGATATGTATATTGAGGACTCCTGTAGTAGGATATGTATATCGAGGACTCCTGTAGTAGGATATGTATAATGGGGACTCTTGTAGTAGGATATGTATATTGAGGACTCCTGTGGTAGGATATGTATATTGAGGACTCCTGTAGCAAGATATGTATAATGAGGACTCCTGTGGCAGGATATGTATACTGTATTGAGGACCCCTGCAGCAGGATATGTATATTGAGGACCCCTGCAGCAGGATATGTATATTGAGAACGCCTGTGGTAGGATATGTATATTGAGGACTCCTGTAGTAGGATATGTATATTGAGGACTCCTGTAGCAGGATATGTAGATTGAGGACCCCTGCAGCAGGATATGTATATTGAGGACACCTGTGGTAGGGTATGTATATTGAGGACTCCTGTAGCAGGATATGTATATTGAGGACCCCTGGAGCAGGATATGTATATTGAGGACTCCAGTAGTAGGATATGTATATTGAGGACTTCTGTACCAGGATATGTATAATGAGGACTCCTGTAGCAGGATATGTATAATTAGGACCCCTGCAGCAGGATATGTATAATGAGGACCCCTGCAGCAGGATATGTATGTTGAGGACTCCTGTAGTAGGATATGTATATTGAGGTCTCCTGTAGCAGGATATGTATATTGAGGACTCCTGCAGCAGGATATGTATATTGAGGACCCCTGCAGCACGATATGTATATTGAGGACTCCTGTAGTAGGATATGTATATTGAGAACACCTGTAGCAGGATATATATATTGAGGACTCCTGTAGTAGGATATGTATATTGAGGACTCCTGTAGAAAGGATATGTATATTGAGGACTCCTGTAGCAGGATATGTATATTGAGAACTCCTGTGGTAGGATATGTATATTGAGGACTCCTGTAGCAGAATTTGTATATTGAGAACTCCTGTGGTAGGATATGTATATTGAGGACTCCTGAAGTAGGATATGTATAATGAGAACTCCTGTAGTAGGATATGTATATTGAGGACTCCTATAGTAGGATATGTATATTGAGGACTCCTGCAGCAGGATATGTATATTGAGGACTCCTGTAGTAGGATATGTACATTGAGGACTCCTGTAGTAGGATATGTATATTGAGGACTCCTGTAGTAGGATATGTATATTGAGGACTCCTGTAGGATATGTATATTGAGGATTCCTGTAGTAGGATATGTATATTGAGGACTCCTGTAGTTGGATATGTATATTGAGGACTCCTGTAGTAGGATATGTATATTGAGGACTCCTGTAGTAGGATATGTATATTGAGAACTCCTGTAGTTGGATATGTATATTGAGGACTCCTGTAGTAGGACATGTATATTGAGGAGTCCTGTAGCAGGATATGTATCATGAGGACTCCTGTAGCAGGATATGTATAATTAGGACCCCTGCAGCAGAATATGTATAATGAGGACCCCTGCAGCAGAATATGTATATTGAGGACCCCTGCAGCAGGATATGTATATTGAGGACTCTTGTAGTAGGATATGTATATTGAGGACTCCTGTAGCAGGATATGTATATTGAGGACCCCTGCAGCAGGATATGTATATTTAGGACCCCTGTAGTAGGATATGTATATTGAGGACTCCTGTAGTAGGATATGTATATTGAGGACTCCTATAGTAGGATATGTATAGTGAGGACTCCTGCAGCAGGATATGTATATTGAGAACTCCTGTAGTAGGATATGTATATTGAGGACTCCTGTAGGATATGTAAATTGAGGACTCCTGTAGGATAAGTATATTGAGGGCTCCTGTAGCAGGATATGTATATTGAGGACTCCTGTAGCAGGGTATGTATATTGAGGACTCATGTAGCAGCATATGTATTTTGAGAACTCCTGTGGTAGGATATGTATATTGAGGACTCCTGTAGCAGTATATGTATATTGAGGACCCCTGCAGTAGGATATGTATATTGAGGACTCCTGTAGTAGGATATGTATATTGAGGACACCTGTGGTAGGATATGTATATTGAGGACTCCTGTAGCGGGATATGTATATTGAGGATTCCTGTAGTAGGATATGTACATTGCGGACTCCTGTAGTAGGATATGTATATTGAGGACTCCTGTAACAGGATATGTATTTTGAGAACTCCTGTGGTAGGATATGTATATTGAGGACTCCTGTAGTAGGATATGTATAATGAGGACTCCTGTAGTAGGATATGTATATTGAGGACTCCTGTAGTAGGATATGTATACTGAAGATGCCTGTAGGATATGTATATTTAGGACTCTTGTAGCAGGATATGTATATTGAGGACTCCTGCAACAGGATATGTATATTGAGGACTCCTGTAGTAGGATATGCATATTGAAGACTCCTGTAGTAGGATATGTATAATGAGGACTCATGTAGTATATGTATATTGAGGACTCCTGTAGTAGGATATGTATATTGAGGACTCCTGTAGGATATGTAAATTGAGGACTCCTGTAGGATAAGTATGTTGAGGGCTCCTGTAGTAGGATATGTAAATTGAGGATTCCTGTAGTATATGTATATTGAGGACTCCTGTAGTACGATATGTATAATGAGGACTCCTGTAGGATATGTATATTGAGGACTCCTGTAGTAGGATATGCATAATGAGGACTCCTGTAGTAGGATATGTATATTGAGGACTCCTGTAGTAGGATATGAATATTGAGGACTCCTGTAGTAGGATATGTATATTGAGGAGTCCTGTAGTAGGATATGTATAATGGGGACTCCTGTAGTAGGATATGTATATTGAGGACTCCTGTAGTAGGATATGTATATTGAGGATTCCTGTAGCAAGATATGTATAATGAGGACTCCTGTGGCAGGATATGTATATTGAGGACTCCTGTAGCAGGATATGTATATTGAGGACTCCTGCAGTAGGATATGTATATTGAGGACTCCTGTAGTAGGATATGTATATTGAGGACACCTGTGGTAGGATATGTATATTGAGGACTCCTGTAGCAGGATATGTATATTGAGGACTCCTGTAGTAGGATATGTACATTGAGGACTCCTGTAGTAGGATATGTATATTGAGGACTCCTGTAACAGGATATGTATTTTGAGAACTCCTGTGGTAGGATATGTATATTGAGGACTCCTGTAGTAGGATATGTATAATGAGGACTCCTGTAGTAGGATATGTATATTGAGGACTCCTGTAGTAGGATATGTATACTGAAGATGATTGTAGGATATGTATATTTAGGACTCTTGTAGCAGGATATGTATATTGAGGACTCCTGCAACAGGATATGTATATTGAGGACTCCTGTAGTAGGATATGCATATTGAAGACTCCTGTAGTAGGATATGTATAATGAGGACTCATGTAGTATATGTATATTGAGGACTCCTGTAGTAGGATATGTATATTGAGGACTCCTGTAGGATATGTAAATTGAGGACTCCTGTAGGATAAGTATGTTGAGGGCTCCTGTAGTAGGATATGTAAATTGAGGATTCCTGTAGTATATGTATATTGAGGACTCCTGTAGTACGATATGTATAATGAGGACTCCTGTAGGATATGTATATTGAGGACTCCTGTAGTAGGATATGCATAATGAGGACTCCTGTAGTAGGATATGTATATTGAGGACTCCTGTAGTAGGATATGAATATTGAGGACTCCTGTAGTAGGATATGTATATTGAGGAGTCCTGTAGTAGGATATGTATAATGGGGACTCTTGTAGTAGGATATGTATATTGAGGACTCCTGTGGTAGGATATGTATATTGAGGACTCCTGTAGCAAGATATGTATAATGAGGACTCCTGTGGCAGGATATGTATACTGTATTGAGGACCCCTGCAGCAGGATATGTATATTGAGGACCCCTGCAGCAGGATATGTATATTGAGAACGCCTGTGGTAGGATATGTATATTGAGGACTCCTGTAGTAGGATATGTATATTGAGGACTCCTGTAGCAGGATATGTAGATTGAGGACCCCTGCAGCAGGATATGTATATTGAGGACACCTGTGGTAGGGTATGTATATTGAGGACTCCTGTAGCAGGATATGTATATTGAGGACCCCTGGAGCAGGATATGTATATTGAGGACTCCAGTAGTAGGATATGTATATTGAGGACTTCTGTACCAGGATATGTATAATGAGGACTCCTGTAGCAGGATATGTATAATTAGGACCCCTGCAGCAGGATATGTATAATGAGGACCCCTGCAGCAGGATATGTATATTGAGGACTCCTGTAGTAGGATATGTATATTGAGGTCTCCTGTAGCAGGATATGTATATTGAGGACTCCTGCAGCAGGATATGTATATTGAGGACCCCTGCAGCACGATATGTATATTGAGGACTCCTGTAGTAGGATATGTATATTGAGAACACCTGTAGCAGGATATATATATTGAGGACTCCTGTAGTAGGATATGTATATTGAGGACTCCTGTAGAAAGGATATGTATATTGAGGACTCCTGTAGCAGGATATGTATATTGAGAACTCCTGTGGTAGGATATGTATATTGAGGACTCCTGTAGCAGAATTTGTATATTGAGAACTCCTGTGGTAGGATATGTATATTGAGGACTCCTGAAGTAGGATATGTATAATGAGAACTCCTGTAGTAGGATATGTATATTGAGGACTCCTATAGTAGGATATGTATATTGAGGACTCCTGCAGCAGGACATGTATATTGAGGACTCCTGTAGTAGGATATATACATTGAGGACTCCTGTAGTAGGATATGTATATTGAGGACTCCTGTAGTAAGATATGTATATTGAGGACTCCTGTAGGATATGTATATTGAGGATTCCTGTAGTAGGATATGTATATTGAGGACTCCTGTAGTTGGATATGTATATTGAGGACTCCTGTAGTAGGATATGTATATTGAGGACTCCTGTAGTAGGATATGTATATTGAGGACTCCTGTAGTTGGATATGTATATTGAGGACTCCTGTAGTAGGACATGTATATTGAGGAGTCCTGTAGCAGGATATGTATCATGAGGACTCCTGTAGCAGGATATGTATAATTAGGACCCCTGCAGCAGAATATGTATAATGAGGACCCCTGCAGCAGAATATGTATATTGAGGACCCCTGCAGCAGGATATGTATATTGAGGACTCTTGTAGTAGGATATGTATATTGAGGACTCCTGTAGCAGGATATGTATATTGAGGACTCCTGCAGCAGGATATGTATATTTAGGACCCCTGTAGTAGGATATGTATATTGAGGACTCCTGTAGTAGGATATGTATATTGAGGACTCCTATAGTAGGATATGTATAGTGAGGACTCCTGCAGCAGGATATGTATATTGAGAACTCCTGTAGTAGGATATGTATATTGAGGACTCCTGTAGGATATGTAAATTGAGGACTCCTGTAGGATAAGTATATTGAGGGCTCCTGTAGCAGGATATGTATATTGAGGACTCCTGTAGCAGGGTATGTATATTGAGGACTCATGTAGCAGCATATGTATTTTGAGAACTCCTGTGGTAGGATATGTATATTGAGGACTCCTGTAGCAGTATATGTATATTGAGGACCCCTGCAGTAGGATATGTATATTGAGGACTCCTGTAGTAGGATATGTATATTGAGGACACCTGTTGTAGGAAATGTATATTGAGGACTCCTGTAGCGGGATATGTATATTGAGGATTCCTGTAGTAGGATATGTACATTGCGGACTCCTGTAGTAGGATATGTATATTGAGGACTCCTGTAGCAGGATATGTATATTGAGGACTCCTGTAGTAGGATATGTATATTGAGGACTCCTGTAACAGGATATGTATTTTGAGAACTCCTGTGGTAGGATATGTATATTGAGGACTCCTGTAGTAGGACATGTATAATGAGGACTCCTGTAGTAGGATATGTATATTGAGGACTCCTGTAGTAGGATATGTATACTGAAGATGCCTGTAGGATATGTATATTTAGGACTCTTGTAGCAGGATATGTATATTGAGGACTCCTGCAACAGGATATGTATATTGAGGACTCCTGTAGTAGGATATGCATATTGAGGACTCCTGTAGTAGGATATGTATAATGAGGACTCATGTAGTATATGTATATTGAGGACTCCTGTAGTAGGATATGTATATTGAGGACTCCTGTAGGATATGTAAATTGAGGACTCCTGTAGGATAAGTATATTGAGGGCTCCTGTAGTAGGATATGTAAATTGAGGATTCCTGTAGGATATGTATATTGAGGACTCCTGTAGTACGATATGTATAATGAGGACTCCTGTAGGATATGTATATTGAGGACTCCTGTAGTAGGATATGCATAATGAGGACTCCTGTAGTAGGATATGTATATTGAGGACTCCTGTAGTAGGATATGAATATTGAGGACTCCTGTAGTAGGATATGTATATTGAGGAATACTGTAGTAGGATATGTACATTGAGGACTCCTGTAATAGGATATATATAATGGGGACTCCTGTAGTAGGATATGTATAATGGGAACTCCTGTAGTATGATATGTATATTGAGGACTCATGTAGTAGGATATGTATATTGAGGACTCCTGTAGTAGGATATGTATATTGAGGACTCCTGTAGTAGGATAGGTATAATGGGGACTCTTGTAGTAGGATATGTATATTAAGGACTCCTGTGGTAGGATATGTATATTGAGGACTCCTGTAGCAAGATATGTATAATGAGGACTCCTGTGGCAGGATATGTATACTGTATTGAGGACCCCTGCAGCAGGATATGTATATTGAGGACCCCTGCAGCAGGATATGTAAATTGAGAACTCCTGTGGTAGGATATGTATATTGAGGACTCCTGTAGTAGGATATGTATAATGAGGACTCCTGTAGTAGGATATGTATATTGAGGACTCCTGTAGTAGGATATGTATATTGAGGACTCCTATAGTAGGATATGTATATTGAGGACTCCTGTAGCAGGATATGTATATTGAGGACTCCTGTACTAGGATATGTATATTGAGGACTCCTGTAGTAGGATATGTATATCGAGGACTCCTGTAGTACGATATGTATATTGAGGGCTCCTGTCGCAGGATATGTATATTGAGGACTCCTGTACCAGGATATGTATAGTGAGGACCCCTGCAGCAGGATATGTATATTGAGGACTCCTGTAGTAGGATATGTATATTGAGGACTCCTGTAGTAGGATATGTATAATGGGGACTCTTGTAGTAGGATATGTATATTGAGGACTCCTGTGGTAGGATATGTATATTGAGGACTCCTGTAGCAAGATATGTATAATGAGGACTCCTGTGGCAGGACATGTATACTGTATTGAGGACCCCTGCAGCAGGATATGTATATTGAGGACCCCTGCAGCAGGATATGTATATTGAGAACTCCTGTGGTAGGATATGTATATTGAGGACTCCTGTAGTAGGATATGTATATTGAGGACTCCTGTAGCAGGATATGTAGATTGAGGACCCCTGCAGCAGGATATGTATATTGAGGACACCTGTGGTAGGGTATGTATATTGAGGACTCCTGTAGCAGGATATGTATATTGAGGACCCCTGGAGCAGGATATGTATATTGAGGACTCCAGTAGTAGGATATGTATATTGAGGACTTCTGTACCAGGATATGTATAATGAGGACTCCTGTAGCAGGATATGTATAATTAGGACCCCTGCAGCAGGATATGTATAATGAGGACCCCTGCAGCAGGATATGTATATTGAGGACCCCTGCAGCACGATATGTATATTGAGGACTCCTGTAGTAGGATATGTATATTGAGGTCTCCTGTAGCAGGATATGTATATTGAGGACTCCTGCAGCAGGATATGTATATTGAGGACCCCTGCAGCACGATATGTATATTGAGGACTCCTGTAGTAGGAAATATATATTTAGAACACCTGTAGCAGGATATATATATTGAGGACTCCTGTAGTAGGATATGTATATTGAGGACTCCTGTAGAAAGGATATGTATATTGAGGACTCCTGTAGCAGGATATGTATATTGAGGACTCCTGTAGTAGGATATGTATATTGAAGACTCCTGTAGCAGAATTTGTATATTGAGAACTCCTGTGGTAGGATATGTATATTGAGGACTCCTATAGTAGGATATGTATATTGAGGACTCCTGCACTAGGATATGTATATTGAGGACTCCTGTAGTAGGATATGTATATTGAGGACTCCTGTAGGATATGTATATTGAGGACTCCTGTAGTAGGATATGTATATTGAGGACTCCTGTAGTTGGATATGTATATTGAGGACTCCTGTAGTAGGATATGTAAATTGAGGACTCCTGTAGTAGGATATGTATATTGAGGACTCCTGTAGTTGGATATGTATATTGAGGACTCCTATAGTAGGACATGTATATTGAGGAGTCCTGTAGCAGGATGTGTATCATGAGGACTCCTGTAGCAGGATATGTATAATTAGGACCCCTGCAGCAGAATATGTATAATGAGGACCCCTGCAGCAGAATATGTATATTGAGGACCCCTGCAGCAGGATATGTATATTGAGGACTCTTGTAGTAGGATATGTACATTGAGGACGCCTGTAGCAGGATATGTATATTGAGGACTCCTGCAGCAGGATATGTATATTTAGGACCCCTGTAGTAGGATATGTATATTGAAGACTCCTGTAGTAGGATATGTATATTGAGGACTCCTATAGTAGGATATGTATAGTGAGGACTCCTGCAGCAGGATATGTATATTGAGAACTCCTGTAGTAGGATATGTATATTGAGGACTCCTGTAGGATATGTAAATTGAGGACTCCTGTAGGATAAGTACATTGAGGGCTCCTGTAGCAGGATATGTATATTGAGGACTCCTGTAGCAGAGTATGTATATTGAGGACTCATGTAGCAGCATATGTATTTTGAGAACTCCTGTGGTAGGATATGTATATTGAGGACTCCTGTAGCAGGATATGTATATTGAGGACCCCTGCAGTAGGATATGTATATTGAGGACTCCTGTAGTAGGATATGTATATTGAGGACACCTGTGGTAGGATATGTATATTGAGGACTCCTGTAGCGGGATATGTATATTGAGGATTCCTGTAGTAGGATATGTACATTGAGGACTCCTGTAGTAGAATATGTATATTGAGGACTCCTGTAGCAGGATATGTATATTGAGGACTCCTGTAGTAGGATATGTATATTGAGGACTCCTGTAGCAGGATATGTATTTTGAGAACTCCTGTGGTAGGATATATATATTGAGGACTCCTGTAGTAGGATATGTATAATGAGGACTCCTGTAGTAGGATATGAATATTGAGGACTCCTGTAGTAGGATATGTATATTGAAGATGCCTGTAGGATATGTATATTTAGGACTCTTGTAGCAGGATATGTATATTGAGGACTCCTGCAACAGGATATGTATATTGAGGACTCCTGTAGTAGGATATGCATATTGAGGACTCCTGTAGTAGGATATGTATAATGAGGACTCATGTAGTATATGTATATTGAGGACTCCTGTAGTAGGATATGTATATTGAGGACTCCTGTAGGATATGTAAATTGAGGACTCCTGTAGGATAAGGATATTGAGGGCTCCTGTAGTAGGATATGTAAATTGAGGACTCCTGTAGGATATGTATATTGAGGACTCCTGTAGTACGATATGTATAATGAGGACTCCTGTAGGATATGTATTTTGAGGACTCCTGTAGTAGGATATGCATAATGAGGACTCCTGTAGTAGGATATGTATATTGAGGACTCCTGTAGTAGGATATGTATATTGAGGACTCCTGTAGTAGGATATGTATATTGAGGACTACTGTAGTAGGATATGTACATTGAGGACTCCTGTAATAGGATATACATAATGGGGACTCCTGTAGTAGGATATGTATAATGGGCACTCCTGTAGTAGGATATGTATATTGAGGACTCATGTAGTAGGATATGTATATTGAGGACTCCTGTAGTAGGATATGTATATTGAGGACTCCTGTAGTAGGATATGTATAATGGGGACTCTTGTAGTAGGATATGTATATTGAGGACTCCTGTGGTAGGATATGTATATTGAGGACTCCTGTAGCAAGATATGTATAATGAGGACTCCTGTAGTAGGATATGCATATTGAGGACTCCTGTAGTAGGATATGTATATTGAGGACTCCTGTAGCAGGATATGTATATTGAGGACTCCTGTAGCAGGATATGTATATTGAGGACCCCTGCAGCATGATATGTATATTGAGGACTCCTGTAGTAGGATATGTATATTGAGGACTCCTGTAGCAGGATAGGTATATTGAGGACCCCTGCAGCAGGATATGTATATTGAGGACACCTGTGGTAGGATATGTATATTGAGGACTCCTGTAGCATGATATGTATATTGAGGACTCCTGTGGTAGGATATGTATATTGAGGACTCCTGTAGTAGGATATGTACATTGAGGACTCCTGTAGTAGGATATGTATATTGAGGACTCCTATAGTAGGATATGTATAGTGAGGACTCCTGCAGCAGGATATGTATATTGAGAACTCCTGTAGTAGGATATGTATATTGAGGACTCCTGTAGGAAATGTAAATTGGGGACTCCTGTAGGGTAAGTATATTGAGGGCTCCTGTAGCAGGATATGTATAGTGAGGACTCCTGTAGCAGGATATGTATATTGAGGACCCCTGCAGCAGGATATGTATATTGAGGACTCCTGTAGTAGGATATGTATATTGAGGACGTCTGTAGCAGGATATATATATTGAGGACTCTGTAGTAGGATATGTATATTGAGGACTCCTGTAGCAGGATATGTATATTGAGAACTCGTGTGGTAGGATATGTATATTGAGGACTCCTGTAGTAGGATATGTATAATGAGGACTCCTGTAGTAGGATATGTATATTGAAGACTCCTGTAGTAGGATATGTACATTAAGGACTCCTGCAACAGGATATGTATATTGAGGACTCCTTTAGTAGGATATGCATATTGAGGACTCCTGTAGTAGGATATGTATAATGAGGACTCCTGTAGTAGGATATGTATATTGAGAACTCCTGTAGTAGGATATGTATATTGAGGACTCCTGGAGGATATGTAAATTGAGGACTCCTGTAGGATAAGTATATTGATGACTCCTTTAGTAGGATATGTAAATTGAGGACTCCTGTACGATATGTATATTGAGGAGTCCTGTAGTATAATATGTATAATGAGGACTCCTGTAGGATATGTATATTGTGGACTCCTGTAGTAGGATGTGTATAATGAGGACTCCTGTAGTAGGATATGTATATTGAGGACACCTGTAGTTGGATATGTATATTGAGGACTCTTGTAGTAGGATATGTATATTGAGGACTCCTGTAGTAGGATATGTACATTGAGGACTCCTGTAATAGGATATGTATAATGGGGACTCCTGTAGTAGGATATGTATAATGGGAACTCCTGTAGTAGGATATGTATAATGGGGACTCCTGTAGTAGCATATGTATATTGAGGACTCCTGTGGTAGGCCATGTATATTGAGGACTCCCGTAGTAGGATATGTATATTGAGGACTCTTGTAGCAGGATATGTATATTGAGGACACCTGCAACAGGATATGTATATTGAGGACTCATGTAGCAGGATATGTATATTGAGGACTCCCGCAGTAAGATATGTATATTGAGGACTCCTGTAGCTGGATATGTATATTGAGGACTCCTGTAGCAGGATATGTATATTGAGGACTCCTGTAGTAGGATATGTATATTGAGGACTCCTGTAGCAGGATATGTATATTGAGGACCCCTGCAGCAGGATATGTATATTGAGGACACCTGTGGTAGGATATGTATATTGAGGACTCCTGTAGCAGGATATGTATACTGAGGACTCCTGTGGTAGGATATGTATATTGAGGACTCCTGTAGTAGGATATGTACATTGAGGACTCCTGTAGTAGGATATGTACATTGAGGACTCCTGTAATAGGATATGTATAATGGGGACTCCTATAGTAGGATATGTATAATGGGAACTCCTGTAGTAGGATATGTATAATGGGGACTCCTGTAGTAGCATATGTATATTGAGGACTCCTGTGGTAGGCCATGTATATTGAGGACTCCCGTAGTAGGATATGTATATTGAGGACTCTTGTAGCAGGATATGTATATTGAGGACACCTGCAACAGGATATGTATATTGAGGACTCATGTAGCAGGATATGTATATTGAGGACTCCCGCAGTAAGATATGTATATTGAGGACTCCTGTAGCTGGATATGTATATTGAGGACTCCTGTAGCAGGATATGTATATTGAGGACTCCTGTAGTAGGATATGTATATTGAGGACTCCTGTAGCAGGATATGTATATTGAGGACCCCTGCAGCAGGATATGTATATTGAGGACACCTGTGGTAGGATATGTATATTGAGGACTCCTGTAGCAGGATATGTATATTGAGGACTCCTGTGGTAGGATATGTATATTGAGGACTCCTGTAGTAGGATATGTACATTGAGGACTCCTGTAGTAGGATATGTATATTGAGGACTCCTGTAGCAGGATATGTATATTGAGGACTCTTGTAGCAGGATATGTATATTGAGGACACCTGCAACAGGATATGTATATTGAGGACTCATGTAGCAGGATATGTATATTGAGGACTCCCGCAGTAAGATATGTATATTGAGGACTCCTGTAGCTGGATATGTATATTGAGGACTCCTGTAGCAGGATATGTATATTGAGGATTCCTGTAGTAGGATATGTATATTGAGGACCCCTGCAGCAGGATATGTATATTGAGGACACCTGTGGTAGGATATGTATATTGAGGACTCCTGTAGCAGGATATGTATATTGAGGACTCCTGTGGTAGGATATGTATATTAAGGACTCCTGTAGTAGGATATGTACATTGAGGACTCCTGTAGTAGGATATGTATATTGAGGACTCCTGTAGTAGGATATGTATAATGAGGACTCCTGTAGGATATGTATATTGAGGACTCCTGTATTAGGATATACATAATGAGGACTCCTGTAGTAGGATATGTATATTGAGGACTCCTGTAGCAGGATATGTATATTAAGGACTCCTGTAGTAGGATATACATAATGAGGACTCCTGTAGTAGGATATGTATATTGAAGACTCCTGTAGTAGGATATGTATATTGAGGACTCCTGTAGTAGGATATGTATATTGAGGACTTTTGTAGTAGGATATGTATATTGAGGACTCCTGTAGCAGGATATGTACATTGAGGACTCCTGTAGTAGGATATGTATATTGAGGACTCCTGTAGTAGCATATGTATATTGAGGACTCCTGTAGTAGGATATGTATAATGAGGACTCCTGTAGTAGGATATGTATATTGAGGATTCCTGTAGTAGGATATACATATTGAGGACTCCTGTAGTAGGATATGTATATTGAGGACTCCTGTAGCAGGATATGTATATTAAGGACTCCTGTAGTAGGATATGTATATAGAGGACTCCTGTAGTAGGATATGTATATTGAGGACTCCCGTAGTAGGATATGTATATTGAGGACTTTTGTAGTATGATATGTATATTGAGGACTCCTGTAGCAGGATATGTATATTGAGGACTCCTGTAGTAGGATATGTATATTGAGGACTCCTGTAGTAGCATATGTACAGTCAATGCTCACTTTACGCGGTCCCACATTCCGCGTTTCCACGTTTACGCGGTGCCCTGCCAGAACCCAGGATGCTCACATTCCGCGGTGGGTGTACCCCTTTTCACGGTGAAGTATAATTTTTTTATTTAGCTCATAAAATTCATACAAATTATCCGGCCAGAATATAATTTACATTGCTGGAATTCTTACAATTTGATGATCATTTTGAATATAAACATCATAGATTTTGCATTAGACATACAAATTTTAGATATAATGTTTACTCTTGAGTAAATATGTTATCTTTTGTGCAAAATATATGACATTTATATTCAAAATATTCCTGGTCTTACAAGGAATCCAGCAATGTCAATTATATTATCCTAACTTAAGTCTGATTTATTATTTATTACTAAAAAGGTAAACAGTCTGGTATTCCCACACATTTATCTAGTAGGGACGCTGGTGGGGGGGAGGGAGGGAGGGATTCCGGTGACCGACCATCTGTTACCGTGTGAAGAATATTTTTTTTTTTTATTAACTGAAGATTTTTATTTTAGCTCATAAAATTCATACAAATTACCCGGCCAGAATATAATTTACATTGCTGGAATTCTTACAATTTGATGATCATTTTGAATATAAACATCATATATTTTGCATTAGACATAAAATTTTTAGATAAAATGTTCACTCTGAGTAAGTATGTTACCTTTTGTGCAAAATATATGACGTTTATATTCAAAATATTCCTGGTCTTACAAGGAATCCAGCAATGTCAATTATATTATCCTAACTTTAATCTGAGGTACAGTTGGTCCTCGTATTACGCGGTTAATGTAACCCGGAGGGTCCCGCGGAAAGTAAGGAACGCGTAAAGTGAACAACATAACATATGGGATTAATTGAAATGGAGTCCAGGCCGATCCCCAAACTCCACTTTTTGACGACACACAACTATGTTGTAGCAAAAATTTTATCTTAACTTTATGATGGTATGAAAAAACAAGTAATATAGAAGAGGTTAGGTTAGGTTAGGTTAGGTTAACATAGGAAAAATGAAGGTTACCTTAGAGAAACTAAAAGTTAGGTGGAACACTTACGGTAGTAGAAGAGATGGGTCGGCATACGGGGATGGAGGCTGGTTCCGAGGCAGAGGGCAGATTACTGGCCCTCAGGTGAATCACCATTACTAGGTGAATCATCATCACTGTCACTTACAGTTGTCAGGGCTTCCCTGACAAATCCCTCAAAGTCAACTTCACTGTCACTATCACTGGCTTGGGCTGGCTGTGGTGGGTTGCGGGTGAAGAAATCTGTTATGGTTTGCTGACGGCTGGCGTTGATGTTGTCGTGATACACCTTGATGTACGGCTCCATAGCCTGCACCAGCCGGTTATGGAAGACTTCATAGCGGTCATCGTCATTGTCGCGGGAAAGGAAGGACTTCATCTTCTCTCCACACTCCATGGCACCCTTAATATCACTATGAGTTAAACTGTGTTCTTCGGAGAATGACGCACCTTCTTCCTCCTCTTCACTGGCGTGTTCTTATTCCAACATCTCGTCGGCAGTCACTTCAGGATTTCTGATCACCTCCAAGATGTCGTCGTTGGTTGTCTCGGAGAAGCCTGGAACTGTAACAGTCTGCGCAGCTTCTCTGGCAAGGTCCACTGCTACTGCAACAGTCTGAACCTCACCAGTCACAGATTGACTCTGCCTAACGGCCGGAATGCCTTGCAACACATGTCTCCATGCGTGACGAATTGTAGCAATAGACAGCTGATCCCATGACTCCACCAAGATGTCCACAGCTTTCGTGATGTTAAATACTCTCCAGAATTGTTTGAAGAGTATTTTTTGCTGTTCTAACCGTTGTTCCTCATCTTCGTCGCTCTTGCTATCGGTGGTGGTGTCACTCAGGTCACGCAACTCTTCCCTGGTGTTGGTGTAGTCGTTCAGGAGCTGGAATTTTGTTCTTGAGAATGCAGCTTTCACATTGCAAATCAACTCCTGGTCCATGGGCTGGATTAAAGACGTAGTGTTGGGAGGAAGGAAGACCACTTTTACGTTGGGGTGACGATCTAACAGTAGGGGCGAGTGTCCTGGTGCGTTGTCCAGCAGCAACAAAATATTAAATGGGACATTCTGTTGCTCACAGAATTTCTTTACATCGGGAACAAAACAGTCATCAAACCAGGAGAGGGACAGTGTAGAGAACATCCACGTCTTACGTGCTGTCAGCCAGTGGACATTTAGCTTGGTCATGTCCATGCTCTTGTAAGCGTGCGGCTTGCAGGCTGTGTGGATCACCGATAACTTGAGCTTACAGGTACCGGAGGCATTGGTGGTAAACAGGACGGTGATGCGTTCCTTCTGCATTTTCCGGCCCCGAATCCTGCTGGCATTCTTCACAATGTAGGACTTGGAAGGTAGTTTTCTCCAGAAAAGACCAGATTCGTCCATGTTAAACACCTGGTCGTCACTGTACTGTCCTTCCTCCATAATCTCACGTAAAAACGGAGGAAATTCCCGAGCCGCAGCACGATCAGCACTCGCTTCTTCACCACCAATGTTTACATTGGTGATGTTGTTCCGGATCTTAAACCTCTGTAACCACCCAGAGGAAGCATTAAAGGGTTTGGGCTCTGTAATTCCCATCTTTCGTGCCACTGCGATGTACAGTTCACGTGCGTAGTCCTTCACAGAGCGCGTGTCGACCGCCATGTTCCGTCGCGCCTGACGCACCAAGTACCTCACAAGTAATTTTTCTGTCTTGAGAAGCACCTGGTTGTGAAAATACTTGATCATAGAAGCACCTGTAGACTTTGTGATCTTCATGTGCTCCTTTATCTTGGCTGAATCCTTCTTTATAGTCCGGATCGTAGATTCGTTCACGCCATGCTGGCGCGCCAAATCAACCTGCCTTGTTCCTTTCTCCAACTCTTGGATGATGGTATACTTCACCTCGTAGCTTAAGGAACGTCGTGTCTTCTTTGGTTTAGTGCCGCTGGGTCCAGGAAAGGAAAGGTTTTTTTCTGGGGATGGTGGTCCGGCGGAAGCCATTTTACGGAACAATGGATGCGCGTTTACACGGAGTGGCCTTGGGGGATGAAACTGCCGCGGCTAGGTCAAGCGTCGTCTCTCCTCCCTCCCTCCCTACCCCGGGTGGACACGTCATAATACTTTAAGCCAATTACAGCTAGCAGCAGAGGGGGGTAGGGATGCATGGCCAATCACAGTCCGATACGTCATATGACGTCAGTGACAACGCAACAAAGACACACACTGCGCAACCTTACCGCGCCGCTCGCCCAAGCGGAGGGAGGAGGAGGGAGAGGCAGGCAGGCTGGCCGGTGGTGCGTGGGTGGTGCGTGGGTGACGCCTGGGGAAAATCTAAAAATAGCGTCGGGCCGGACACTCTCCGCGCAATGGCGGAAACGACCGCGGAATGTAAGGATGTTAGGTTCTGGCAAGGCACCGCGTTAACGGTGAAACGCGGAATGTGGGACCGCGTAATAAGAGGACCAACTATATTATTTAATACAAAATGTTAAAATTTATTTTTTTCACCCAACCTTTCTCTTGAAGGGAGGATTGGTGTGGGGTGGGGGGGGAGGGTTAGGACTGACCGCGCGGTTGGAAGAGGGGGGGAGGCAAGGTGGGGTACTTTGATTGACAGATAGTGTCGTGAAGAATATTTTTTTTTTATTAACTGAAGACATTTGTTTTAGCTCATAAAATTCATACAAATTACCCGGCCAGAATATAATTTACATTGCTGGAATTCTTACAATTTGATGATCATTTTAAATATAAACATCATATATTTTGCATTAGACATACAAATTTTAGATAAAATGTTTAATCTGAGTAAATATGTTATCTTTTGTGAAAAATACATGACATTTATATTCAAAATATTCCTGGTCTTACAAGGAATCCAGCAATGTCAATTATATTATCCTAACTTTAGTTTGAGGTATTATTCATTACTATACCTGGTTTTCCCCAAAAAATTTCTCAGAGGGAAGAGCCAGCAGTGTAGTGTGAGAAGAGGGGGAGGGAGTCGTGTCCATTATTTGAATGGACATTAACTTGGCGACTGTATTTCTCTATTTCTCTTAAGTATTAATTGTGTGCATGTACCATCATAAAATTAAGATGTTGTTTTTACTAGAACATAGGTATTGTGTTGGAAAAAGTGGAGTTTGGGGGTCAGCTGGTCTCTATTTCATTTAATCCCATATGTTATGTTATTAACTTTACGTGTTTCTCACTCTCCGCGGTACCCTGTGGGTTACATTAACCGCATAAAGTGAGGGTTGACTGTATATTGAGGACTCCTGTAGTAGGATATGTATAATGAGGATTCCTGTAGTAGGATATGTACATTGAGGATTCCTGTAGTAGGATATACATATTGAGGACTCCTGTAGTAGGATATGTATATTGAGGACTCCTGTAGCAGGATATGTATATTGAGGACTCCTATAGTAGGATATGTATATAGAGGACTCCTGTAGTAGGATATGTATATTGAGGACTCCTGTAGTAGGACATGTATATTGAGGACTCCTGTAGTAGGATATGTAAATTGAGGACTCCTGTAGTAGGATATGTATATTGAGGACTCCTGTAGTAGGATATGTATATTGAGGACTCCTGTAGTAGGATATGTATATTGAGGACTCCTGTTGTAGGATATGTATATTGAGGACTCCTGTAGCAGGATATGTATATTGAGGACTCCTGTAGCAGGATATGTATATTGAGGACTCCTGTAGCAGGATATGTATATTGAGGACTCCTGTAGCAGGATATGTATATTGAGGATTCCTGTAGTAGGATATGTATATTGAGGACTCCTGTAGTATGATATGTATATTGAGGACTCCTGTAGTAGGATATGTATATTGAGGACTCCTGTAATAGGATATGTATATTGAGGACTCCTGTAGTAGGATATGTATATTGAGGACTCCTGTAGCAGCATATGTATATTGAGGACTCCTGTAGCAGGATATGTATATTGAGGACTCCTGTAGTAGCATATGTATATTGAGGACTCCTGTAGTAGGATATGTATATTGAGGACTCCTGTAGTAGGATATGTATATTGAGGACTCCTGTAGTAGGATATGTATATTGAGGACTCCTGTAGTAGGATATGTATATTGAGGACTCCTGTAGTAGGATATGTATATTGAGGACTCCTGTAGTAGGATATGTATATTGAGGACTCCTGTAGTAGGATATGTATATTGAGGACTCCTGTAGTAGGATATGTATATTAAGGACTCCTGTAGTAGGATATGTATATTGAGGACTCCTGTAGTAGGATATGTATATTGAGGACTCCTGTAGTAGGATATGTATATTGAGGACTCCTGTAGTAGGATATGTATATTGAGGACTCCTGTAGTAGGATATGTATATTGAGGACTCCTGTAGTAGGATATGTATATTGAGGTCTCCTGTAGTAGGATATGTATATTGAGGACTCCTGTAGTAGGATATGTATATTGAGGACTCCTGTAGTAGGATATGTATATTGAGGACTCCTGTAGTAGATAAAACATTTAATGAACATCAACACTAACTTGGTACTTACTTATAAGCTTTCTTTACATTTACTTCAATGATGTCCTCAGTGACTGCATCTCCACGTACTTTAGCAATGTCTTGGACCATTGCCTTCACTCTCTCCATCTCCATAATATTATTTTTTGCATAATACCTGTAAAATATAATAAGAATTAAGTATTAATAAAATATATTACCATTCATCATCAAACAGACTATTTCTCACACTTACATGAAGACAATCTTCATTACTGCAAATACCTTTATCCTCTGATTATCACAACTATTTTATGGAAATTCATTATAATTGAAAAGGTTAATTTATGACTAAAATTTTATACAGTAGTCCCTCGCCAATCGTGGGGGTTAGGTCCTTGAAAACCCCGTTGTTGATAAGTCTACGGTTGGCAAGAATAAAGGTTTATGTGAAAAAAAGACTTAGATTCCATGGGTGCCAATAAAACTCGTCAAAGCTCCTCCTCAACCAACTGACTGAGACGTGTGTGTGTGTGCTCACCATGATGTCACATGAGAGGAAGGGAGGGAGGTGGGCAAGTCGCCGTTGTCGTCACTGGCACCGCCGCTATTACTACTACTACTTTGCTGTCACAATCTTTGGGTTTTTGTTCAGTATAGCAAATTAAGAATTAATATTCTCTTGTGATCAAGTTTATTTTGTAGGGTTTGTCCAGATGACTATGCTATGTTATGGATGTGTGTGCTGAGGAGATGCTGAAGTAATTATCCATTGGGCTGTGTTCTAATGGGAGTGTCAGTGGGCTTAAACTCAGGGAAGTGCGACTCTTAACCTCAGCAACTCCTGAGCTGGTGAGTTCACATTGGGACCAGATCTATATTGTTCTATGCTGATGATAGAAGTGTCTAACAGTGAAAGATGTGTTGAGAAATTAATCCATATGAATTATTGTGCTATTAATAGTGGTGTCTAACGATGTAGGATATGTTGAGGGATTAATCCAAATGAATTATTGTGTCTTGTAAAATTACAGTGCAACCTCGAAAATTCGAATTGCATGGGCCCATGAATTGTACGAATTTAAGAAAAATTCGAATTTTAGATGTATGGAAGCGCCAGAGCAAATTGTTGTATCAAAACATGCTACAAAAATTATTTACACATCTAAAAACTGTCAATCAGCAATAGGTATGATAAATTAAAAGTATTACTGTACGTATTTATATTCAACAACATTTATTCTAATATATTTAGAACATTATAGCTACAATGGTCTCCATGTAATCCTACCAGTCTCCAGTACAGTCTCTAAATACTGTACTGTACAACACTACGTCTCCATCCACCTTCACTGTAATGGACACATTGCGTGACCTAGCATGTCTTGGAACTCAGATGCGGTTGTTGAGCTCAGCATTATGATCACATTTGAAAGCTTGAATTATTATGGCAATATTTTCAAATTTGAAACCTAAAATTTTGGCACTTATTTTTAATCAGATGCTATTCGAATTTTAGATGTATCCGAAGTTTTGAGGTTCGAATATTAGAGGTTTCACTGTAATATCTTGTTTAGTGCTGTAAGGGTGGTGTTATTGAGTATTACAAGTGTCATATCATTACCAGTGCGTCTCTTTAACTCCAATCTCAGGAACATGAAGTCCAGGTCACGGTAAATACTTCATTAATTTTGTTTGTGTTGGTTCAGTATTCTGAGGGCCCCTTCCACTGCATCAAATAAACCCAGTAGGTCAGGGGTTCGATTCCTGGCTGGTGAGGTCGTTGATTATATGTTCAAAGTCCGCGTGTTATATGGACTAAAAATGAAGTATATATATGGTACCTCGTGTTTCATACCAGCTGGATTCGGTAAAATGCTACTGACACCACATACGAGGCATGGGCAGTTCCCAATGAGGTTCACGGTGCCATCAGCTCGATAAACAGGCTTTGTGTGAAATATAATAGAGTCTAGGACTGCTTTTAGTGTCCTTGTGGTTTGGTCGGTAGTGTTCCCTAGTCCCACCCAGTAGGTTGAGGGTTCGATTCCTGGCTGGTGAGGTCGTTGACTTTATATATATATATATATATATATATATATATATATATATATATATATATATATATATATATATATATATACAGAGAACCCTCGCTTTACGCGTTTCTACATTTACGCTGTACCAGTGGCGTAGCTAGAGTGTGTGCCGCCCGGGGCGGCCCTTGAGTTTGTCGCCCCCCCCCCCCCCCCCCCCCCACACAAAAAATACATATTGCAGTGACTCACTTATATATATATATATATATATATATATATATATATATATATATATATATATATATATATATATATATATATATATATATATATATATATATATATATATATTAAATAGTTTGTGTACCATTATAATATTACTGTACTTTCACATACTCAAATATAGTATGCTTTAAATACACACCAAACATACTTAAACTTTATAAGTAACAGTTAAACAAAAAGCAAAAACGACATATAGGATAGGGAAAAAAGTAAAAAAGTGTAAAAAATTAGGACCATCTTTATTTCTGAAATGAAAACTACAACTTTCTACAAAGTAACTTTTCTTGTTTTTTGTTGGCAAATTCTTCAATGACATTGTCAAAAACTATTTCATCTGTCAATTGCCGCTCTATAGACAGTATGGCAAGATTTCTCAACCGCAAGGTGCTCATAGTAGATCTTAAGTACCGTATATACCCGTGTATAGCACGAGTTCTTAAGACCAAATTTTTTGGCAAAAAGTTGGGGGTCGACCTCTATACGGGTAATAGTTTCGTTAGGTTGAAAAATATTTACCAGTAAACAATGGAAACGACGCACCAACGCACCACCAGCTGTGAGTGTCGGTACAGTTGCCAGGGCAGATCTCTTGCGTCATCATAGCAAGCCCAAAGTAGCCAAATGCATGGTATGGTATGCACAGGAGGATGTAAAACATAAAGTATACACGTGGGCTAATCGTGATGACATAATATGATGTGAGTCAGATCATCTACACACAGTTGCCAGTTTCAAAATTTTCCTTTTAAAATTTTAAGTTACCGAGTATTTCTTTTCCCAAATCGTTTTACAATACTGTAGGTAAAACAGTATACTATTGTGCAAATCCCACAGAAAAAAAATTAACAAATGGAGACACCAAAAATGTAAAAAAAAAAAAATGCTGTCTGACTTGCAACACTGTTGGTAGGGTCAGGTGGTTCTAAAGGTACCTGCCAGGACCCGGTAATCAAATTTATAACAATATCTAACCTCAATTACTGTAGTTTATCTGATGTAGGCAATATGAAGTAAAAAATACCAGTTAAAGTGAGAAATTGGAAGAGAATAAACAAGAAAGATGTTGGGCTATTTTTGGTAGGGCTGAGGGAGAGAGTACCAGCTGTTTGGTCTTTTTTGGCGGGAGAGTCACGCAAATATCCGTACTAGTATTTGTTTGGTGTGTTCTATATTTTTAAAAATGAATACTTGTAAATTAAAAGTACCGTAACATTGTATTATATAAAAACTTGTCATATTTCTGGAAAATAAGAAGCAAGAAAATAAGAATACACCGGTAAACACAATTTCAACGTACGCTAAAATTAAAAGCTGCTTAAGAAGGGCCGATACAAACACAAAGCCTCCGCGACCAGGGCTCTGCCGTATCAGCTAGACAGTACACGTGTTTTTCGAATCGTTTTCAGTTAAAAAACTTTTACATCACAAGTGAATTAGGATAGAATATTATTGTAATATAACAGTTTTTAACTGAAAACCATTCGAAAAGCGATTACGGTAACATCTTTTGAACGAAAGAAAGCGAGTCATTGTTTTTGTCACGATTTTATCCCACTTTCAACTATAATACGTACGTCATTTCAGCAAAAATATTACATTTCCATATTCTCAGAAATAAATAGTAGTTTTGCTGAAACGTGATGTATTTCAATGTAAATTAGGATAAACTACATGAAAACAAAAGACTTTACCTAACCTTCCGATGTTCAAGATATGTTACTCGTATTTTTAATAGTTTTCGGTTAAAATACTGTTATATTAGTGATATTCTATTCATACTGTGGTTGATATAATACCTTCACGGAAATGTAATATTTTTTGCTGAAATGACATACGTATTACAGTGGAAAGTGGGATAAAATTGTGATGAAAACAATGACTTTGGCTTTCTTTCGTTCAAAAGATGTTACCGTAATCACTTTTCGAATGGTTTAGTTAAAAAACTGTTGTATTATATTACAATAATATCCTAATTGACTTGAATAAATATTACGATACCATATTTCTGAATATTTTCATTAAAATCCATCCAAATCATTTTCCTTGTCATCGTCTGCAGCACCAAACAGCTTCTCCCAGTCCTCTCCTTGAACAGGGCTAGAGGGTACGTGTTTTTCGAATCGTTTTCAATTAAAAAACTATTACATCACACGTATATTTTACCTAAACTGCGCCTGAATGAATATATTCTCGGAAATAAATAGTAGTTTTGCTGAAACGTGATGTATTTCAATGTAAAATAGGATAAAATACATGACGAAAACAAAAGACTTTACCTAAGCTTCCGATGTTCTTGAGATGTTACTCGTTTTTTTAATAGTTTTCGGTTAAAATTCTGCTATATTACAATGATATTCTATTCATACTGTGCTTGATATAATACACTCACGGGAAAGTAATATTTTTGCTGAAATGACGTATGTATTAAAGTGGAAAGTGGGATCAAATCGTGACGAAAACAATGACTTTCGCTTTTCTTTCGTTCAAAAGATGTTACCGTAATCACTTTTCGAATGGTTTAGTTAAAAAACTGTTGTATTACAATAATATTCCCTCCTAATTGACTTGAATAAATACTTGAATGGAAATATCCAATATTTTTGTTGAAACTACCCGCGTTTCAGTGTAAAGTGTCGTGATAATAAATGGTAAACAAGTTTATAGGACGTAGTGTTTTCCTGAAGGTTTTGTTGTTCCTTTACCCTCAAAAACGTGGGTCGACCTATAAACGAGGAATATCATAAATTAACGATTTCTTGATCATAAAATCGGGGTCGACCTATATACGAAGGGGGGTTATAGACGAGTATATACGGTAATTCTTGATCAGTTTTAGTTTCGAAAAACTCCTCTCACAGGTAGCAACACTAACAGCAATTGTGAGGAAAATCCTCAGCATTATTACTATATTTGGAACCGAGTTCCCAAGGTTATACTTTTGAATAAACTGCAAAAGTTCAAGGGGGCCTTCTTTCCACGTCTGTATTCTGTCTTTAATAGTTATAGCAGCAACAGCAACAAAATGCTGAAGTCTTTTTCTCTCAACGAGGAACTCCTCTTTATCAATGTCGTCGTGATCGTGATCTATTTGACACTCATATTTATCATCCAAAAGATTCAATGGGGTAAGGAAGGCATATTTCTCAGCAAGTTATGAAGCTGTTGAAATCTCAAAGTTATTTCTTGGATCACTCTGTCCAGCGAAGAAAACATTCCTCTCCTCAATTCAATGTCGTATGGCAATTCAGCATCTCGTGATCCTTCACCAAACATTTGTTTCTTCTTTTTGGGTCGACGCTGACGCTCCATGACTATCCCCAGATCATTGCAAATTTCTTTGGCATAGTTAACTCCATTACTCACTAGCTTGTCCCTGTTTTCAACTAGAAATGTTTCTAATGCCCTGAGTTTTAAATCACATTGTTGTATGTTCAAGCCCTTGGTTTGGAGGTAAGTCTGTGTGTCGTTAATTTCTAGAAGGAAGGGTCCCAACAGGCCAAGAAAGCACAAAAAGGAAAATGATTGCAATGCACCAAGTAGAACACCAGCATCTGCCCTGGTAGCTGTATTTTCTTCTTCACCAGTTAACTTTTCTAGGGCACTTAAGATTTTTGAGAAATGTTTCTTTACAACACTTACAGCTTCTCCCCTCGCACTCCACCGAGTTTCTATTATGCGCTTGACACTTTGACCAGTGACTGAAGTTAGAACATCCCAGCGATGGGTTGATGAAGAAAAAAATACAAACAAATGTTCCACACATCCAAAAAAGGTAACAGAATTCACAGCAACAGAAGCTGCATGAACACCCGCCAAATTCAGCGAGTGATTTGTACAAGGGACAAATTCTGCTTTTTTAGTAATTTCCTTGATACATTTCTGAACACCAGTATGAACACCAGCCATCACCGCAGCATTATCATATGCTTGCCCTCTACAATTTTGAATATCAATTCCGTCTTTCTCTAATTTTTCCAAAATCATCATTGAAATATTCTCGGCGGTTTTACCTTTTGTTTCAATGAAAACAACAAATGATTCCACAACCTTCACTTTATCTCTAACGATCATAACATAGCGTAAAACTTGGCTCGTTTGATCCTTATGTGAAATATCAGGAGTGCTGTCGAATATCATGGAAAAGTACTTTGCTTCTTTTACTTGCTTGATGACTTTGCTTCTTACGTTTTCTCCCAAAATTTCTATAAACTCGTTCTGAATAGTAGGAGACAGATAGGAAGTAGCAAACTTGTTTCCCAGCTGGATTCTTAGATGATGTTCACGTAGCACTGGATCATATTTCGCCAACAAATCAACTAGCTCTAAAAAATTTCCTCTATTTTCCGTTGCTTCAGTCTCGTTTCTCTCATAATTCATTCCTTCTCGGTGGCCTCGTAAAGCCAAATTCTGTTTTGCTAGGAATCTAATAATATCAAGCAATCTTGAAAGGATTTCCTTCCACTTTTTCACTTGGCTTTCAACAACTTCTTGTTCTTTTTTATCAATTGTTGCTCCACGAGCAATCCTAATTTCCAACTCCTTCCATTGTGTGAAATTCCGAACGTGAGCTGCACTGGATTCGTGCTCGGATATTCAAGGATTCAGTTTCCACCATATGTTGAATCCATCCTCAGAATTAAATTTTGAGTTACTTCTGTCTGAAAACAGTTTGCAACAAAAGCAGTAAAGAGGATTAACTTGCCGCCGATACAAAGGGATGGATTAACAACTCCAGTAGCTGCAGATATGGGTGATGAGCAGACCCAAAAGTGCCGCCCCCCAAAAGTGCCGCCCGGGGCGGACCGCCCCCCCGCCCCCCCCCTAGCTACGCTAGTGTATAGGATTAATCCATTCCAGGCCCCCAAATACAACCACTTAACACTGAAAAATATATTATAAAATTATAAAAATTGTAAAAAAGTGCATAAATATGCATCTAAACCCCTGAAATAACCAATATCATTAATACTTGTAATAAAAAAACAATAAATTAGTAAAAAAAAAAAAAAAAATTTTTTTTTAAATAATGTTCGTTGTAGGAGTTTCGTTCGTTATAGCATTCTCAATTTTATAGGTAAAACCGTTCGTTATAGGAATATTCGTAGTAGGATCCGTTCGTTATAGCATACCCCACTGTATATATATATATATATATATATATATATATATATATATATATATATATATATATATATATATATATGCTGATAACCACCAGGAAAGAAGAAAACACGAAGTTCCCAAGCGCTTTCGTGTAATTCACATCTTCAGGGGTGAGTACAGACTAGATATACCTAGATCACGCGCACCTACAGTGATTTACTTGCATATATATATATATATATATATATATATATATATATATATATATATATACAGTAATACCCCGCTTAACGCGGTTTCGCTTAGCGCGATTTCACGTATACGCGGTGCCTCGCCAGAGCGGAACTTTCACTTAACACGGGTTTTTTCCACGTATACTCGCAGAGTGTCCGGCTCGAGATGCTATTTTTAGAGTCGCCCCACCCGCCACCCGCCTGCCTGCCTGCCTGCCTGTTTTAGCTCATAAAATTCATACAAATTACCCGGCCAGAATATAATTTATATTGCTGGAATTCTTACAATATGATGATCATTTTGAATATTAACATCATAGATTATGCATTAGACATACAAATTTTAGATATAATGTTTAATCTGAGTAAATGTTATTTTTTGTGCAAAATATATGACATTTGTATTCAAAATATTCCTAGTCTTACAAGGAATCCAGCAATGTCAATTATATTATCCTAACTTTAGTTTGAGGTATTATTTATTACTAAAAAGGTAAATATTCTGGTTTTCCCACATCTGGTAGGGAGGGTTGGTGGGAGGTGGGGGGGAGGGAGGGACCGACCGACCATCTGTTACGGTGTGAAGAATATTTTCTTTTTTTATTAACTGAAGATATTTGTTTAAGCTCATAAAATTCATACAAATTACCCGGTCAGAATATAATTTCCATTGCTGGAATTCTTACAATTTCATGGTCATTTTTAATATAAACATCATAGATTTTGCATTGGACATACAAATTTTAGATATACAGTATTACCCCGCCTAACGCGGTTTCACTTAGCGCGTTTTACCGTATACGCGGTGCCTCGCCATAGCTGAACTTTCACTTAACGCGGGTTTTTTCCACATATACGCGGTGAGTGTCCGGCTTGAGACGCTATTTTTAGATTTGCCCCACCCGCCACCCGCCCGCCTGCCTGCCTGTGCTCCTCGCCTCTCCCTCCTCCTCCCTCCGCTTGGGCAAGCCGCGCGGTAAGGTTGTGCAGTCTTTGTTGCGTTATCACTGACGTCATATGACGTATCGGACTGTGATTGGCCATGCATCCCTACCCCCCTCTGCTGCTAGCTGTAATTGGCTTAAAGTATTATGACGTGACCACCCAGGGGAGGGAGGGAGGGAAGAAAGACGACGCTTGACCTAACCGCGGCAGTTTCATCCCTCAAGGCCACACCGTGTAAACGCGCATCCATTGTTCCGTAAAATGGCTTCCGCCGGACCACCACCGCCACCAGAGAGAGACCTTTCCTTACCTGGACCCAGCGGCACTAAGCCAAAAAAGACACGACGTTCCTTAAGCTACGAGGTGAAGTACCAGATTATTCAAGATTTGGAGAAAGGAACACGGCAAGTTGATCTCGAGCGCCAGCATGGCGTCAACGAATCTAAGATTCGCACGATCAAGAAGGATGCAGCCAAGATCAAAGAGCACATGAAAATCACAAAGTCTGCAGGTGCTTCATCGATCAGGTATTGCCAGAACAGGGTGCTGGCAAAAGTGGAAAATATGCTGGTGAGTTATTTGATTCGTCAGGCGCGGCGCAACATGCCGGTGGACACGCGCTCAGTGCAGGAGTACGCACGAGAGCTATACGCAGCAGTGTCACGTAAGCTGGGAATTGCAGAGCCCAAACCCTTCAATGCTTCCTCTGGTTGGCTGCATAGGTTTAAGAAGAGGAACAAGATCACCAACATCAACATTGGTGGTGAGGAAGCGAGTGCTGACCGTGTGGCGGCAAGATATTTTCCTCCGTTCTTACGTGAGATTATGGAGGAAGGACAGTACACCGACGACCAGGTGTTTAACATGGACGAATCTGGTCTTTTCTGGAAAAAGCTACCGTCCAAGACCTTTGTTGTAAAGAATGCCAGCAAGATTCGGGGCCGGAAGATGCAGAAGGAACGCATCACCGTCCTGTTTACCACCAATGCCTCCGGTACCTGTAAACCAAAGTTATCGGTGATTCACACAGCCCGCAAGCCGCACGCCTACAAGAATATGGACATGAACAAGCTTAATGTTCTCTGGCTAACCGCACGTAAGGCGTGGATGTCCTCTTCTCTGTCCCTTTTCTGGTTTGACAACTGTTTTGTTCCTGACGTGAAGAAATTCTGCGAGCAACAGAATGTTCCATTCAATATTTTGTTGCTCCTTGACAACGCACCTGGACACTCGCCCCTACTTATGGATCGTCACCCCAACGTCAAAGTGGTCTTCCTTCCTCCCAACACTACGTCATTAATCCAGCCCATGGACCAGGAGTTGATTTGCAATGTGAAAGCTGCGTACTCTGCAAAGAAGTTCAAGCTCCTGAACGACTCTACCAACACCAAGGATGAGTTGCGTATGCTGGGTGACACCGACAGCGAGAGTAAAAGCGACGAGGACAAGGGACAAGAGGTGGCGACTCAAGAACTTCTCGTCAAACAATTTTGGAAGAAGTTTAACGTCAAACAAGCTGTAGACTTCTTGGTGGAGGCATGGGATCTGCTGACTATTGCTACGATTCGTCACACATGGAGACATGTGTTGCATGGCATACCAGCTGAGAAGAGGAGTGAACCTGTGACTGGTGAGGTTCAGACTGTTGCAGTAGCAGTGGACCTTGCCAGAGAAGCTGCGCTCAATATTACAGCTGAAGGCTTCTCCGAGACCACCAACGAAGACATCCTGGAGGTGATCAGAGATCCTGAAGTGACTGCCGACGAGATGTTGGAAGAAGATCACGTCAGTGAAGAGGAGGAAGAAGGTGCGTCATTCTCTGAAGAACACAGTTTAACTCATAGTGATATTAAGGGTGCCATAGAGTGTGCAGAGAAAATGAAGTCCTTCCTTTCCCGCAACAATGACGATGACCGCTATGAAGTCTTCCATACCTGGCTGGTGCAGGCTATGGAGCCGTACATCACGGTGTACCAAGACAACATAAACACCAGCCGTCAAAAAAGCATAACCGAGTTCTTCGCCCGCAACCCACCACAGCCAGCCCAAGCCAGTGATAGTGACAGAGGTAGAGACAGTGAAGATGACTTTGAGGGATTTGTCAGGGAGGCCATAACAACTGTTGGTGACAGTGATAGTGACTCACCTGAGGGCCAGTAGCCTGCCCTCTGCCTCGAAACCATCCTCCAGCCCCGTACGCCGACCCATCTCTTCTACTACCGTAAGTGTTCCACCTAAGTTTTAGTTTTTCTAACCTAACCTTTATTTTTCCTATGTTAACCTTTATTTTTCCTAACCTAACCTCTTCTATATTACTTGTCTTTTCATACCATCATAAAGTTAAGATGAAATTTTTACTACAACATAGTTATGTGTCGTCAAAAAGTGGAGTTTGGGGGTCGGGCCGGTTTCTATTGGAATTAATCCCATATGTTCTGTTGTTCACTTAAAGCGGTTTTCACTTAACACGGTACCCTCTGGGTTTTATTGACCGCGTTAAGTGGGGTACAACTGTAATGTTTACTCTGAGTAAATATGTTATCTTTTGTGCAAAATATATGACATTTATATTCAAAATATTCCTGGTCTTACAAGGAATCCAGCAATGTCAATTATATTATCCTAACTTTAATCTGAGGTATTATTTAATACTAAATGTTAAAATTTAGTTTTTTCACCCAACATCTCTTGAAGGGAGGATTGGTGGGGGATGGGGGGGAGGGTTGGGACGGACCGACCACCTGGCGCGGTTGGAAGAGGGGGGGAGGCAAGGTGGGGTACTTTGATTGACAGATAGTATCGTGAAGAATATTATTTTTTTTTTATTAACTGAAGATATTTGTTTTAGCTCATAAAATTCATACAAATTACTCGACCAGAATAAATTTATGTAACATATTATCAGTTTTGAACTGACCATCACTAAGGTTTATTGATTTCAATTCCTTAATCAAACTAGCTTCAACCAGAAGTCTTTCTGTGAGACAAGATGATTTGAATACTTCTAAGCTTTTTTCCCAAGCAATGGGGTGATTATTATTCCTAACATGAACGAAGAAGGCACTGCTTTCAGATGCAGTTCTGACATTATACTTATGTTGTTTGATTCTGAGCTGCAGTGTTTTTCCTGTCTGTCCTACATAATTACAATTACATTTGCTACATGGAATACAATAAACACTTCCATTTACATTCAAACTTGGGCTATTTCTTATTAACATATTGGTAATGGTTGAGTCATACTTGAAAACAACATTAATATTTAGAAGCTTGAAGGACCGAACTAACGGGACAAATTCATTACGATAGGGCAGAGTCAAAATATTCTTAAGTGTAGTAACTTGTCTGGTTTGAGAGGAATGAAAGGATTTTTTAGCCCTTTTAAAACAACGATCAACAAACACAGAAGGGTACCCGAGTTTCTGTGCAATAGAACGAATGTTACATAAATTTATTTGTCAGTGGCCCAAGGTTAAAAATGCTTTGAAAACCTTTGATCTAGATGTATGATAGTTATTTTGTGGGTCCCTTATTTCTGACCTGACCTGGCTAGTCACGTCACCACCCTTCTCTTAAGCTCCTCTACGTGTGTGTTGGTGTGGGGATTAGTGGATGACATCATTATGACCTGACCTCATGTTTTAAGGTCACCCTATATATTTAAGCCTCTCTCTGTCCATGTAATCCAGTTGCCTCTGAAGATGTCTTGAATAAAGACGAAAGCTAAGGTACTCCGTTGTTTCCATTTTCCCGTGTGATTTTATCAAGATTTATCTTATCCACGTTTTCATTGTGGATTTACATGAAATATATATATATATATATATATATATATATATATATATATATATATATATATATATATATATATATATATATATATATATATATACACACAGTGGTCCCTTGGTTAACGAGCGCCTCGGTTAACAAGATTTCAGTTAACGATTTACCTTCCATAAGATTCTTAACTTCGGTTAACGAGCAATCCCTCGATTACATCCTTGACCACCGAAGGGTCAAGACGTACCTGGCGCTCCTCTCGGAGCAGCCAGGTCAACTGTTAAGTTGGCCCATACCAACCCCCTCCCTTGAACCCTCCTCCCCACCGGAATATCAACAAGTTCTCGCCAGAAGTTACAATTTCATTTAGGAAAGGAACGGAACCAGTGTTAAACAGAGGTGAACAGTGCTTAAGTCAGTGAGAACAACTCAACAGTAACAGTCGTACCCAAGTTAACCTTCACACAGTGAGGTCCCAGGTATCCAGTGATAACGGCCCGCGAGACCCAACAACAACTACCGATGTGTTAATCCGTCTACAATAGGAAGGCGTGGGACCAAACCTCACTCATATAACACCATCTGTGAGGGAATCACTACACCACATGTCCCTCATAACACCATATGTGAGGGAATTACTACACCACGTCAAGTCCCTCATCACACCATCTGTGAGGGAATTACTACACCACGTCAGGCCCCTCATAACACCATCTGTGAGGAAACTACCACACCACGTGATGCCCCTCATAACACCATCTGTGAGGGAATTACTACACCACGTGAGGCCCCTCATAACACCATCTGTGAGGTAATTACTACACCACGTGAGGTCCCTCATAACACCATCTGTGAGGGAATTACTACACCACGTGAGGCCCCTCATAACACCATCTGCGAGGGAATTACTACACCACGCCAGGTCCCTCATAACACCATCTGAGGGAACTACTACACCACGTGAGTTCCTCCTAACACCATCTGGGAGGGAGTTGCTACACTACGAGTTTGCTGTTCAACACCTACATTAATCTGTATGTTCACTGTATGTTCCTTTACCTTTCTCTAATGAAGGCTTTTGTTAAACCACCAATGTATGTAATAAGTCATTTATGTCCAATGTATATTTTCAGCCTTCGGGCTGCAGAATTATTTCAATAAACCGTTAATTATTATTATTAACGAGTTTTTTACGAGCTGACTTCAACATGTTTTCGCTTGCATTTGGCGGTCCACCAGCTGTAGTATTAGTCCGCCAATACAGTAATCGGTTTTAGGGCTTATATTCCTTACTATTTTAGTAAATATCAAGAAGTTTATACTATTCAATAATTTTAAAAGTTTAATATTAACTTTTTTAGTCATATTAACAATTATTGAACATAATTGAAGGTAAAGAAACTAGTTTCTGGCGTGCCATCCAGCCTGTTAACACACCAGACAGGCGTTAGTCTCTCTCTCTGTTTTCAGTGGAGGTCACATCTTGCTTGAGACTCTCTTCAACTAAACGCTTTTTTTCTGTGTTCCCAAGCAAATTATTGGTCATTTTGAAATATATTTTACATATTGACAATATATAATGCAGTGCAGTGTTGATTTAAAGAAAATAATCTTGAATTACACCAAGAGAACTAAAATTTAATGGGTGAAATGGTGCCATGGGGTGACTTCTCTTCCACCCCAATGCCTTCTCTTCTTCCTTCTCCTCCACCCCCATTCTAATTCCCATCATCATCATCATCATCATCCAGGAGCCTTCTACATACACACCTCAAAGTAAGTGTACTTTTTTACCTTTTTTGTTGAATTTAGGCAATTTTTGGTGAGCTGGAACCAATTACCCAAAAACCCATTGAAACAATGGTTTCGGTTAACGAGCAACCTGCTGGAACGGATTGTGCTAGTTAACCGAGGGACCACTGTGTATATATATATATATATATATATATATATATATATATATATATATATATATACAGGTAGTCGTCGACTTACGACCTATGCGACTTACGTCTGTTCGACTTTACGACCGGCGGTACGACAGTTTTGGCCCCAGCCCCAGTGTAAATAATAAACCAATTGTACTGTAGTATGCAGTGATTTACTTAAACCTGACGACCGTAACAATAATGAACAAAGAAAATGTTGATAAAATATGACTTAAAGATGATTATATTATCATTACACATTACAGTATAATATACGTAAGGTAATTATAACATAGGCCAACTTACGACCAGATCAACTTACGACCTAGATTGGTTACGGCCGCCCGGTCGTAAGTTGATCTGGTCGTAAGTCGGCCTATGTTATAATTACCTTACGTATATTATAATGTGTAATGATAATATAATCATCTTTAAGTCATATTTTATCAACATTTTCTTTGTTCATTATTGTTACGGTCATCAGGTTTAAGTAAATCACTGCATACTACAGTACAATTGGTTTATTATTTACACAACATACAAAAAAAAAAAATACAGGTGCAAAACATATAAAACATTTTAGTTGCAAAACATACAAACACATACAAACATACAAAAAACATCTTATTGGCCGCTGGTACTTGGCTGTGGATCGTCGATGTCGTCAGCTGGGGCAGCCTTTGGGGTAGCCGGAGGAGTTGTTTTTTTCATGAACATGGTGAGCTTTGTCTGAATTGTTCGTTTCTTCTTCTCCTCGTAAATTTCTTGATACGGACGAAACGAATTGCGTGCCATCCGCTCAATCCTTGCAAATCGTTCGATGTTTGGGTCCATTCCTTCAAAATGGGCAAGAAGTTTATTCAGTAGAGATAAACCTTCTGATAATCCCTTAGTGGCAGGCTGAGGAGTAGATGAAGACAGTTTCCTCTTGGTAGACATCTTGGGGGGGTGGTGGTTCAAGAAAAATTTCCAAGACAAAAGAAAGGCACAAGGCAAACAGACACGGAGGGAAGTGTGCTGTACCAGCGAGCGTGTTTGTAACTGAGCGCGGGGATGCGCGCGGCTCCAGCTCCCGGCAGCGCCAGGAGGCTGGGGCCAAAACTGTCGTACCGCCGGTCGTAAAGTCGAACAGACGTAAGTCGCATAGGTCGTAAGTCGACGACTACCTGTATATACACACACACACCTTCTGTATATAGTAATTTATACGCGATTTTGGGGATTTTTAGGAGTGCTTCTGACTTTATGCATTTTTTGGCTTTACTTTGTATGCACTTTTTCTGTGAGTTGGAACCAACTGAAACCAATTGTGTTCGTTAATCGAGGGACCACTGTATTATTTTCGCATTTTCGACTTTTCACCAATTCGACTTATGACCTGGTCATCGGTGCCTAACCCCGTCGTAAGTAGGGGACTGACTGTACTGTGTTTTATTACTGTTGAAATTAACCAAGTTTCTACCTCTCCATTTGCAGATGATGCACAGATTCACATTGATTGATTGAAATGATATCAGCTCCGGAAACAGATCTAGTTTGAGAATTAGGAGGAAGAGAAGAATGTGAAGAAGAGTGAAGAGTAGAATCATCAGCATAAGAATGGATAGAATTTGTCATAGTTTGAAGTAAATCATTGATAAAAAGAAGGAAGAGAGTAGGTGAAAGAACAGAACCCTGTGGGACACCACTATCGGTAGAGAAAGAGCGAGAGATCAATCCCTTGACAACAACTACCATGCATCGGTTCTCAAGGAAGCTAGAAATTAGAGAACAAAGTAGGGAGATTAACCATAAGAGGGAAGTTTAGAAAACAAAGACTTGTGCCATACCCTGTCAAATGCTTTGGAGATGTCGGGGGCCACGACAAAAGTTTCCCCATAATACCTAAGAGAGGATGACCAAAGATGGGTGCAGTAGGAGAGCAGATCACTAGTAGATCTTGCCTGGCAAAAACCATACTGCTGATCCGACAAAAGAGAAAGGTGTTCAAGGTAATGAAGAAATGAGAGTTTAATATACAGTAAACCGTCCAGTTTGGTGACTTTCTGTTTGGCGAATTCAAAGTTGGCTGTCAAAGTTCAAAGTACCCTGCACCTCCACTTTGGCAACCAAACCCTCACCTTTGGTGAAAGTTTAAATTTAAATGCAATCACAACCAATAATTGTAGAACAATAAGTGCAAGATAAATCTCGCTTAATACTACTGGTGAGTATTTACCGAGTGCAAAGTGCAAGTCAGCTGTTCAGGCAGCCATTTTGACCGTGTCAATCCACATTCCCACTGTTTGTTTGAGTGACTTTGGCCTTTGTGTACATTTTTTTTTATTCACTCTTGCTTGGCGTGGTGTTCTCGTGCGGATTAATGAACTCAAAAGTACCTGGGGGTATTGGAGGGTATGTGGTGAAAGACCGTTTGAGCACCCAAACAGTTCAAATGATGGGGTAAAAACAAAGACGAAAAATTCTCATGAGTATCGAGTTGGGAAGAAAGTGAAAAAGTACTCATTTGAGGATAGGTGAAAGTGTCGATATGATTGAGCTTACCAAAGGACTTTTATACTGAAGGCTTTGATATAGTGGTGGAGGAGGGGGGAGAGGAGAGACTGGAGGCTTGGGTGTATCGTGCCGTAAGGATGCCGAATAATTTTTTAGTGGGTGTACATTAAGCTCCTCAACTAATAATTCTAAGGTTGGTTTTCTAGGTTTATGTTGATTAACTAATTATTCATTCTCTTTCAGCAATAAAATATTGGTTATATGTGGGTAAAATAGGAAAAAAATTGAGACTTTGGCTGGCTCCTCGGTACCAATTAGGCTTTTCCCATTGGATTAAGCCCTCTGGTTTGGCGATTCTGGGAATGGCGAGGGTTTTTTGGCACCAATTAGTCACCAAACTGGAGGGTTTACTGGGGGTAGTTTTGAGAATCTTAGAGAGGGATGAAGTTAGGAAAATGGGGCAATAGTTAGAGGGATTAGAATGGTCGCCCTTCTCGGGGATAGGCTGAACCGAGGCATGCTTCCAAGAAGAAGGAAAAGTTTGGATTTTGAGGCAAAGGCGAAAGAGGAGAACAAGCACAGGGGACAGAGTTTCAGCACACTCCCTCAGAACACGAGGGGGTATTCCGTCCGATCTATGTGCCTTACTCACATCCAACCTGGATAACACACCAGCAACCCTACGAGTGGAGATTATAGGAAAGTGCAAAGATTTAGTAGGAGGAGAAGGGGTAGGAGGAATAGTTGGAATCATATAAGGTGGAATTAGAGGAGAATAAGGTGCCAAAGAGATTGGCTTTATGAGGGGGAGAGTTGGCTATAGAGTTATCAGGTTGGAAGAGAGGAGGAAATGAGGGAGTGCAGAAGTTATTAAAGATGTTTTTGATTAAGGCCCAGAAGGATTTACTGGAAGAAGAGTAATTCAGGTCAGCGGTCCTTCTTTATATAAAATTCCGCTTGGCCTTATGAAGAACAGCCTTACATCGATTCCTAGAAGTGATGAAAGAGGAGTTGGTAATAGGAAGAGATAGTTTCAGAAATTGATATACCCTATCTCTCTCCCTACATGCAAGAGAACAGGAGCGATCAAACCATGATTGTAAAGTGAAAGCTTTGGTAGAAGATGGGATAAATGGACTCATACCACCCTGTATAATCCCAGCAATGCTGTCAGCACATACCAAGGCGTCCCGAGTGGAAAAGCAACACTCATCTCCAGGAAAGTAGGAGAAGAATTCTTGTAAGGATTGCCTGTTTGCCCTCCGACCGTGCCATAGTTGGCATATGTACTGTATGTACTGTGTTCACACAATGTTAATTTACAGTAAAATTACATAATGTAATCACTGTTCAAATCATAACACTGCTTAAACACTGTGTCCTTTGTACAGAAACTGTACAGTACAGTACTGCACAACACACTGAACACAATAACAGGAGCAAGCAAGAGATGAACCTTGTAGAATGGTTGGTGACAAAAAATTAATGCACTAAGTGTGTCCTGATGTTAGCCAATCATAGAGTGCAAGCCCATGACCTAAGTTACCCAAGTGTCTTCCCAGCCTCCCCCCACCCATGCACAGAGGACCCGGGAGAACGAAGCAATATTTCATCATTTACCGAGAATCTTTGTTCCCAGGCTCGGACCAGAAAAGTGTGGATATATTTTCATGCTATTTTCTCCTAATATTGCTTTATTTCATCCTCTGAATTAGTTGCTAGACTCAGAGTAGAAAAATTGCACCATTACCCAAGTGGCCTTCCTGCCCCAAGCACCCAACACATGAGGTAGCAACTAAACATGATGCAATGTTTCCTGAAGCCCGGAAGCTTTGTCCACTGACCTGGAGCAGAGAGGTTTGGAGATATTTTTTGGCCATTTTCTCAGATTTTTCAGGTAATTGCGCATTATTTCATAATTGTAATTTGGTCCCACACTCGGGAATAAAAATTTGGAGAATATTTTCTTTTTTTTTAAATTTTGTCTTTATGGATTTGCAGAAATTCTCTTGATTTTCAACCTCAGAATTTGTTCCTAAACCCAGAATTTGGGTATTTTTCCGAAAAAATTGTGAGCAAATTTAAATTCCGGCTATTGGAGAGTTCCGGCGAACAGAGATATTACTATTCAAATTTCTGTTATTACGAATTATGCTTTACATTTATGGGGAATCCCCTGGTTACGAATGGGTTCCGTTCCTGAGAACGTTTGTAAGTCGAAATTTGTACGTAAGTTGGAACACATGCTATATTCACACAATACTTAAAAAACAATGTTTAAAATCCCACTACAGTCGAGTCTGCATTTACGCGGGCAATTGAACCCGTGGAGGTCAGCGTAAAACGAGAAACGCATAAACGAAATAACAGAACATATAGGATTAATTGAAATAGAGAGTGGGCCGACACCCAAACTCCACTTTTTCCGACACAATATGTACGTTGCAGTAAAAATAACATCTTAATTTTATGATGGTATGCACACACAATTAATATTTAAGAGAAATATTAATAATATTAGGTTTTTTAACACTTACGTTAGTAGTAAAGATGGCTGGGCACACGGGGATGGGGGGTTGGTTCCGAGGCAGAGGGCAGATTATTGGTCCTCACCTGTATCACTTGTATCAATTGTATCATTATCCACCAAAAAGGCTTGCAGGGCCTCTTTGTCAAACCCCTCAAAGTCCATATCCTCACTATCACTCTCACTGACTTGGGCCGGCTGTGGTGGGTGGCGGGTGAAGAACTCGGTAATGTTTTGATGACTAGGCGACCTTGTGTGCATGCTACCTGCGCCGCTTCCCGCGTAAATGACCAAATTTATCGTGTAATTAAAACATTTCATTCTGGCAAGGCACCGCGTAAATGACCAGACGCCTTAACCAAAACCGCGTAAATCCAGACTCTACTGTATATCATTTAATTTAAGACAAAAGAAGAAATAGAATAACAATACAGTAAATGAAAGTAAAAACAAATAAAATACTGTAAATTTCAAGTTTAACCCCGTTTGTATCAGCAGGTGTTCCTAAGTTGGGGACTTCCTGTACTTAACCCTTACTCCAAGGGCTAGGGTGGCCGTACCCCCCATGCAGGGTAAAACAAGAAAAATCAACTTTTCCAAAAATAATTTCAACCTTTATCAATGATAAAACAATAAAAAAGACATAAGAAAAACTATATATATTGCCCTCCAGAAACTTCTGTGGTGTCTCAGTAATGAGGGAAATAAGGGAAAAGGTTTTTTTGACGGCTGGCGCTTGTGGTCACTATGCACTTAGGGGTAATTTTTCCGCTAGCCTTTGTGTCCGAGATGACCAATAATGCATATATTTACTGATCATAATACTTATTTCCTATAAATAATTAATTTAGAATAATTTATTTGCATTACTTTTCATATAAAATACTCGGTTACACACACGCAGTCTGTCGCCAGGCTGTCTGGCAAATTTCACAAATACAGTCGACCCTCGTTAATTCGGACCCCTTTAATCTGGACTTCGGATAAATCGGACGAAATCTGAACTGTCCATATAAAATTTCTGGTTCTGGGATTGTCCCAGTTGCTATTTCAAATTCTGTGTCATTACTAAGGAATAAAGAAGTCACTTGTATACTGCACTCTAAGATTAAGAGAAAACGGACGACTCAGGCGTCCTGAAGTGAGAGAAAACGGACTTCTTTGACGGAGCACTCAAATAAAGAGAGACATAGCTACATGTTTTGTGGACTACCCACTTTACAGTATCCTTTTCATCACTTTGTAATAAACCTAGTCATGCCTATGTGTTTCTGATAATTACCATAACATTATATATTTAGCGGTTGTACAAACACAAGGCCTCACACATGCCATTCAGACTGACAGACTTGACAAGTTTTACCAATCATAAAGACAGTTGAAGCTTTAAACATCACTCACAATGGATCTTGAATATTCCAACTGTAATCAGACATACCTATGTTGCCTCAACAATTGAAACCCCAGTTGCAATTTCAAATTCTGTGTCATTACTAAGAAATAAAGAAGTTACTGGTGTACTGCACTCTAAGATTAAGAGAAAACGGACGACTCAGGCGTCCTGAAGTGAGAGAAAACAGACTCCTATGACGGGGCACTCAAATAAACATGCACATAGCTGTATAATGCAATATTATGCAATATTAACCCCTAAATCGGTTAATTCGGACAATCGGCTAAAACGGACACCCTTCTCCCCCTATTAGTCCGTTTTAACGAGGGTCGACTGTAAATACATTCATAACATCTTCATAGCATTATTTTCTAGTACAGTAATACTAAACTACAATAGAGTAAGTCATCGCTTAATGTCGAGGTTACCTTCCTGAAAATGCGACGTTATACGAAACAACGTTAAACAAATAAATTTTTCCCATAAGAAATAGATAAAATACGGGAGTTACGTTCCTGAGCCTCCCTTTGCCCCCATGAAATACATTACATATACAGAAAATCATTGCCATTTCTATATAAAATAGTGCATGCAAATACAACTACTGTACTAAGTTTCTATTGGTACTCACCAATGGGCGGAGGTGGTAGAGCGATTGTGTGGTGGGTAGTGAAGCGGAGGAGGCGGATGGCGGGAGAGGAGGAGTATGGCAGGAGCAGTGGAGGAGGGTGGGAGTGTAGGAGGGCAGGAGAGGAGGAGGGTGATGAGTCATTGAGCCTGTTGCTGCCTCCTCCTCCTCCTGCTCTGAGTGAGGATCCTCTGCCGCTGCTTGCTCCTCTTCCGTTGATGTTTGCTCCTCCTCCGTTGATGTTTGTTCCTCCTCCATTGTTGTGTGCCCCTCCTCGGCTGCTGTATGCTCCTCCTTGGCTGCCGGCTGCTGTGAATAATCTGCTTCTGTTGTCCCGTGACAAAAAAATGAATCTAGCGTTGACTGCTTAGTGCTACTCCTCCTCTTCTCCGTATACAACTCAGTGTAACAACCAAGACTATCATCAATTCAGTGTTGAATCTTTGAGCTACATTCCCTGTTTGGGTCATCATCTATAAGGATTTGCATTCCTTGCTGGATCATATTGAATGCTTCTGTGATCCTCTTGGAAGTTAGCGTTCGTTGAGGATCTTCGTCATCGTTTTCAATGGGACTGTGTTCTGTTAACAGTTGCAGATCTTCATTGGTGAGCGCTTCTGTATGGGATGCCAGGACTTCCTCAATATCCTCTGATTCCAGCTCATCAAAGCCTGCCCGTCTAGCCAAGCTGAGGACATCATGTAAAACTGTTGATGCACCCGGGCCACAATTTACCCCACATACCATTCAGGCAACTTTATGAAACCTCTTCCCATGCCTTGACAATGTTGTCAATTGCATGAAGAACGTTGAAGCCACACCAATATTCTCGGATCTTAGGTTTATTTTCTCAATCTGTAGTAGCCTTGAGCAGCTGGGCCATGGTACAGTAAAAGTCCAAAAATCCGGATGCCAGAAATCCGGACCACCTGAGAATCCGGACTTTTCGAAAACTCAAACATAACTTTTTTTTTTTTTTTTTTTTTTTTAGCTGGCTTTTGTGTGCATGCGTGAGCGCCACAGCTACCACGCGGTCGCCACTTAAAACGAGCTATCAAACTGTGACAACGTATGTAATTTTGAATCCTACTCATTCCATTTACAGAGTACTGTACAAGCCCATAATAATGGCTCCTAAAGTAGATAAACTTCGTTGTGTGAAGAGAAAGAAGAACACTTTGAAATTGAGTGACAAACTTGAAATAATTAAGAAACTAGAATGAGGTGTGAGCAATACTGTTCTAATGGAAACATATAACATTGGAAAGTCTACAATTTATGATATAAAAAAGGCAAAGAATAAAATTTTAGAATTCACAGCTTTATCTTTAAAACTGCTCGTTTTGATAAATGAAGCATGCTATATTTGCTAATGAATAAACTATCAAAATGTACCTGTTCATCTCTTCTTTATTTCTCCTGAAATTTGAATTTTAAAAGTACTGCCTGAGAATCCGGAAAATCCGAAAATCCGGACCGACCCAATCCCCAAGCAGTCCGGATTTTTGGACTTATACTGTACGGAGCAAATAGTACGCCTTGAATGTGACGATGACGCCTTGGTCCATAGGCTGCATCAGTGCTGTCGTGTTCAGAGGCAGGAATACAACTTTTACACTGTCATGCAAGTCGTCGAGATTGGGAGGATGAGCTGGAGCATTGTCAACGATCAGAAGAATTTTGAAGTTAAGGTTCTCCTTGGCACAGTATTCCTTCATTGCAGGGACGGCTTACACGTTTAACCACTGGCTAAATATGGGGCCGGTTATCCATGCCTTCTTATTTGCCTTGTAGGTTACAGGAAGGTGATCCTTAGAGTAACTTTTCAGGGCCCGTGGGTTGGCAGTGCGAGAAATCAACATCGACTTCAGCTTGAAGTTGCCGGCATCCTCTTCCAAAAAAGACCAGTCTCATCCACATTGAAGACTTGCTTCGATGAGTAGTCTCCTTTCTGGATAATCTGTTTAAATTTTGACGGGAATGTCTCGGTAGCAACCGTATTTGAACTAGCAGCTTCACCAGTCATCTTTATGTTGTGTTAGCTATAATGACGCTTAAATCGTTGAAACCATCCTCGGCTGGCAGTAAAGGTCGCTTCCTTTGATCCTTCACCCTCTGTTTCCTTCATGTCGTCAAACAAGGATCTGGCCTTATGCTGGATAACCATAAGGCTCACAGAGGCATTGCGTTGATTCTGGTCCTCCATCCATATAGCCAGCATCTTTTCCACCTTTTCTATCACAGTGCTTATAGTACGAGTTGTCTCAGTTGCACTCAGAGAAATACCACTACCAGCACAAACCTTAATCTTGTGAGTGTTGGTCCGGATAGTACCCACTGTTGTGGGGGTTAGACCAAGCACAGCGGCTATGTCCACAGCACGTTCTCCTTTTTCAAATTGGGTTAATACATCCATTTTCATAGTAAGGGTAATGGTCTTACATTGCCTCTTCACTACACTAGCATCAGTAGCACTTGATGGGCATTTGGAAGCCATTTTGAATGGTTAGAGTACAGTTTTAGAGAAAAAGCACGTAAGCACACAGGAATGATGTGAAGTAACAGAGATTGGCTTGGTAATGCTGTGACATTCAGCGAGTGAGGGCAGCGAGCCAAGCCGAGAGAGAGTAGCGCGGCCAGACGAGAGAGGGTGATGTACCGTTAAAAATAGTCCTTGACTACGCAAAACGATGTTATAGCGAGTTACCGGGACGTTAAACGAATTTTTGGTATCTAAAATTTAGCAATGTACTGTAGTACCGAAACAACGTTAAGCGGGCTGACGTTAAGCAAGGACTTTGATACAACATGATAAAAAGGACAAAAAATGAAAAATAAACAACAAAAGAAGGTACAGTCATGCGCCGGTTAACATCCTAGGTACGTTCTTGGAAACGTGACGCTAACCGAAATGGACGTTGTCCGATCATCACAAACTTTTATTTATACTTACGTGTATGTGGAATACTATATACGTACATATACACTTTTACTCTTAAATCACTACTGTAATGTGATACAGGTGATTAATTTTTACCTCTTGTGCAAAATACATGACGTTTATATTAAAATTATTCACTGTTTTACAAGGATTCCAGCAATGCCGAGCACATGGGGGGGGGGGGGGGGAGAGAGGGTGGGAGCGAGCGAGGGGGCGTGGGGGGAGGGGAGGTAGTACGTTTGACAGTTAGGACAGGCCCAGGTCTAACGCGTGTATATTTACCAGTTCTTAGGTGACTAAGCTTCTCTCTTATAAAAAGCCAGTGAAATGACCTGGGTGAATATAATTAATATAGCTGGGATTCTTGTAACATACTGATTAATTTGAATATAATCATGCTATAATTTGCACTAGACAAAACAATTTTAGTACAGTAATGAAATTAGAACAGGTGCACTCCAGCTTTGCACTAAGGTCATTTATTTATTTTACGTTTCCTTTAGTATGGTGTATGCATGTAAATGGATGAAAACAAATGAAGAAATCTATGTAAATCTACCCAAAAATACAGTTGAAAAACTTTTTTATAAAATGTACTACAGTACTGTACACTAATGTACAAAATTTTTTATCTCTTGAGCAAAATATATGACGTTTATATTCAAATTATTGGCTGTCTTGCAAGGATTCCAGCAATGCAAATTATAACCTCCTAATTTTAGTCTGAGATATTATATAAGACAAAAACTGTAAGCCTAAACGCCTGGCTGAAGGCGGGAGGGAGGGAGGGAGGGAGGGAGGGGGGTCTGACAGAACCAGCCACGCCACCCAGCGAGGGGTTGGGAGGGGGTGGGGGGCTTGAGGTGATAAGTTTGAGCCGAAGGTCTCTGTGTGTTTATTTAACAGTCCTACTAAGCTTCTCTCATTTTAAAATGCCAGTGATGTGACCTAGGAGAATATAATTAACATAGCTGGGATCCTTGTAAGATACTGATTTATTTGAATAAAAACATGTTGTAATTCGCACTAGACAACAATTTTAGTACCGTAATCAAATTAGTACATGTGCACTCCAGCTTTGCACTAATATATTTTACGTTTCTTTTAGTATGGTGTGTCCATGTAAATGGATGAAAATAATTGAAGAAATTTATGTAAATCTACCCAAAAATACAGTTGAAAAACTTTTTATAAAATGTACTACAGTATTGTACACTAATGTACTACATTTTTTATATCTTGAGCAAAATATATGACGCTTATATTCAAATTAATCTCTGTCTTGCAAGGATGTCAGCAATGCAAATTATATTATCCTAACTTTAGTCTGAGATATTATATAAAATAATAAAATATACATAAAGAAATCACCAATCTTTTATCTTGGAACACGAGGGTGGTGGAAAGACAGGGGGGGGGGGGGGGAAAGGGGGCGGGAGGTGAGGTGACAGAATGTCTGGCATTTGTTTGTTTATTTATTTATTTGAGATAAGATTTGACAGTTGGCGCTGAAGGCCTGCCTGCGTGTTTATTTATCATTACTTAAGAGTGACTAAGCTCTTCTCATAATTTTCCACCCAAACGACCTGGGTGAATATAACTTACATTGGAGGGATTCTTGTAAGATAGTAATTTATTTGAATATTTTTTTTCAATTTAAATTTTAATTGTTTATTCCTTGATAGAGGAAGCGGGATCTTAGTGCTGTCACTTGGTACCCCTGTACCATAACACCAGAAGCAACTGGTCAGTGTCACAAGTATTTACAGTACAGTACAGTCATCCCTTGGTTATAACGCCTAATTGGGACCCTGCCGATAACGAAAGTAGAGAACCAATGGTATTTATTCTAATTGGTTTAGGCACCCAAGACCCAACTCCAAGTTTCCCATTTTACGACCATTTAGACCCACTAAATATATATATATAATGTTATGGTAAATATCATAAACACACATAGGCATGGCTAAGTTTATTACAAAGTGATGAAAAGGGTACGCATAATACTGTAGTCCACAAAACATGTAGCTATGCTTTTTTTATTTGGTACCCCGTCATACGAGTCCGTTTTCTCTCACATCAGGACGCCTGAGTCCTCCGTTTTCTCTCTTAATCTTAGAGTGCACCAGAAACTTTACTATTTTTAGTAATGCCACAGAATTTGAAATTGCAACCCCAATTGCAACTGGGGTTGCAATTGTTGAGGCAACTAGATATGTCTGATTACAGCAAATGTGTTATTGTCAATTTGTAGGTGAAAGATTTTATCCTCAATAGATGTAGGTTAACATTTCACCTGTAGGCAAATGCTTAAAAAAAAGCCTAAGTAAGGAAGCATATTCCTTTAACACATAATATCTGACCAGTATGGGGAGGATCATCGTGTCTTCGTCAGGGGGTCGTGGAGTGGTGGTCCAGCAGGAGTCACTTTTTTTTGGGGGGGGGGGCACGGACGTATATGCGATCGGACGTTGTTCGGTAGGACGTTAACCAGCGCATGACTGTACTTACCAAGAAGCTTCCCTCTGACCACGTGTAGGGTGCTGAGGTGGTGGTGGTGATACGTGGTGGTGTTGGTGATACCCTGATGCCTAGCTAGCTGTCTGCCAGCGCTCGTGGGTAGTGATGAGTGAATGTGCACAACTATGTACCTCTTACACAAATATACACTTAAACTACTATTTACATTATTTACAAGCAAGTGCCACATTGTTTTAGAATGTTTTTTTAGAGTGGTACTCCATAAAGCAAGGTTTACAGAGACCAACGTCACACTCCTTACACCACGTTGTCATGTCTGTACGCTTAGCTGGGAGCTTTGTGGTGTTTTTGCAGATGTAACACCGCCTTTGCACTTGACGACCACTTGGCAGAGTTGGGAGGTCATCAAGGTAGTGACGAACAACCCAGTCACATGCAAAGAGTTTGTCAGATCGGTTTGCTTGGCTGTTACATCGTGGTACAGCTGCCACAATTTTTTTTTTTTGGGGGGGGGGGGGGGTACCCCCCTACATCCTTGTGTAAGGTGAAGCGCAGAAGCATTTACAGCGCCCAACAGGGAAGCATGCTAAGTCCATGCTTGCCTTTATGTCTCATGAGTTAAGGGCGTAGAAGCCTGAAGAGTCGAGGGCGTAGAAGCCTGAAGAGTCAATGGTTTATGCCGAAGCAAGTTATTGGAAGCTCCAACAGCTTGTCCCTGAATACGAATTCGCAGCTTTCGATTTACAGCAGGTACCTGCTTTGCTGCTAGGTGAACAGGGACCAAGGGGACTAGGAAGAGTGTCCAAACAACTTCCGCCGGCCCGGGAATCGAACCCGTGACATCTTGCTTGCGAGGCAAGAACGGTACCGCTCTACCACCAGCGCCCCTTGCCACAATGTTGCCATACTTTTCTAGGGGTTGTGTTATAACTTGCTTCTGAAAAACCCTGAGAGAGGGTTCTTTCCCAGTTTTTACTAGGATGGTGATGTCCAAGAGGTGTAGGAACATTTTCTTGTACCATTTGACACATTTCCGTACACACTCAATTGCGCCAACCTGCATATCACTCTTGTCCACATGCAGCATGTTGACATTGTAGTCCACGACACCGTCAGGTTTTTTCATGACCTCTCCTGTGGTCCAGTCCCTTTCACCACCATTTCACCCTTGTGCACAGTTGACAGCATCTGCACAGTACGTTCATCTTACCAGCGTATTGCAAGCATCTTGTCTGCTTGCTTCAGCTGGACCTCTCCTCGGGAAGGTTTACCAGTAAATACGGGCCAGTGTTTCCGGTTCTTGCGTAGAGTTCCACAGGAACCAATGTCATGTTCAAGTAGGAACTTGGCCAGGGCAGGAGAGGTATAATAATTATGAGTGTAGATGTGATTCCTCCAAAGTAGCGGTCCATAAGTTTCTTGACAACAGCGCCAGAGAAACCATGTGGGTCGTCCTTGGGTATGTCTACATCACTTGCTGTGTAAACAACGAGATCTAAGGCATACCTAGTCTCGCAATCACACAGCACAAAGAATTTGATCCCAAAGCGATGTCATTTGGAGGGAGTGCATTGACTAAAAACAACAAGTTCTCTGAAATGCACCAGAAACTCATCCACCACTACGTTCTGAAACGGTCTGAAGAACTTCATAAAACGTTCCTTCAGGATAGTAAAAGCTTCCCTTATTTTTCATAGTCTGTCATCAGCCACAAGAATGTTGTTATCTACAAAGTGTTGATAATGTGGGATGGAGACAAACCTGTCTCTGGACATGAATTTTGCAAACAATGGAGTTGCTGTGATGTCATCAGGAGATATCCAGTACTCCTGAAGTACTTGTTTTTTCACATGTGCCATCAGCATCAGTAATGCAAAAAAACACATACAGTTCAGAAACACCAACATCACTCCATATACACATGTGTGGCAAGGGGCCAGGTCCTAGGTCAGCATCACACGTGTACTGATAAAATTTATTTTTCTCGTTACACAGTAAGTCCATGATTGCACCATCAAAGAAAGCACAAAAATAGTCCATCTCATGTGATTCCTCTGTACAAGGAAAATCAGGAGTAATTCCACCTGATGATCATCTGAAATCAGGGATGTCAGGCTCAAAATTACTGCCATCAGAAAAACATAGGCATCTATTGTCCCTTGTCTGAGCCATGAGCACATGGCGGGGATATGCCGTCCTGGCTGGGCCTCGCTGCCAGCGTCATGCTCATCCTCACTTGTCTCTTAACACATCATCTAACTCGATGCTATCATCAGGATCATTAGGCATATAATCACTGCCTTCCTCACCAATTTCACCAGATTCAAACACTAAAGCAGTCACATCAAATAGTTCTTTCCTTATCTGGCTATCATCCAAACACGGTGGCGACGCTTGATTGGAGTGGAAGGTGAGGGGTGACTCTCCATGACAACAAGGGAATGGTTACTGACCACGCTGGGCTTACCCACACTCCCCTACATGTGCCGGGACAGACACATAGTCATGCTGGAACCTGTTAACCCACGATGGGCATTCAAATAGTGGCAGGAAAAAGTGCGTGTTCTGGAACATCACCCGAGGTGAGCCGGTCCAGGGTTCCGTAACGTCAACTGGAGCGTAAGAGTTACCTACCGGGTATTTCCGGAATAGCAAATTTCTGTAAAGCAAATTTTCATAAATTGGGATAAACTGTATATCACTTTAAAATACTGTTACACTTCAGAGCCACACTTATATCATGTATGTCAAGCACTCATGGGCCAGATGAAATTGGTGGGTGGGCCGGATGTTGCCGCCAGGCTGTATTCAGGTCAACCCTGGTTCTACAGTATACTGTACTGTACTGTACAGGTTGTACCTCTCTAGTCCGGCATTCTGTGGTCCAGAAACTCCCGTGGTCCGGAACGATTTTAGTTTGTCCAATAGGTAGATAGGCAGCTCTTTTTTTTTTTTTTACTTATCTGAATTATTATTACAGGAGTATTAAATTTTTGCCCCTCAGGCCCCAATGTGGGTCAGTGACCTATGCCCGGGTGGGCTAATCCCCTTAAAAAAGAAAAAAAAACAAAGCCGCAGGAGATTAAGGTTTGTTTACATCCGGCAGTTCGGCTGCTCTCTCTCTCTCTCTCTCTCTGCTTGTCTATACAGAGTACAACATTTAACCCTTCAATATATATGAGCAGTAAATAAGTGTTGCTTTCATATTCTTATGTAGAGTAATGACGATATGTTTTCACATGTGCGCACTTACATACGCGCAGTCTCACTTTTTTTTACCATTAATGGTTAGCTACTTATATTGTTCCATTTATTAACATTAAATAACATTACAGGTACTTCAAACAAGCATATTATTTTTTTTACATTAATTTCACTACAGCTAAAATCAGGGTCTTATTTTCTTCAGTTTTATATGTAGAACCAATCAGTCACTGGTTTCGTAAGCTTTAACATAAACAATGCCGGCAGCCATCTCGTCTCCTCTAATATTCCACGTATTATTAATAAATTGTATTGTTAATTTTGCACACACAAACATTAATTCAATAAAAACAAATTCAGAAACATTAATTAAAATATATATGAACAGTAAATACGTGTTGCTTTCATATTCTTATGTAAAGTAATGACGATATGTTTTCACGTGTGCGCATGCGCACTTACATATGCGATCTCTCTTTTTTCTTGACCATTATCGTTAGCTACTTCTATTTTTCCATTTATTAACATTAAATAACATTACTTAAAAACAACCATATTAATTTTACTACAGCTACAACCAAGTGTGGATATATGAGACGAATATGGCTGTAATATGTAACTCTGTACTATTTACCATTATTGATTCAGGTCTCTGTATTATATGTTTTATAATCATACTCCCTTTTGTCACCAAGTGTTAGTTCAGGCTTTGGGCACATGAGCGCTGTACGCGCATGCGCAGAGAGAGATAACCAGAGAGATTCCAAGACAGGACGCTGTTTACCCCTGTCTTAACTCCTTTTTGTGTTTGTACCAGAAATAGAACTTACGGACTTGACATCAGTGTGTTTCCTTTACCCCTGAGTGTAAGGACCAGCTGAGTATCCCACACCAAGGTCTTATTTTCTTCAGTTTTATATGTAGAACCAGTCAGTCACTGGCTTTGTAATCAACGAAAACAATGCTGTGTCGTTTCCTCGTGTGTTTTAATATTCTACGTATTATTAATGAATTGTATTGCTCATTTTGCACACATAAACATTAATTCAATAAAAAAGACATTCAGTAATAAACAATAATGAATCTTTTGTACATAAGAGAAATGACACTGTTTACACGATTAAGCACGTCGTCTGCACGTTGGCGGGCCGTTCAAACCCGTCGAAATTCAAGTTTCCGCTGTCAAATTTTTTTTTATTTTTTTTTTTGTGTTCCAATAAAATACGTTAAGAATTAAAAACTCGCGAAATTTGAGAAGCTACTATACGACATTTAACCCTTCAATATGTCTTCAAAGAGACCATGATGCAGAGAAAGTGGTGCTAGTGCTTCCAAGCATAAGCACAAGTCACTATCTATCCAGGAAAAGGGTGAATTTCCATGGTCCGGCACCGGTCAGGTCCCGAGGTTGCCGGACTAGAGAGGTACAACCTGTACTATCATATAGCAGGATCATCAAAAAAGATTAAAACAGCATTTTGCATATTATACAAAGGTGGGTGGATTCTAATTATTCTAATTCATGTTGGGTCATCACTCAAGTTGTCTTCTGATCTCACTAGAGGAAAGGTCACGGCAGGGTTAGCTCCCGGGGATTAATTGTCATTAACGGCTAGTGCTACTTGTGAACAGGGCTGTGCCCTTCTAAGGGCAGAGTTAGAGAGGACCAAGGAAGAAAACTTGAAACAAAAGGAAGAGATAGCGAGGATGAAGGTGAAAACGAGACAAGGAAAGCCCGTGTCTGACGAAAACTCAGGCGAATGGAAGGTTGTGAGGAGAGGGACAACCAAATTGGTGGTGAAAAAACACACCAAGGTGGTGAAAAAATCCACCAAGGATACGACATCAACAGCTAAGTGTACCAACCCATTCAGTCCTTTGATAGACAAATTGGACGTTAGCATAGTCAGGGACAAGGCTGACAAGGAAGGTACAAAAACCTTAATTGTTGGCAATTCCCAGAGCTTTTTGCTGTAAAAATAAAAATAGGATGAGGGTGAGTTTCCTAGGAGCTGGGGTGGGGGATATAGTTGACAGGATGGACAATATCTTGTCTGGTAATGGGAACAAACCCATTATCTGCCCTAGTGCAGGAGGCAATGATATTGGCCGGTGTAGGAGTGAGGAGCTTCTTGATAAGTTCAAGACACCTATAGAGCGTATTAGATCAAAGGGAGGGATCCCTATCATATGTGGTGTCCTGCCTAGAAGGAAAGTTGAGCAATGAATGGTTGTCAAGGGCAGTTGGCGTCAACGGCCGTCTTGAAAGATATTGCAAGTCAATATCAGTCCCATTCATTGACAACTGGGACAACTTCTACGGCAGAAGGGACCTTTATGCTAGGGATGGGGTGCATTTGTCTAGGGATGGGGTGGCAACCCTAGCTGGTTCTCTCGAGAGGGCAGTTCAAAAGATGTCCAAGTCTTTAAACTGCTAGGAGAACATACGAGCACGGGGGTGGAGGAGACTGCAGTGGGAGCGGGTAAACAAAGTGAAAGGTTACAGAGAAATAGTGCAGGGAATGATGACATAACTAAATTAGGCAGGGAGTTAAAAACTAAACACGACAAAGAGAGGACTCAGAACACGACTAACTTAAATGTCTACTACGCACAGAGTAGAAGTATGAGAAACAAAATAGATGAAATCAGGGCGTTGGCATGTACCAAAAAAATCGATAGAATAGCATTCACCGAAACATGGATAAACCTAGACTCACGTGAGTTACCTGTCGAATACCAAATTGCAGGTAACAAATTATTCCAAACCGATAGGAAGATTAGGAAAGGAGGCAGAGTAGCAATCTATGTAAGGGATAATCTGAAGTGTGAAATAAATAAGGTAATAAAATCAGAACAGAATACAGAAACAATTTGGATAGAACTTATCAATGGTAGGGAAAAATTAATCACAGGAGTAATATATAGACCTCCTAATCTTAATAGAGTTAATGAGCGACTTATTTGGGATGAAATGCGCAGGGCTTCCATACATAGCTAAGTCTGTATAGTAGGCGACTCTAACTTTAGCCAAATACATTGCGTTGACCTTATGGGTAACTCAGAATCAAGAGGATTTTCTTGAAGCAATCCAGGACTATTTCCTAAGCCAACATATAACCGAACCCACCTGGGGTAATAATATACTCGATTTAGCTCTGTCAAACAGAGCAAACCTCATTAGTAATGTCGAGGTAGGGAACGAACTTGCTAACAGCGATCACAAAGAAATTAGATTCTAGTTAGAATTTCGGGGCAGCTGCAAGGAAAATTCCACTTAAGTCCCAGATTGCAGAAGGGCAAACTTTGATAGTTTGAAGAGGCAGCCGAGAGAAGGGGTATCACGCATGGGGGTGAATTGCATGACCTCACATGAAGTGCTCTCACCCAATGTACCCACAGAGGGCGACCTCACCTTACCTGGAGACCTGATAACACGATCTGAGGTTGACGAGTTCCACAACAATTTAAATAAAGAATTACTTAATGCACAAAGGCATAACATACCATAGAGAAAACTCAAATCAAACAACAATGACCCTAAATGGATAAATAATTATTTAAAGAATATTATTGGACAAAGGAAGGCTATAAGTAGGAGAATAAATCGTGGTGAAGTCTACCTCGGAGATTATTATAAGGTATTGGCCGGTAGGGTTAAGACCGAGATAAGAAAAGCAAAGAGGAATAATGAACTGAAGGTAGCAAGGGAGGCGAAGGCAAACCCCAAGGGATTCTATCAAATGTATCAAACTAAAACATGAGAAAAGATTGGACCAATACAGTCAGATACTGGTGAGCTAACTGATAACATACGGAGAAATGAGCAATAATCTGAATAAATATTTTTCAACAGTTTTCACCACAGAAAATTTAAACATGATACCCGTGGCACCGACTCTATACAGAGATAGCGAAGAAAATAAATTATGCGAGATAGTAGTGACTAGTGACGATGTTAGTAAGCAAATAAACAACCTACAGCCTAATTAGTCACCAGGTCCCGATGAGATATTTACCAGAGTATTAAAGGAATGTAAGGAAGAGCTTAGCAAAGTTGTTTAACATGTCCTTAAAAACGGGTGTAATACCAGAATCCTGGAGGACAGCGAATGTAATACAGTGGGGTATGCTATAACGAACGTAATTGGTTCCAGAACCTCGTTCGTTATAGCATTCGTTCATTATAGGATTAATCCATTCCAGGCCCCCAAATACAACCGCTTAACACTGAAAAAATTCTGTGGAAAATGTAAAAAATACGGTACTTTATCTTACCTTAGTGTTATTCAGCATGCAGGTACCCCTAAACACTGGCACATCACTATCACTTCCACTGGGAGTCTTGGCTTTAAGGTCCTCAAACAATTGTTTAGCCTTCTCACAAATTATAGCTTCACTAATGTTACCACCTGCCATTTCTTTCTCCTTTATCCACACTAAGAGTAAATTTTCCATCTCTTCAATCACATTACACCTTGCTTTGTTAAGTCTAAGGATTCCCTTAGCCACTTGTACAGTTTTTAACTCCTCTTTATTCTTCAAAATCGTACATATAGTCGATTTAGCCATCCCATATTCATCACTAAGTTTCGCAATGCTTCTTCCATTCTCACGTTTCTTTATAATTTCTTTCTTAGTTTCAAGGGTTATTAGCTTTCTCACTCGCTTTGGACGATTCATTGTTACAATTGTATACTTGTATAACAAAGTAGTTATAAAAATAACGCGAATTTCCACATCAAAAGACGAAATTTCAACAATAACAGTGGTGCACTGGCTACACAATGAGACAAAGATGGCGCCTGACGCTCTTGTTGTGGGTCGCGGTACAACAATATTCATGGGCCAGGCGAAGTAGTCCGGTATTCATCCGCGTTCGTTGTAGGAGTTGCGTTCGTTATAGCATTCTCAATTTTATAGGTAAAACAGTTCGTTATAGGAATATTCGTAGTAGGATCCGTTCGTTATAGCATACCCCACTGTACCGATTTTCAAGAAGGGAGATAGATCACTATCCTCTAACTACCGACCAATCAGTCTAACATCAATTGTAGGCAAATTACTGGAAGCAATCATTTCAAACTCTATTCGAAATCACCTGGAGAAGCACAAGTTGATCAATGGTTTCACAAGCGGGCATTCATGTCTAACTAGTCTATTAACATTCTTTTCATCTGTTTTCAAATCAGTGGATGAGGGGCACAATCATGATGTGGTATATCTCGACTTCAGCAAAGCCTTCGACAGAGTCCCCCACGAAAGACTAATAAGAAAAGTGGAGGCTCATGGCATTAAAGGAGATACTGTATTCTAAAATGGATTAGGGCGTGGTTACAGGTCAGGAAACAGCGAGTGAGCATTAATGGCACTAAATCCCACTGGAGCAACGTCACTAGTGGAGTTCCCCAAGGCTCAGTATTCGGACCATTAATATTTATTATATACATAAACGACATAGATATCAGCGTAGACAGCAACATAAGTAAATTTGCTTTTGACACTAAAATAGGGTGTGTAATTAAATCTGACGATGACTCCGCAAAACTACAGGAAGATCTAAACATATTTTTCGAATGGTCTGAAAAATGGCAGATCAGATTCAATGTGGACAAATGTAAAGTACTCGGTATAGGATATGTAAACAGGGAAACCAAATACCAGATGAACAACGATGTTATACAGTGAACCCTCACTTTACGCGGTCAATTGAACCCACGGAGGCCCGCGTAAAGCGAGAAACGCGTAAAGTGAACAACATAACATATGGGATTAAATGAAATAGAGACCGGCTGACCCCCAAACTCCACTTTTTCCGACACAATACCTATGTTCTAGTAAAAATAACATCTTAATTTTATGATGGTACATGCACACAATTAATACTTAAGAGAAATAGAGAAATACAGTCTCCAAGTTAATGTCCATTCAAATAATGGACTCAACTCCTTCCCCCTCTTCTCACACTCCTGGCTCTTCCCTCTCTGAGAAATATTTGGGGGAAATACCTCAAACTAAAGTTAGGATAATATAATTGCTATTGCTGGATTCCTTGTAAGACCAGGAATATTTTGAATATAAATGTCAAATATTTTGCACAAAAGATAACATATTTGCTCTGAGTAAACAAAATACTTGCATTAGATCTAAAATTTGTATGTCTAATGCAAAATGTAAATTATATTCTGGCCGGATAATTTGTATGAATTTTATGAGCTAAATAAAAAAATTATACTTCACCCGCGTATATGAGTAGATGCACCGCGTAAAGTGGGAATTCCGGTTATGGCAGGGTACTGCGTAAATGTAGAAACGCGTAAAGTGAAACCGCGTAAAGCGAGGGTTCACTGTAGAGAAATCCGACTGCGAGAGAGATTTAGAGGTAATGATAAGTAGGAATCTTAAGCCAAGTAAACAATGTGTATTTGCTCAAAACAAAGCTAATAAAGTACTTGGGTTCATACAAAGGAGTGTTAGTTACAAGACTAGCGAGGTCATCTTAAAATTATATCTAGCGCTTGTGAGACCTCACTTGGATTACGCAGTTCAATTCTGGTCACAATATTACAGAATGGATATAAACTCCTTGGAAAGAATTCAGAGGAGAATGATAAGATAATCCCGGGCATTAGGAACCTTGAGTACAGAGACAGGTTAAAGCATCTTAATTTGCACTCCCTCGAGAGACGTAGAGTGAGGGACGACATGATCGAGGTGTATAAATGGAAGTCAGGGCTAAACAAAAGGAACATTACAAAGGTACTCAAACAATCCAACCAGGAGCGAACTCGTAACAATGGTCTTAAATTAGACAAATTTAGATTTAGGTCCGAAATAGGTAAACATTGGTTTGGAAATAGAGTAGTGGACGACAGGAACAAGTTACCAAATTTCATCATTAACTCGAATATACTGGATAGCTTCAAACATAGGTTGGATGGATATATGAGCAATAGGGGCTGTGTGTAAATGGGACTGCCCAGTATGGGCCAATAGGCCTGCTGCAGTTTCCTCCATTTTTATGTTCTTAAGGGTGGGTGGGTTCTAATTCATGTTGGGTCATCACTCAAGGGTGGGTGGGTTTTCCTCTTACGAGTAGTTTTCCAGTACAGTAATTTACTGTACTGGAATTGTGTGAGTGTCTTACTCGACTTTTTAATGTATAAAAAACACTCAAAACCTTAAAAACAACAACAAAATACCACTTACCTGAATATGTACTGACACCTCAGTTCTCCCGATTTTCCTCTATGACGTGTCACTTGATCCATTGCAGCAAGTCCAGTAATAAATTCCCTTGCATCTAGTTCCTCTGTTTTTCTGTAATTCATTGCCCTGAAGAAAAAATATTAAGTTAAATACAATATCTGAAAACAATCTCAACAGTCCAAATAACTTATAAAGTATTATCTTGCAAAACAGAACTTTTTGCACATTTTATAATGAATATTACAGTACAGTGTAGTCCCTCGCCAACCAGGGAATTATACCTGTTGATTTTGGGTATCCACGGTTCTCATTCTATATACCATTTCACCAACTGCGGCATTGAATTCCGAGTATACACGACTTAGCACGGTGTCATTTTCCCAGGGTTCCAATGTATTCATCTGTGTCGCATCTAGCTTCCAGCCACACTCTCTGTGTTGTTATCCTGTACCATGCATGGACGTATTTTACTGCTCCATACACTGGATACTTATTATGAATTTTCCACAGTAGAACCTCGATAAATCAGACTAATTGGGGCAGACCCTCGTCCGGAAAATGCGGATGTCCGAAAAAGGGAATCTATGGGAAGTTTGGACATAACCCAGCTTTCTAGACTGTTTGTGGAAAATCAGACATAAGTCTGGTTGTTGATAACTGTTTTCACTGATATGACTGTTTCATACTGTTAAGTGTTTACCCATAATATAAACAGTGGATGTGCATCTCCATGTGTACTGGGTAGGAGTGTGTCACCAACAAGGGTTGCTCAATCATACTGGCCCGCTGGTGAGTAAAAATCCTTACGGCGAGTCAGATTAAAAAATCATGAGTCTGTCACACAAATGATAATTTTGTGTCCTGCGAAAGTGAAGGACACCTCATAAGTAGATGCTACGATTTTGAAAGATTTTTATATTGAACAGTTCTTCAATATGCATGAGAATGCATGAATATTGATTAATACTCCACAGCTGACTCACCTAGGCATCACCAACATAGGCAATGATGGTGAGTGGACGTGTAGTAATCAATATTGTACACAATGTATAAATGTAAATTATTATCGAAAAATAGTCAGCCCAGACTCTAAGTTGTACACAAATTGAACTTCAGCAAAATGGTAAGATTTATGTAAAATAATCCAAACAATGGTGATGGTAATCCTCCCAGGAAGAGAGCAGACAAGTATGTATTGCATCATCCGTGTTACACACATGTCTGCTGCACTCCATCACCACAATATGTATCCACTTTATGGGTAACTGTGTCTGCCATTAAGAGTTTTAAAAGACAACCCAACACATTTAAAAAACAATTAACATAAGGAGTCTGCAATAGGCCAGTTGTCCTGTGCATGGCAGCTCCTGTCTAGAGTTACTACCACACTCTATCAACCATGAATCTATCTAGCCTCCTTTTAAAACTTTCCAGAATTCCAGCACTTACTACAAAGTTGCTAAGCTTGTTCCACTCGTCTGCCACCCTATTTGTGAACCAGTTCCTTCCTATCTCCCTCCTAAACCTTAACTTATCCAACTTAAATCCGTTGCTACGAGTCCTATCCTGCTCGGATATTATAAGAACTTTATCTATATCTCCTTTATTGATTTCATTCACCTACTTAAATACTTATATCATATATCCCCGCACTCTTCGTCTTTCTCGGGAATGCAAGTTTAGTTTCTTTAACCTATCTTGATATGGAAGGTTTCTAAGTCCCAGAATCACTTTCGTCATTCTTAGCGGCACCGACTCCAGTGAATTGATATCCATTCTATAATAAGGGCATCAAAACTGAATGGCATAATCGAGGTGCGGCCTGACTAGCGCAAGATATAGTTGCAATAAGACCTCTGCACTCTTATTACTTACACTTCTAGATATAAAACCTAATTCTCTGTTTGCCTTACTTCAAACATTAACACACTTTCTTCTAAGCCGGAGGTCAGGGCTTACAAATACCCCTAAGTCTCTTTCACAAGTCGACTTCTCTAGGTTGATGTTGTTAAGGCTGTGGAAATTTCTGTGGGCTAGCAGAAAATTTTTAAACTCGGCAGGCATGCCAGCATGTGCTTGAGGTGTTCTTTGAAATTTTGCTTGTTTTTGCCCTCACAATGTTGATGTCCCATGCCCATAAACCTGTTTTATATGGTTACTGAAGAAATACGGCTATCTGCAGACACCTATGTTTGGGAAGGCATGACTCAAACCTTCATTCCTCATTAATCAAACCCTCATTCCTCGTGAAACAAGCTCTATCAAGTCCTAATCTCTAGTATGGTATTTTAATCTAAAAATGATACCGTATCATAATATAGTCAATAACTTCATCTTGATACCTAATTTTATTTTATTTCTCATCATAATACATAAATGGATTCTCTCAATGAATTTTTTGTTAGGTTACTATCATATGTTGTGGGAGGGAGGAGGGAGACAAGATAAATTAAGACGTCACCTTCAATACACTGTACAGTATCCTTTTATTCTCAAGTCAAATTACAGTACAGTCGACCCTCGTTAATTCGGACAAATAGGGGGGGAAGGGTGTCCGTTTTAGCCGATTGTCCAAATTAACCGATTTAGGGGTTAATATTGCATTATATTTCAAAGTCATTATTTTCGTCACGATTTCATCCCACTTTCCACTGTAATACGTACGTAATTTCAGCAAAAATATTACATTTCCGTGAATGTATTATATCAAGCACAGTATGAATAGAATATCATTGTAATATAACAGAATTTTAACTGAAAACTATTAAAAAAACGAGTAACATCTCAAGAACATCGGAAGCTTAGGTAAAGTCTTTTGTTTTCGTCATGTATTTTATCCTATTTTACATTGAAATACATCACGTTTCAGCAAAACTACTATTTATTTCCGAGAATATATTCATTCAGTCGCAGTTTAGGTAAAATATACGTGTGATGTAACAGTTTTTTAACTGAAAACGATTCGAAAAACACGTACCCTCTAGCCCTGTTCAAGGAGAGGACTGGGAGAAGCTGTTTGGTTCTGCAGACGATGACAAGGAAAATGATTTGGATGGATTTTAATGAAAATATTCAGAAATATGGTATTGTAGTATATATTCAAGTCAATTAGGATAGAATATTATTGTAATACAACAGTTTTTTAACTGAAAACCAATCGAAAAGCGATTACGGTAACATCTTTTGAACGAAAGAAAGCGAAAGTCATTGTTTTCGTCATGATTTTCTCCCACTTTCCACTGTAATACGTGCGTCATTTCAGCAAAAATATTACATTTCCGTGAATGCATTATATCAAGCACAGTATGAATAGAATACCATTGTAATACAACAGTATTTTAACCAAAAACTATTAAAAAAACAAGTAACTTCTCTTGAACATCGGAAGGTTAGGTAAAATCTTTTGTTTTCGTCATGTATTTTATCCTATTTTACATTAAAATACGTGACGTTTCCGCAAAACTACTACAGTATTTATTTACGAGAATATATTCATTCAGGCACAGTTAAGGTAAAATATACATGTGATGTAACAGTTTTTTGACTGAAAACGATTCGAAAAACACGTGTACCGTCTAGCTGATACTCAACAGCTGGTGGTGCGTCATGCGTCGTTGTAAACAATAGGAGGTTGAAGTAGATTACCGGGTATTATATTAAGTGTGAAATATCGAAAAGGTTTTTATTACCAGTATTTTTTGTAGATCAATGAGAACTGTGATACCGTATATGATTTGATAAGTTAGCCTGTGCTAAGAACTTCAACATAGACTACTGAAAACACGTTGTAAGGTAATTTAGCCTATTGTAAGTTGGTGAGCTTCATTTGCTGAAGGAACTGCACAACTTTTCATTACTAATTGGTACATATTTTACGTTTCCATTGTTTACTGGCAGTAAATGGTAAATATTTTTCATGTCTGAAGCTAAAAGTTGCATCTCCCTCCTTCTTTCCTCACAAAGCCAAACTGTGGAATGCTCTGCCTTCTTCTGTGTTTCCATGCTCTTACAATCTGTCTCACTTTAAAAAGCTGGTTTCCCGGCATCTTCGTGGTGTAGATTAATACAGTATAACCTTTTTTTCTATATTTTCAATTTCTTTCCGTTCTTTTTTTTTCGCCCCCCAGGCTCCGTTGTGGGTCGTTTGACCTGTGCCCGGGAGGGCTAATTCCCGTAAAAAAACAAAAAAAAAACCACTAGTGGTGGAGATGTTACATTTAACCAAAAAGACGCTGGTGTTTTATCCCAGCAGTGGGTGGACCAGCATTTTAGCTTAAAGTCCGCATAGGTAATATTCCTACAAATCTATAAAAAAAAATAAATAAATAAATAAAAATAAAAAAAAAAAAGGTTCAGATTTTGTCCGAATTATCCGAAATCCGGATTAAAGGGGTCTGAATTAACAAGGGTCGACTGTACAAATTATATATTCTACTTCTTGTTATTTAAGACTTTATATTATCTATGGTGAATCATATGCCAAAAGAGGCTGATCATAGTGGAATATAATAATAATGAATAAATAATATTCTGGTCGAAAGCTGGCCTAGAAGGCAGTCAGTGGGAGGTGAAGATTGGTCAAGGAGATTACCTTCTGATACAGCTTATCCTTTTATTTTAAAGTCAAATTACAAATTATATACTGGAACATATTTTTTCTATTATTCAATGTTATATTATTTATGAAGAAATGTACACCATAAAAAGCTGATCATAATGATTAAATACAGGGTAATAAACGAAGTGGGAACTCCAGCATGGCCAGACCCAACCCTAACCCCCAGGGCTGGATTAAGGTATAGGCCAGGTTGACCATGGTCTAGGTACCCGCGCCCCAAGGGGTCCAGCAGTCAAGGCTGGACTTACTGTGATGAATGTGGCCCTCACAAAATATTTTTTTTTTTTTTTTTATTTTTTTTTATTGGGCACTCCCCTACATCCTTGTGTAAGGTAAAGCGCAGAAGCGTTTACAGCGTCCAACAGGGAAGCATGCTAAGTTCATGCTTGCCTTTATGTCTCATGAGTTAAGGGCGTAGAAGCCTGAAGAGTCAAGGGCGTAGAAGGCTGAAGAGTCAGTAGTTTATGTCATCAAGTTATTGGAAGCTCCAACAACTTTCCTTGAATACGAATTCGCAACTTTCGACTTACAACAGGTACCTACTTTACTGCTAGGTGAACAGGGGCTAATGGGGGCCTGTTTTGAAAATGAAAAATAAATGTAAAATAAATTTTCTTTGAGGATTATTATAACGATTACAAACTAAATACTATATTTTATCAGCATGTGTATTACATGTTTTGAAGCCATACAGTAAAAATTTTGCACCCCTTATGAGGCCTAGCTAAGTTACCCTTAACTGGAGTAGAACAAAGCAGAATCAAGTAGCGCTGCCATTTGTCTTCATTCATTACGAAATTGGGGCAAATTTGGTAATGAAAAATATGCTTGGTAATGAACTAATGATGAAGCACGATTTGGTACTAAACCTCAAATTGGTAATGACTTCAGCCAAAGTTAAAAATAATCAGTATTGTTAGTATAAAACTTAATACTGTATATATAACTACATTTACATTTCCTTATATCTTTGTTTATAATATTACTATACAGAAGGGTTGGGATATATCACTACTTTTTATAAAGATTTTTTTATATCGCGACTACCAAAATTATCTAAATTTTCCAATATACAGAGTATATATTGTAGGTTATGTATATAAGCTACTGTGCCGAGTAGCATTTATATATATCATCACGTGGCAACACTGCACGTTATGTGGCAACATTGCCCCGAGGCTGCCATATGGCAAGGCAGCCTCAGTCTGACTGTGTGAGCCGTGCATGGCACACGCGAGTCACCACTTGTATTTCTCTCATCCAAAATAAACGAACTTCAGTGTTACACGGTGTTTCCCTAACCATCACTGCATTCTTCAGGGAACACATGTAACCACCATGGCGCAGTGATTGGGATCTGTGGACTTACAAGTGTGTAAACAATGCCGAGACAGTTACGTCTGCCGGTGATGCGTCGACTCATAGTGTGTTGTGTTGTGTTGCGCTGTGTTTCGCCACGATGTGCAGTGTTGGGCCGTCACAGTGCGTTTTAGTGACGGTGGCAGTGTTAGTGTCAGTGTATTAGTGTGTCTAGAGCTGAGAGTTGAGCATTGGCTTGTTTTTTTGTGGTACCCATGGAGCATGCAGGCGTACACCCTTCTCGTGTGACATCCCGGGAGACACTGACGTTCTGTCTCACTCCCGCCGCGTCTCCAGCCACTGGCCTTAAGACCATCACGAAGTGCTCTCTCAGACACACACACACGCACGCACGCATGCACTCACTCACGGACAGAACAGTGGACTATATGCGTTATTTCTGCGCTGTTTATGTCATATATATGTGGTTCGAGCTGTTGAGGCGCCACTTTATATACTAAACAGTGCAGTCCACGCACACACAAAGATGGGAGGTAAGAAGGGACAACGTCAAGATGGGAGACACGACTCCCCACCACCTTCTCCTCCACCGGGCGCAGACTCTCATCCTCCACCTCCAGTGACGGACATTGCCACAATTCTGAGGTGGATGGACGACCGGGATGAGAGACGCAGAGAGATGGAACTTCAGAGGGAGGAGACACGAAGAGAGGAGGAAAAGTTGCGTTTTGAGGCACTATTGGCGACCCTGGCGCTAACCCACCCTCCCTCACTCGCAGGTAGCGCGCATATAGGCGCCAGTACCCTCCCTCCTCCACCACACCAGCATCCTGCAGGTACTCTTGCCTTCAAGCAAACAGCTCCAAAGGCATCCATTCAACCCCCACCCGCCCTCTCACCAGACGTCACGTTTCAGCTTTTTCGTGAGTGGAGGCAGCGCTGGACAGATTACTCCAAGATGGTGGACCTTGACAGCATGCCTCCGAACAAACAGCTCATCCAACTGCGGATGTGTTTGTCGCTGGAGACCCAGAGAGTTTTGGAGCACACGTTGCAAGTGCCTCCCGACTCTACCTCTTCAGTGACGGATGTGCTCGACCTTTTACAGGAGCATGTTAAGGGTCGGAACAACGAGGCTTTGCGTCGCCGTGCCTTCACCAGCTGCAAGCAGGCAGAGAACGAATCCTTTGACGACTTTTTTGTACGCTTGAAGAGTTTGTCAGAGGAGATCGACGTCTGCAAGGCGCACAGCCGGGAATGTGAGGAAGCCTGGATCAAGCACAGGATCTTGGCAGGTGTCAGGCAGGAAGAGTTGGTGCAGCGACTCATCCCCCTGGACGCTTCCTCCACACTCCAGGTGGTAGTGACTGAATGTCGGTCATACGAGGCCACCAAGTCCGCCACCTCTGCCTTACGGGCCCCACCTGCTGTGAGAGCTATCTCACAATACAAGAAGAGTAAGAAGGCGGCCAACAACGCGAAGGCTGCCACATGTTCTTCCACGCCTCCGCCTAGTGCTTCCTGTGGCAGCTGTGGAAAGCAGCACGGCCACAAGACATGCCCGGCCGCCGACGCGCTGTGTCGTGGATGTGACCGTAAGGGCCACTGGTCTAACACAGACAGATGCACTGCACGAGGCCACAAGTGTCAGGCCTGCGGTCGCTATGGACACTACGACAAGTGCTGCCGCCAACCCAAGCCCAAAAGCCCGAGACGAGGAGGAAAGCAGTGCACTTCCCTCAGGGTGGTTCGCACGCAGCCCCCTCCAGATGGCCCACGCAGCCCCAAGCAGCAGCGGAGTCATATCAGGAGGGTGGAATCGACCACACGCCCCAGGGCTACCCCTTCCCCCACCATCCGCGTCGCCGTCACACATGGTGATGTGTCGGGTCACATCGAGGTGATACCGGACACCGGCGCCGATACTACGGTGATTGGGTTGAAGCACCTCCAGAAACTGGGCCTCACCAAATGCGGCCTGGGACCACCGCCGCAGCTGCAGTACTACAATGCGGACGGTTCCCAGATGCCGGACGCTGTGGGCTCCTTTCAAGCCAAGATCACCTACGGCGACAGGTCGTGTCACGGATGGATCGACGTGCAGCCTACTCTCGCTACACCCTTGTTGTCGTGGGAGCACTGCAAGGAGTTAGGCGTGGTGCCCAGAGACTTTCCTGAGCAGATCCCAGCTGCTTGGTACACCGCCAGCAGGGTGCGGGAATCAACGAGCGACGCGCCTGGCGCTGCAGCACAGAGCTGCCCAGAACTCGCGTCCACTCCCGCCCCGCCTCCACCCAAGTCACGGCTGCTTCCTCTTCACAGCGAGACATCTCCTTCAGCCGCAAGGGCCTACTTCCTGAAGGAGTACTCGGATGTGCTGGTGACGAAGGAGGCCCTACGGACCGCGCCACTGAAGGCTATGGCGGGTCCGCCTATGAGGATACACCTGCGGGAAGATGCACAGCCGTTTGCCACACACACTCCCCGGTTGATTCCTCTCGCCTTCAGGGATTCAGTCAAGAAGAAACTGGATTCCATGGTGGCCCAGGGTGTCATCGTACCCGCTGGTGACGACCCATCCCCTTGGTGCCACCCTCTAGTCGCTGTGGCTAAGACTAACGGTGGAGTGCGGATTACTACCGACTTGTCTAAGCTTAACAGCCAGGTGTCCCGTCCCGCCCACCCTTCACCCACACCTTTTGCAGCTATACGGAGTGTGGATCCGAAGGTACGGCACTTCTCGACGATGGACGCCCTCTGTGGTTACTGGCAGATCCCACTGAAGAAGGAGGATCAGCCACTGACCACTTTCATCACGCCTTATGGATGCTTCCGCTACTGCCGTGGCCCTATGGGATTCGCTGCTACGGGGGACGCCTTCTGTCTCCGTGGTGACATGGCTCTTCAAGGCGTGACCAACTGCGTGAAGGTAGTGGATGACGTCCTCCTCTACGATGAAGACTACCTGACGCATCTTCGCCGCATCGACGAGGTACTAACCAGGTATAGGACGCACGGCATCACTCTGAATGCCGAGAAGTTCGTCTTGGCCGCACCTGCAGTGTCCTTTTGCGTCTACCGACTCTCAAGGGATGGCATTACTGCAGACCCGGAGAAAGTTCGCGCCATAGCGGACTTTGCAAAACCTGCCAACCTTACGGATCTCAGGTCTTTCATGGGCCTGGTGAACCAGCTGGCAGAATTTTCTCCTGACGTCTCCGCCGCTGCCGGGCCTCTCCGCCCCCTGATGAGCCCCAAGAGGACTTTCACGTGGACCCCTGACCACAACCTCGCCTTTCATAAGGTGAAGGAGGCCCTGTCAAGTCCACCTATCCTCGCTACTTTCGACCCAGCGCTCCCCACCGTCCTCCAGACAGACGCCTCGCGCATGTACGGGGTTGGTTACGCCCTTCTCCAGGATCATGGTGGAGGAAAGTACCGGCTCGTACAGTGTGGCTCTAGCTTCCTCACCGATGCTGAGTCTCACTACGCTACCATCGAGCTGGAGTTGCTGGCAGTGGTATGGGCCTTATCGAAGTGCAAGTTTTACTTGATTGGCCTACAGCACTTCGACCTCATCACAGACCACAGGCCCTTGGTCCCCATTCTTAACCACTATTCGCTGGACGCCATCGAGAATCCCAGCCTCCAGCGCCTGAAGGAGAATATTTTGGCCTTCGTCTTCATCGCGGCTTGGCGCGCAGGTAAGGAGTTGTGCATCCCGGATGCCCTCTCCCACTCCCCAGTCAGCCGCCCTACACCTGAAGACGAGATGCTCAGCACCGAGGCCGGTTTCTCCGTCAGCAACATCGTCACCTTGCAGGCCGTACAGTCCCTCGCCAGCACCCAGGCCTCAGTGTCGCCACCCGACAGCGATCTGGCCCTTGAGGAACTACGGACCGCGGCACGCGACGACCCCTCCTACACTCAGCTCTTGGAGAGTGTGAGGACTGGGTTCCCTCGCGACCATTTTGACCTCCACAACGCCCTACGCCCGTATTGGAAGATACGTGAGGACCTCTACGCAGATGGGGACCTCGTCCTGTACGGTGCCCGTGTGGTCGTCCCTGCAGCTCTCCGTCGTCACGTTCTGGCCCGCTTACACGACAGCCATCGTGGAGCAGAGGCCACCAAGCGCCGCGCAAGGCAGGCTGTGTACTGGCCCGGCATTGACGCGGATATCGTCAATACGGTCCGTGCCTGTGAGCCGTGCCAGATCATGCAGCCCAGTCAACAGCAAGAGCCCCTCTTGTGTGACGACGAACCCACCAGGCCTTTTGAGTCCGTGTCGGCTGATTTCTTCAGCACAGCTGGGAAACATTTCCTAGTTGTCGCCGACCGACTCTCTGGCTGGCCTGTGGTGGTAATCTGTGGCTCGGACACGACGTCCGCGGCCACCATTCGCCACTTCCGGCACCTCTTTCGTGACCTGGGCGTCCCCGTACATCTGCGGACGGACGGTGGGCCACATTTCACCAGCCGGGACTTCACAGGATTCCTGGAGCGTTGGCGAGTCCGCCACATCGTGTCAACATCCCACTACCCACAGTCAAACGGCCATGCTGAGGCTGCGGTCAAGACAGTCAAGCACCTCATCCTCAAGGTGGCCCCTTCAGGCAACATAGACTGTGAGGCGTTTAACAAAGGACTCCTGGAGTTACGTAATACTCCCACCCACACAGGACGCTCCCCTGCCCAGATCCTGTATGGTCACCCTCTCCGCTCTTGCGTTCCTGCACACGCCAAGGCCTTTGCGAAGGAGTGGCAGACCAGAGCCGAGAGCTGCGACCGCCGCGCCGCTTCACGTGCCCAGGACGCCAAGGCTCGGTATGACGACCGTGCCCGCCCTCTTCAGCCACTGGAGATTGGTGCCCTTGCCCGCGTCCAGGACCCGACGACGACACGTTGGGACAAGGTGGGCATAGTGATGGGCGTCGGCCGGTCGCGGGACTACAAGGTCAGGATGCCGAGCGGCCGTGTCTGGTGGAGGAACCGCAGCTTCCTCCGGCCAGTCCCATCCCCTGCTGCTGGCCCCCTGACCGAGGACGAGTCACCTACACCTCACGAGGATCCGCCCCACAGTGCACCTCGACGCTCGGAGCGACTTAGGACTAAGAAGTCCGCTCAAGACAAAGACTATGAGCGTGAGGGGGGAGGGAGATGTAGGTTATGTATATAGGCTACTGTGCCGAGTAGCAACCCTGTATATAAGCTACTGTGCCGAGTAGCAACCCTGTATATAAGCTACTGTGCCGAGTAGCAACCCTGTATATAAGCTACTGTGCCGAGTAGCATTTATATATATCATCACGTGGCAACACTGCACGTTATGTGGCAACATTGCCCCGAGGCTGCCATATGGCAAGGCAGCCTCAGTCTGACTGTGTGAGCCGTGCATGGCACACGCGAGTCACCACTTGTATTTCTCTCATCCATAATAACCGGACTTCAGTGCTACACGGTGTTTCCCTACCCATCACTGCATTCTTCAGGGAACACTAGTAACCACCATATATAGTGATAAATTTATTTATTTCGCGAGGGAAATTGGGCAAAGAAATATTTCAAATGAATCGCCATGGCAAACAAATGCGTTATTTGCTCACCAGAGGCGCTACCGTGACTGCACACCCACGCATTCACGCTCAGTCTTTCTGAGTGAGTGACGAGTAAGCAGCCAACTCTGCTACAGATTTTGACTTCTAAGATGAGTGTTTAATGGGTTGCTCGTTACATGAAAAGTGAAGTGAAGAGAATGGAAAACGTAATGGAAAAGATTTAATACTGTAAATAATATTTTTGGATTGTTCGTTTATGTAGGTGTGGGATTGTCAAGCGAGGGTGGCAGTTTGGCGTCTGCTGCCGAGTCTGGTAATTCTAGGATGGTGCGTCAGCTGCCGAGTCTGGTGTTTCTTGATATTGATAATGAAACAGCCTGTTGTTCCCGAGTCTAGTGTTCATTGGTGCTTTAGTTGGTAAGAAAATAAACTCCTAAAGTCAAGTTTAGTCACCTTTATTGGCCTCCAGAACCTAACCCTATTTTCCCCATTCATTACATGTAATTATATATTGTATCGAGATTTAATATATAGCAAACATCGTTGGACCCTATCTCGTGACATATCCCGACCCTACTGTATTTTACTATCTTTGGGTATTATCAACTAGAAAGTGAAAGTGTGGCGTACTGAATGTGTGGCCAGTAGATATCTCACACTCAGGACGAGGTAGGAGAGAAACTCACAATTGCGTTTTCTTTATATATTGTAAGTACAGTGCAGTGCTAGGGAGTTGCCGTGTGGTGAGAAGCTTGCTTAGAGGACCTGTTGGGTGAGTACAGTAGCGTGCTGAAGGGAGTAGCTGTCCAGGAGCTTCGTTAAAAGAGGTGTTGCGTGTTGCTAGCCTCCAGGTTGAATGCCTCTACACGGCGAGAATAGGAGCTTATATACACGTCCAGCGGACGTGGAACAGAAGTAAGTTGCCGGTGTCGACCCCCCCCCCCCCCCACTCCCAAGTCTAGACTCGTCAGAGAAACTGGCGCGACTCTAGGCGACTAGGCTTTGGCAGAACTCCGTTGCTATCGGTTACGGCTAGGCTGTTGTAGGGGAGAGTAACAGTGACATTTTCTGAGGATCCCGCATTGTGGACTGACATTACACATGAATTATGCGGTTACTTTTCTCAGAAAAAGCTTGAACAGGACTTAGATGCATTAAAGGTGAAAACCTCAGCTAAAACTTATGATGATGGAGGAACCAGGTACTTAAATAAGGCAAAAGAAATTCGAAAACTTGCTAATGGAGAAAGTTAGAAGATGGATAATTTTCTGTGTCAAGTGGCACGGTTTTTTGCTATGATTGTAAACTTTTTCTTCCACTCAGTCAGCATTAACTATAGAATTTAATGAGTGGAAAAATGTCCATCGTCTCCTAGAGCATGAAAACAGTATAATGCACAGAGTTGATGTCTGCATGTTGTTCTCTTGGTCATGAAACTGAGCGAGTAGATAAGACACTGTTTATGCAGTTAACAAAAGGAAAAAGAGTTTTGGAAGAATACATTAAAAAGAGTGGTTTAGGTTGTAAAGTTTTTACCAGAGACAGGACTACCCTTCCAAGGAAAAAATGAACAGATAGGCTCTAGGAATAATGAACAATTTCTTGGAATAATGGAACTGTTTTCACACAGTATGAAGCTTTCCTGGCGGATCATTTGAACAGATTCGGTAATGCAGGACGTAGTATCCCTTCATATCTTTCATCAACAATGAGTTTATCCATTTGATGGTAAAGCAGATTATGGATGCTATTGTGTCTGAAGTGAAAGTAGTCAAGTACTACAGCATAAGTGTAGATTCGACACCAGACATTACCCTTTCAGATCAGTTAGCTTTCATATTGCACTATGTGAGTGCAGATGATATTCCTGTTAAAAGGGTTCTAAAAATCAGTGAAAATGAGGGGGCAAGATGCTGAATATCTAACAAATGTTGTGCTAAGTACACTGAATGACCTGATATTCCCATTTCTAACTGTCGAGGACAAAGTTATGACAATGCTAGCAACATGGCTGAAAAGTATTGAGGAGTTCAGCAAAGAATAAGAAATATAAATTCTCTTGCTCATTTTGTTCCTTGTTCAGCACATTAATAAAATCAAGTTAGTTCTTGTGCTGCAGAATGTTGTGTCAATGCAGTTTCATTTTTTAATTCATGCAAGCTCTATATAATTTCTTTTCGGCATCTACAAGTAGTTGGAAGTTACTCAAAGATTTTCTGCATCAGCATAGTATTGTTCCCAAGTCTTTGTCAAATACAAGGTGGTCCGCCAGATATGATGCAACGCAGACATTGAAAGAGAGCTATAAAAACATTTATTCGGGTATGCAAGCTATTTCCACAGACAAAAAGGAGACACCTCAGACACAAAGTGAAGCATGATCTTTGGCTAGAAAAATGGAAAAGTATGAGCATGCCATTTTGTGCATTTTGTGGGACAAAGTTTTGCATCAGTTCAATGCCACAAGCAAAGCACTGCAAAAGTAAATGATTGAGCTGTCCACAGATGTTCACCTGTATGAAGGTTTGATGACATACATAAAATCATTAAGGACCAAATATGATTTATTTGAGCAAGAGGCCACGAAACTTGTGGACAATCACACTTATGATGAAAGACGGACAGTAAAATGGAAATTTTTTTTTTTTATGACAGCAAGGAAGCTTCAGCTGAAGCAGGGTGCCAACTGCAAGAGAAAACCTTCGCATTATGACATTTGTAGTAATTTGGGATTCCTTGATTGCTGAGCTTGGTCGCAGAAAACAAGTATATTCAGTACTGTACTTCTTGACCAATTTGGACTGCTGTTTGAACTGTGAATGTTTTCTACTGACAAAATTCGCTCTCTTGCTTCAAAGCTACAGACAACGAACTACACAGATTTGGAGAAAGATTTCCTGTTGAGATGATTCAGTTCTCTGGGCACCTCTCCAAACTAATGAAAGATCATTAATCATCTCAGAAGAAGTTGGAGTATATTCAAGGATAGGATATTGTTGAAGTGTTTCCAAAAGTTGAAATAGCCTTGAGGATTTACCTGACATTACCAGTGGCAAACAGAGAAGGAGAACCTTAATTTTTAGTTCTCAAGTGTGTGAAAAACAGATTACGTACTTTTGTTACCCAAGACAGACTCAGCGACCTTTCTAGTCTCACCATTAAGTCAGATATTACTCAAACACTTAACTTTGAACATGTTATTGATGAATTTGCTTGCAGCAGATCACGTAAGAGAGCTGTCAAATTATTTATTTTTTCACATAAGCTACTTGGATACAATTGTATTACTGCGTGATACAATAAAGTTACGTGTTTTTCTGGTTCACTTCACTTGTTTTATTGCTCCTTTTTCTGCCAATCAGTTTCATTCATCCAATACAGAGAACAAAGAGCTTCACAGAATGTTTGGTTTTGCCTAAAAATATCTTTAGATTACAGAAATCTCATCTCAAATACCATTTAAGATGATGACCTTACCATTCATTGCACTCTCTTTCAGAGGGCAGGATTTGCAGTTTAAAAGGATCTTAATTTTAAAAATTTCCCTTGTGAGGAGGCCCCAGGCCCTTAAAAACTACAGCTTCGACTCTATTCCCCTCCCTTTAAGCATCAGCATTTATAATGGCCTAGGGCCCCGCAAACTCTTAATCCGGCCCAGCTCATCCCCCTCGTTTTCTGAGGGAGGGGGTAAGTTGTCAGGGAAGAGGAATGCCCTGTGATTCAGCTTGTCTTTTATTTGGAAGTCAAATTATATACAGCTGAGTCTGGATTTACGCGGTTTTGGTTTACGCGTTTAGTCATTTACGCGGTGCCTTGCCAGAATCGAGATGCTTTATTTATGCGGTAAATTTGGTCATTTACGCGGAGAGCATCTGGTGGTCCAGCCGCGCCATTTTGGATTCAAACATCCCGCCATACCTGGCTGCCTGGCTACAAGGGGAGGGAAGCGGCGCAGGGAGGGGTGCGCAGTATATCAGTGTTGCGTTATCGATGATGTCATATGACGTATCGGACTGTGATTGGGGTACGCATCCTTACCTCCCTCCCCCGCTAGCTGTGATTGGTTAAATGTAATATGATGTGCCCAGCCACCACAGAGAAGAAGCCACGTCAATCGCTCTCATCCCAGTCACTCCGTGTAAACTGTGTTCTATTGTTCCCACTAATCTAGTAAGAATGGCATCCACTGGACTCCCACCACCAGAGAAAAACCTTGTATTACCTGGACCCAGCCGCTCCAAGCCAAAGAAGGTATGACATGCCCTAAGTTACGAAGTTAAGTACAAGATCGTACAAGAGTTAGAAAAAGGAACAAGACAGGTTGATCTGGCGCGCCAGCATGGCGTTAACGAGTTTACGACCCGCACCATCAAGATAAAAGAACATATGAACATCACAAAGTCCCCAGGTGCTTCAATGATGAAGTACTGCCAGAACAAGGTGCTGCTCAAGACGGAGAATTTACTTGTGAGCTACTTGATTCGTCAGGCAAGACGGAACATGGAGGTGGACATGCGGTCAGTTCAGGACTACGCACGTGAACTGTACGTAGCAGTGGCACGTAAGACGGAAATTACAGAGCTCAACCCCTTCAATGCTTCCTCTGGGTGGCTGCAAGGGTTTAAGAAGAGGAACAAGATCACCAACAATAACATTGGTGGTAAAGGAGCGAGTGCTGACCGTGTTGCGGCTAATGATTTTCCTCCATTCTTACATGACATTATGGAGGAAGGACATTACACCGAATACCAGGTGTTCAACATGGATGAATCCGGTCTGTTTTGGAAAAATCTAGCTTCCAAGACCTTCGTTGTCATGTCTGCCAGCAAGTGTCAGGGCAGGAAGTTGCAGAAGGAGCACATCACAGTCCTGTTCACCACCAAAGCCTCCGGTACCTACAAGAACATGGACATGACCAAGTTAAATGTCCACTGGCTAACCGCACGTAAGGGGTGGATGTTCACTGCTCTGTCCCTCTCCTGGTTTGACGACTGTTTTGTTCCCAACGTCAAGAAATTCTGCGAGCAACAGAATGTTCCATTCAACATTTTGTTGCTCCTTGTCAACGCACCAGGACACTCGCCCCTACTGTTGGATCGTCACCCCAACATAAAAGTGGTCTTCCTTCCTCCCAACACTACGTCGTTAATCCAGCCCATGGACCAGGAGTTGATATGCAACGTGAAGGCTGCATTCTCTACAAAGAAGTTTAAGCTCCTGAACGACTGTACCAACACCAAGGATGAGTTGCGCCACCTGGAAGACACTGATAGCAATAGCCAGAGCAACGACGAGGAACAAGAGTTGGCAGATCAAGAAGTTCGCGTCAAACAGTTTTGGAAGAAATTTAACGTCAAGAAAGCTGTTGATTTCTTGGTGGAGGCATGGGAGCAGCTGTCTGTGGCAACGATTTGTCACGCATGGCAGCATGTGTTGCAAGGTATCCCAGGTGGGAGGCAGAGTCAACCAGTGACTGGTGAGGTTCAGTCTGTTGCAGTGGCAGTGGACCTTGCAAAAGAAGCTGCACAGAGTGTTACAGCTGCAGGCTTCTCCGAGACCAGCAACGACGACATTATGGGGGTGATAAGGGATCCTGAGGTGACTGCCGACGAGATGTTATAAGACGATCATGTCAGTGAAGAGGCAGGTGGTGCGTCATCCGGAGAAGAACACAAGTTAACGCATATTAATGTTAAGGATGCAATAGAGTTTGCAGAGAAACTCAAGCTCATCCGTTCCAACGACCCTGACAATAACCGCTATGAAGTCTTCAATAACCAGCTGTTGCAGACTATGGAGCCGTAGATCAAGGTGTATCACGACAACATCAACACTAGCCGTCAGCGTAGCATCAAGGACTTCTTCGCCCGCAACCCACCACAGCCAACCCAAGCCAGTGACAGTGACGATATGGACTTTGAGGGATTTGTCAGGGAGGCCCTGACAACTATGGTGGATAGTGACGGTGATTCACCTGAGGGCCAGTAATCTGCCCTCTGCCTCGGAACCAGCCCCCATCAACGTATGCCGACCCATCTCTTCTACTAACGTAAGAGTTAAACGTAACCTAACCTGGAAATTTTCAAACCTAACCTAACCTTACGTAAGTGTTAAACCTTGATTTTTTTCTAACCTAACCTAACCTAACCTGACGTAAGTGTTACACCTTGATTTTTCTTTTACCTGGTACAGTATATTATTCTCTTATTGATATTTCTCTTCTATATTATGTGTGTGTGCATACCATCATACAGTTAAGATACTATTTTTACAACAACATAGGTATTGTGTCGGAAAAAGTGGAGTTTGGGGGTCGGCCCAGTCTCTATTTTCAATTAATCCCATATGTTCTGTTATTTCATTTACGCATTTCTCGTTTTACGTGGTACTCCACGGGTTCAATTGACAGCGTAAATGAAGACCCAACTGCACTGTATCATATTTTGTTCTATTATTTAATACTGTTGGTAATATCATTTATGACGAAACATGCACCATAATAGGCTGATCATACGAGAATATAATAATGAATAGTGTAAATAAAAACAAACAAGTGAAAGTAGTATAGCATAGAAGGGTCACACTTCCATGTAAATACACTGCACTGTCACCTTTATCTGCACGGCTTACTCCACAAGACCAAATCACTAGTTACCAACAGGCAACTAGTAAAAACACGAGACAGGAGACGGCTCATGATCGGTGGAAAACGATCGCCGGCCTTTGGGGGCGCCATCTATGACAGGTGATGTCTACTCTGACCACGGAGTCACCGACAGTTCCCCCTATCGGCTCTGTCGTGGAGTGACCCACTGTTCCCGGCACTACCTGCGCACCACGGAATCTACTGGCCAGCTATTTGTAATGTATATTAGTACAGCTGAGTACATTATTTTCCACCCTTGTATATGTTTTGTGTTGATTTTATTATAAGAATATTATTTAAAAATTACACATATTTTTCACGTCCTAATATTTATACAGTAGTCCCTCGGTTAATGAACACAATTCGTTCCAGAAGATCGTTCGATAACCGAAACTTTCGTTAATCGAATCCATTGTTTTAATGGGATATTGGGTAATTGGTTCCAGCTCACCGAAATGTACATACAAAGTAAAAGAAAAAATGCAGTAAAATACACTTACTTTGAGGTGTGTATGTAGAAGGTTCCTGGTTGATGATGATAATGGGAATTAGAAGTGGGGTGGAGGAGAAGGGAGAAAAGAAGGAAGTGGGGATGGAGGAGAAATCATCTTTCAGGAGATGCATGCATGATGCAGTAATTTCACCGATAAAATTTTAAGTTCACTACCGTATATCTCGGCCTACAAGGAGACGGGGCGTATAAGACGGCCCCAAAATTTCCATTTAAAAAGTAAATTTTGAGCCCTATTCGCTGTATAAGACCGGTACCCCAAATGTGACACTTACCATTGGGAGCTTACTGACCCAGTAGTCCTTTACCAACCATCCCATTGACCAGTGCTGTTTATACATCCTTGGTTTTTTAAAATAAGGCCAATTCACTTCAAGTAATGGCATCAAATGTTACAGGTTGGAGTAGTGTAAACACTAGTGACTCACTTAAAAGTCTGTTATTTAACTTGAACTAATGTCGGTGTCGAATACAATTGTTTCATTTACTTGAAATGGATTTACCGATTTATTTGTTTATTTATTTATTTATAACATACTGTATTATATTAAACACACTGCAAGTATTTTCTTTAATTTATAAGCTTGCTTCAACCAGCTACAGTATTCTAATTCAATAGTGTTTCATTAGGATTTGAGTGAAAAAGATTACTGTACATACTTACTACATACATTTATTACACAAATATATATATATATATATATATATATATATATATATATATATATATATATATATATATATATATATATATATATATATATATATATATATATATATATATATGCTGATAACCACAAGGAAAGAAGAAAACACGAAGATCCCAAGCGCTTTCGTGTAATTCACATCTTCAGGGGTGAGTACAGACTAGAAGATGTGAATTACACGAAAGCGCTTGGGAACTTCGTGTTTTCTTCTTTCCTTGTGATTATCAGCATATACATTGATCACGCACACCTTCAGTGATTTACTTGCGTATATATATATATATATATATATATATATTATATATATATATATTATATATATATATATATATATATATATATATATATAATCAACGACCTCACCAGCAAGGAACCGAACCCTCGACCTACTGGGTGGGACTAGGGAACGCTTACCGGCTAGGCCACAAGGACACTAAAAGCAGTTCTAGACTCTGTTATATTTCACACAAAGCCTGTTCATCGAGCTGATGGCGCCGTGAACCTCATTGGGAAACTGCCCGTGCCTCTTATGTGGTGTCAGTAGCATTTTACCGAATCCAGCTGGTATGAAACGCGAGGTCTAGAACTGCTTTTAGTGTCCTTGTGGCCTAGCCGGTAAGCGTTCCCTAGTCCCACCCAGTAGGTCGAGGGTTCGATTCCTTGCTGGTGAGGTCGTTGATTATATGTTCAAAGTCCGCGTGTTATATGGACTAAAAATGACGTATATATATGTACCTCGCGTTTCATACTAGCTGGATTCGGTAAAATGCTACTGACACCACATAAGAGGCACGGGCAGTTTCCCAATGAGGTTCACGGCGCCATCAGCTCGATGAACAGGCTTTGTGTGAAATATAACTTTGTGTGAAATATAACAGAGTCTAGAACTGCTTTTAGTGTCCTTGTGGCCTAGCCGGTAAGCGTTCCCTAATCCCACCCAGTAGGTCGAGGGTTCGATTCCTTGCTGGTGAGGTCGTTGATTATATGTTCAAAGTCCGCGTGTTAAGTGGACTAAAAATGAAGTATATATATATATATATATATATATATATATATATATATATATATGTATATATATATATATATATATATATATATATATATATATATATATATATATATATATATATATATATATATATTCACAATATTCTATAATCGCAGTCATGTACTGAATATTCTATGTAAAAAATATAAATTTTAAATGAATTATTTCTAGTGTGGTCGACTTCCTACACAAAGACAGGCTATAAATAGCCGTCTTATCTCCCCTCCATCACTCTGTTCTCAGAGAGAAGGTCTTGGTAAATAACTTTTGTTTGTTTATTTTCATTGTTTGTCTAATTTATCATGTTGTATCAAAGTAATATTACTAAAAGTTTTAGGCAGCTACCAAACATGGAGATACTACCGCCTGGGAAGATATTGGAAGCACAATGTACAGTATTGTCTAATGGTAGATTCTACTTCCATATGGCATCACAAAAATTGTGACCAAGTCTTAGGTTGCTGATTTATCTTTCTGCCTCATTTACACACAATTGCAGAGTTTCAATTGTTTCTCTTCCTTTGACAACACAATATACATACAATATGATGTTTCTCACCTCTGATCTTTTTTCCATTTATTTATGGTTGGTCACTTCAAGTATTGGCATCAAATTTTACCGGCTGGTGTACACTAGTGACTCACTTAAGCGTCAGTTATTTAACTAGAACTAATGTTGGTGTGAGTAAAATATTTCCACTTACTTGAAATAGATTTGCTGATTTATTTGTTTATTTATTTGTTTATAATATACTGTAATACATTAAACACACTGCAAGTATTTTCTTTAATTTATATACTTGTTTCGCAAAAAAGGGAGGCTACCATTATACCTGGTAGGTGAAGTTGACCAGAAATTTATGGCGATCATTAAGGACCAAACTCCGAATCCATGACGTGACTTCTGTTCATCCTTCTCATCCTAAATTTACCACTGTCGGTAGTTTCAAGAATTAACGCAGTCATTTACTGAATATTCTTTGTAAAAAAAATAAAATTTAAATTAATTATTTGTAGGAGATAAGTATTATGATCAGTAAATATACAGATATGCATTACTAATCACCTCCGAACACAAGGACCGCTAAAAATAGCCACAGGCGGTCACAGTCAAGGTCATTTTCCCTTTCTTGTCACTGGCAAATGGGGGTGGGGGGGGGGGGGGTGATGATAGCAGCTGTGTTTATTACCGGGGTATATTGTTCTTTTACGCTATGTTAGACTGGTTTATAATACATTTTATTATTTTAATTTACCGGTAATCTTCATTTTAATCCAGCTTCCCAAACGTAAGTTTCTTTATAAAATAATTAGTGGTAGGACCTTGTCAGTGGTTTACCATGTTTCCATCACCACTCTTGACACGCTAAACCGCAATATTTAAGAGGTAAGAATTTTATCTCTGGTGCTTAAGACGACCCCCTAACTTTGGGCTGATTTTTTTTGTTCAAATTCCGTCTTGTAGGCCGAGATATACGGTAGGTGTAATTCAAGATTATTTTCTTTAAATCAACACTGCACTATATATTATCAATATGTTAACTAAAGTTCAGAATGACCAATAATTTCAATGAAAAATGCAAAAATATTCAAGACACCAACATAATAGATGCTCTCTCCATTGTTTTCAAAGTCTCAACTGACGCCTTGTGACCGACTCACGCATCTGATGGGCGCACAACAAACTAGTTCCCTGTACTGCATATATTATCAATATGTTAAATAAATGTTAAAATGACTAATAATTTTAATATAAAACATGCAAAAATATTAAATAGCACAACTTTATTGATATTTACTCCATTGGAAATGAATGTAAACATAGAACAGATTACTGAAATGGCAAAGTAGCCCATCAGCTGATGCTCACAACAAAACGTGATTTTTGTAAGGATTTCATTAATCAAATTTTTGTTCGTTAACCGAATTGAAGATTCTAATGGAAGGTAATTCGTTAACCGAAATTTTGTTAACCGAAACTTTCGTTAACCGAGGGACCACTGTACTGTCTTGGATACTGTCATGTCAACCTAAGTATGGTATCAACTATTCAATTATGCAAAGTAATGCTTTAATAACTAAACCTACAGTAAAACATAACTAGAAAAGTTTACAATACAAACAGATTGCCATTTGTTATAATTGAGAATGAGTTTTATAAAGTATTACAGTAAAAGTCCAAAAATCCGGATGCCAGAAATCCGGACCACCTGAGAATCCGGACTTTTCGAAAACTCAAACTTAACTTTTTTTTTTTTTTTTTTTTTTTTTTTTTTATAGTTGGCTTTTGTGTGCATGCGTGAGCGCCACAGCTGCACAGCGACCACGTGGTCGCCACTTAAAACGAGCTATCAAACTGACAACGTATGTAATTTTGAATCCTACTCATTCCATTTACAGAGTACTGTACAAGCCCATAATAATGGCTCCTAAAGTAGACAAACTTCGTTGTGTGAAGAGAAAGAAGAACACTTTGAAATTGAGTGACAAACTTGAAATAATTAAGAAACTAGAACGTGGTGTGAGCAATACTGTTCTAATGGAACATATAACATTGGAAAGTCTACAATTTATGATATAATAAAGGCAAAGAATAAAATTTTAGAATTCACAGCTTTATCTTTAAAACTGCTCTTTTAGATAAATGAAGCATGCTATATTTGCTAATGAATAAACTATCAAAATGTACCTGTTCATCTCTTCTTTATTTCTCCTGAAATTTGAATTTTAAAAGTACTGCCTGAGAATCCGGAAAATCCGAAAATCCGGACCGACCCAATCCCCAAGCAGTCCGGATTTTTGGACTTATACTGTATAACTAAATCATTTCAATCAAAAAGCCCCTAGACACCCACAGGTAAAGAAATTATTTAAATTTTAAAATAAAAGTAAAAGTTAAAGTAAAGGAACTTAAGACATTTGCCTTCTTGATTGCTCAGTTTCCGTAACGTATGGGGGCCTCTCCTAGGAGCACATGGGTTGCCTTTCCTAGGAGATAATTTTTCTCTTACTGTTTGCATTGAGTTTCACTTTGTTTCAAATTATTTACATCGGTATTACTGTTTCAACTCTGAAATCAAACTTTATGTTACATGAAAACAGTACAGTACAGTGGGTATTTTGTAATATTTCTGGCTGTGTTGGTAGTCCAAGTTATATTTATCTGCTAACACTTTTCTGATATGCTTATAGTGTATTGACTTAATATTGTTGTTTACATAGTGTTAAGTCTCCTGCAAATGCACTTGGAATCAGAGGTAGTGAGTGATTTGGCCAGTGATTTAGGTTTATAATTACTAATACAGTTGTAGTGTGTTAAGTAATAGTGTTCATATTCATAAAAGATTAATACTTGTAAGATCCAAGTAAACTAATTCAGATGTGGTTTTAGCCACGAATGTTTACACTGAGTAAGAGCCGCTTCTTCCACTTTAGTTGTCAAAACTGTCAATAACGAGAATGGACTCCTTACTTGTAAACTCTGATGTGGAGTCAGTTAGCTCGTAATACAAATTTAAGTGTAATTTTGATTAACACTAATTCATTATACCCTCTAATTATGCTTAAACTGACATTACTCATAATACTGTAATGGTAAGGGATATGGAATGCTTGAACCTGTGAAATTATTTCACCAAGCAGCATAAGCTTTGGGTTTATTGACATTTCCCTTTTGTAATAAACGAGTCAGGGTTTATTACCAAGTGTAGAGGGCGGCTGAAATCTGTGGGTAATTAGGACGTTTACTTTGAGTTTTGAGCAGGACATTTCTCTAAGTAGACTCGTAACTTGTGTTACACTTCTCTTCCTCTAAGCAATATTTATATTGGAAAGAAATTCTTACTGAGCGCCTTTTTACACAGATTTCCCTTACGATAGTGAACACAGGGCCCTATCATCCATGAACTCCTAATCAGTATTCTTACCCCATAAACATAACAAATTTCACAGGGTCTATAATCCTATCTTTACTATTGAAGCACTTTATACAAAATGCCACAATGCAATTGGTTTGAAAAGGAATTCCTCTTATACCAAAAGGACAGATTTTTTAAAGTTTTGAAATTACTGGATCAAATCATTGATCATGTCTAGATTCGATATTGCTGATTTCATAGCTAATCCTACTGTTGACAAACACCAAGGTGCAGACCTTAGGAAAGCAGACTGGAAAACTATAGCTGATCATTTTAAAATTCCAGTTTTGACTAGTTTGCATAAAGACAGATTCAAAGAAATACAGGCACACCCCGTTATTCATAGCCTCGGTATTCGTAACCCCGTTTATCTGCAATCAATTTATTGTTACCTATTTCCACTATTTGCAATGGTTGCCCCGTTTATTCGCAAATTCTTACGAGCAAAACTTTTGAACCGCTCATCTCAACCGTAGCGGAGGACAGTGTGTGTACATATTCCTCCGCCATACGCTCCCGTTCACCTCAGTCTCGCACGTGCTGGCATGTGTTTTGTGTGATCTCGCAGTTGTGTTTTGTGTGATCTCACAATGCCTAAGTGACCAGCTACTAAAACTCCCAGCAATGTTGCTAATAGATCACGTGTGGCAGTTATGCTGGACGTGAAATTGGATATCATAAAAAATACATGAACACGGAGAAGGAAAGTCAGTGATTGGGAGTGTGCATGGCTTGGCTTACTCTATGGTGCATTCTATAGTTAAAAGCGTCGACAAGATCAAGTAGATGGCCGGGTCTGCAACACCACTGACGGCTACGAAGGTGACGAGGTTCCATGATGTCTACGTTTAAAACTTACCTCGCACACCTACGCACATAAACATTCAAACACTCACACACTCAACATGTAAAGTACACCTGTATACTGTACTTGTAAACATATACGCCTAACAAACTCAAAGAGTTTGTTATTGATGTTTATTTGATATTATGCCCTGTTTCTTTATTTATTTTATTTTCTAAATGTATTGAGTAAAACAAGTGTTAAAATCTGACGGCCATGACCACCGCGATGCCTGTATCCCCCTATTTACATTATTTCTTATGGGAGAAATTGCTCCGATATTTGCAATTTCGATATTCGCAACGAGTTTCATGCCCGTAACCTTTACAATAAGTGAGGCAGCCCTGTAACTGTCCAAGGATTAGATCAAGTGAGTTTCTTCCTGAAGAAACTGTCAGACTCATTATTAGTCCTGGGGACTTAAAAGAAAATGTGGTAGGTTCTCCTTTTCAACTGAAGACACCGGGGATAGTGAGTGTGGAAGCTAAAACCTTAGTTGACCTTGAAAGAGAGAAAAAGTTATTCAACGAGAGAAGCTTGAAAGGGAGCTAATTGAAAGAGAAAGGGACAGAATTGAAATAGAAAAGGAGAGAAAATGAATTGAGAGTAATTGAAATCCAAAACCAAGCCAAAAGAGAAACTCAAACTCACTTTGATTGGTCCCGTAATGTAAATTTGGTCCCTAATTTCGATGAATCAGATCCTGAGTCTCCAATGTACTATTTTGAGAGTACAGCTCTCCACTATAAGTGGACCAAGGAAGAGTGGATTTGGCTACTTCAGAATAAGCTCACTGGTAAAGCAGCACAAGTCTTTAATAGTCTAGAGCAGGGGTCACCAAACTACGGCCCGCGGGCCGGATCCAAAGTCCTTCCCCGGCTCGTGGTAGCTCCGCCTACGCTCTGACGTTACCAGAGCTTTCGTTCTGGCTTGCAAGTATTGAACAGAATGATTATGCGGCCCGCGCTCGTCATTCTTTCAGTTACCCGGCCCACTGTGAAAAAAGTTTGGTGACCCCTGGTCTAGAGGATTATTCTGATTTCGAGTTTGTCAAAGACAGTTTCTTAAATGCTTATGCTATAACTCAAGAAACATACTGTCAAACTTTCTGAAATTTCCGTAAGCCTTCTAACATGACATACTTTCAATTTGCTACTGAAAAATTAAATACTTTTCAAATATGGCTTAAGATCACTCAAACTAGCACTTTTGATCACCTTGTCAATCTAGTGGTCAGTGAGGAATCCAAAAGACGAATACCCTGTAATATCATGGTTTATTTAGAATACAAGGGTGAAAAAAATTTGATGAAGCAAGCACAGTTGGCCGATAGATACGTGTTAGTGCACAGGTTTAAGGGGGAGAACAAGAAGCCAAATACTGTAAAGTGACCCTCAAGACAAAACCTTTGGACTAAAAGTGATAAGTCGAATCTTACAGTGAATGCTAACAAACCTGTGACTTGTTCATACTGTCGTAAAGACGGTCACCATGTACAGTATCTCATTGGGAATCAAGATGTAAAAATTCAATATATTTTTGAATTTTTTTGTCAAGCCTAATGCAAAGATTGAAGTCCAAGCTACCACCTCAAAACAAAGTCTGTTAGTAATGTAGCCAAAGTCAACGATTCCCAGAAAGATCTTTTTTTTTATTTTATATTCAAGGATAAAATTTCACGTTCAAAGGATGGTAAAAGATTTCCTGTAAACATACTAAGGGATACTGCAGGTGCTTAATAGTACATAGTGCTCTCCCTGGAATTAGGACAAATTATACAGGAGAGAAAGTGCTTTTGGAAGACTTATCCTCTTATTCAGCATCAGTAAACCTTGCTCAGGTTTACCTTGACTGTGAGTTGTTGAAGGGAATGGTGAAGGTAGGAGTGAGAGAGAAGCTGCCAGTAGCAGGTGTTACATTTCTACTGGGTAATGATCTCGCTGGTTCACTTGTTGTTCCTAACCTTATGGTGATTGATGAACCGTTGACGGAGAGTCCTACTCGGGACTTACAGAATGAACATCCACAATTATTTCCTCTTTGTGCAGTCACTAGATCTCAAACTTTACTTGACCCTGGTGCTGATGCTTCAAGTGTTCCCAGTTTCACTTGTGATCTCCCCAGCCAGGTTATGACCAGGGACAACTTAATTTAAGCTCAGAAAGAGGATACTGTACCTCACTTGCCAAATTTCATCATATAGCAGTACCCAAGTCAGACATTGTTAAAGTCCCTTGTTTTTACTATCAAGATGATGTCTTAATGAGAAAATATCGTCCAAGATATTTAAAGGATGAGGACTCCTGGGCTAATGTCCATCAAATAGTGGTACCCTATTCTGTTAGAGTACAGCTCATAGAACTGGTTCATGATGCCTTAAATGGTCACTTGGGGATATGTAAAACTTATAACAAACTAAGACAGGATTTTTTCTGGCCAGGTATGAAGAAACAAGTGGCTAACTTCATCAACACTTGTCATTCTTGCCAACTGGTTGGAAAGCCCATTCAGGTTATTCCTCCTGCTCCACTTAACTCTATTCCTGTTATGGATGAACCCTCTAACAAAAATTTTATAGATTGTATGGGTCCATTTCCATAAACCAAGAAAGGTAACCAATATTTGTTGACCATAATGTGCCCCCACAACTAGGTATCCTGAGGCATACCCTGTAAAAAAACATTAGAGCTAAAACCATTGTTCAGGATAATAAACAGAAAATTGGCATTAAGATATTTATGCAGTAGATGTACCAATGGAATTTAACACAATAATGTTCTTTTTGTAAAATAAAAGAAAAATGGTTACATATCTTACATTTGAGTGCACAAATCCAAACGTAATAATGAAATTTAGCATAAATGCTCTTATAGGATTACAGTGTTTAAAAATTTAATAACTTAACTTCTTCAAGTCATCAGAATAATATTCTCATTTTGTAAAAAAATAATGCTGGTAACAAGGTTATTTTCGTACATTTGTAGGATTATAGTGTATTAAGAATTACCGGTACAGTAATAACTTCAAGTCAACACAATATTCTCATTCTGTAAACAACAAAAATAGTTCAAAACATTTAAATTAGCTTAGTTGAACATTGAAATGCTTATGTACTGTGACAAGCTTAGATGTCTTTTCCTGTCCTAGGCGATTTCTTACCTTTGAGTGTACAAATCCATATGTGGAAGAAATTCTCTCAACCCCTGCTGATGATGCAACAGCTGTAAATAATTGCCTAGGAACATCCATTACATTTTCTGTCACATCATTCAAAATACTGCCACCAAGCAAGGGGTGAGAGAGATTTTACATCTCTACCAAAATAGACCTCTTTAAATGGTGCACTTCTTCCATGGAAGGACATTAATGTTGAAAGGAAATGTGGAAGAGACTCGCACACATACTGTTCTGCAATGTCTTGCTGCTCAGGAGTCAGATGTCTGCCCTGATACCTTGGATCTATCACATTAGCTAGAAAATGGGCAGGTGTCAATGCTACTTTGACTCTTTTTTTCAAAATAATCCATATCCTTCTCATGTTAAATACTCCTTAATATCAGTTTTCCGTTTTACCCAGATTTCTACAGCATCACTTAAAAGGGTAAGTTCCCTCTGGACACAGTCCAATGCCACAGCAATAGGCTTAGGTCTCTCTAAATAGTCTTCTGCAGTTCTTTTTAATGCCTTATCATTAACTTTCCTTTAAATTTTCTTATCAATGTCTTCACTATTTTCTTTGCACACTTTGACAAAGGTCTCCCAGTTCTTTAAATAAGATTCAATAGAATCTGTCACTGTGTTCCATCGTGTGTCTGATGGCATTACTAGCATTGTCCCTCCTGCTCTTCTATACAAAGATCCTGCGACGTGATGATTTCTGAATTTCAATTGTATTTATTATCTTAGTTAACAATATATTTCATGTAAATATATACATTAATAATGAGACCTTATGATATGATCAAAGTTTTGCAAAACTGGAGAGAACAGACTATAGTACAGTACATAATTATGTAAATCCAAACCATGTTATTAGCCTGCTGCAATGCATATACTTTTCAATCATGAAGAATAAATAGAGAAAACAGTTATTAGTAAAAAAATCATTTTGATTTAAATCATGATTTTTTTTACTCTGATTTAAATCGATTTAAATCATTTGATTTAAATCATAACAACCCTGCCTGAGGTCAATAGCTGTCCACACTGAAACAGCTATGCACACCCTGCAAGATCTTGAACAAGAGTCTACCATCTCTACAACACTTCGGCAAACCATCTCACTTCAGAACGACAGTATGACTAGTCTTCTTAAGTGCATACCGTATATCTTGGCCTATAAGACGGAATTTGAACCATAAAAAAATCAGCCCAAAGTTAGGGGGTCGTCTTAAGCACCAGTTATAAAATTCTTACCTATTAAATATTGCTGTTTAGCGGTTTAGCATGTCAAGAGTGGTGATGGAAACATCGTAAACCACTCAAAAGGTCCTACCACTAATTATTTTATACTGAAACTTACGTTTGGGAAGCTGGATTAAAATGAAGATTACCGGTATATTAAAATAATAAAAAAGTATTATAAACCTGTCTAACATACCGTAAAAGAACAATATACCCCGGTAATAAACACAGCTGCTATCATCACCACCCCCCCCACCCTATTTGACAGTGACAAGAAAGGGAAAGTGACCTTGACTGTGACCGCCTGTGGCTATTTTTAGCCATCCTTGTGTTTGGAGGTGGTCAGTAATACATATCTGTATATTTTTGGTCATAATACTTATCTCCAATAAATATTTCATTTAAAATTTATTTTTTTACAAATAATATTCAGTAAATGACTGTGTTAATTCTTGAAACTACCGACAGTGGTAAATTTAGGATATAAATGATGAACAGAAGTCACGTCATGGATTCGGAGATTGGTCCTTAATGATCACCATAAATGTCTGGTCAACTTCACCTACCAGGTATAATGGTAGCCTCCCTTTTTTGCGAAACAAGTATATAATTACAGAAAATATTTGCAGTGTGTTTAATATATTACAGTACATTAGTACCCCGCTTAACGCGGTCAATAAAACCCACAGGGTACCGTGTTAAGTGAAAACTGCGCTAAGTGAACAACAGAACATATGGGATTAATTCCAATAGAAACTGGCCCGACCCCCAAACTCCACTTTTTCCGACACAATACCTATGTTCTAGTAAAAATAACATCTTAATTTTATGATGGTACATGCACACAATTAATACTTAAGAGAAATAGAGAAATACAGTCGCCAAGTTAATGTCCATTCAAATAATGGACTCAACTCCCTCCCCCTCTTCTCACACTACACTGCTGGCTCTTTCCTCTCTGAGAAATTTTTGGGGGGAAACCACTAAATTTTAATAAATAATACCTCAAACTAAAGTTAAGATAATACAATTGACATTGCTGGATTCCTTGTAAGGCCAGGAATATTTTGAATATAAATGTCATATATTTTGCGCAAAAGATAACATATTTACTCAGAGTAAACATTTTATCTAAAATTTGTATGTCTAATGCAAAATCTATGATGTTTATATTCAAAATGATCACCAAATTGTAAGAATTCCAGAAATGTAAATTATATTCTGGCCGGGTAATTTGAATGAGTTTTATGAGCTAAAACAAATATCTTCAGTTAATAATAAAAAATATATTCTTCACGACACTATCTGTCAATCAAAGTACCCCACCTTGCTTCCCCCCCTCTTCCAACCGCACGGTCAGTCCCAACCCTCCGCCCCACCCCCCACCAATCCTCTCTTCAAGAAATGTTGGGTGAAAAAACTAAATTTTAACATTTAGTATTAAATAATACCTCAGATTAAAGTTAGGATAATATAATTGGCATTGCTGGATTCCTCGTAAGACCAGGAATATTTTGAATATAAATGTCATATATTTTGCACAAAAGATAACATATTTACTCAGAGTAAACATTACATCTAAAATTTGTATGTCTAATGCAAAATCTATGATGTTTATATTCAAAATGATCATCAAATTTTAAGAGTTCCAGCAATGTAAATTATATTCTGACCGGGTAATTTGTATGAATTTTATGAGCTAAAACAAATATCTTCAGTTAATAAAAAAAAAAAAATATTCTTCACACGGTAACAGATGGTCGGTCGGTCCCTCCCTCCCCCCCCCAACCCTCCCTACCAGATGTGTGGGAAAACCAGAATATTTACATTTATAGTAATAAATAATACCTCAAACTAAAGTTAGGATAATATAATTGACATTGCTGGATTCCTTATAAGACCAAGAATATTTTGAATACAAGTGTCATATTTTGCACAAAAAATAACATATTTACTCAGAGTAAACATTATATCTAAGATTTGTATGTCTAATGCAAAATCAATGATGTTTATATTCAAAATGATCATCATATTGTAAGAATTCCAGCAATGTAAATTATATTCTGGCCGGGTAATTTGTATGAATTTTATGAGCTAAAACAGGCAGGCAGTCAGGCAGGGTGGCAGGTGGGGCGAATCTAAAAATAGTTCTCGGGCCGGACACTCTGCGCGTATACGTGGAAAAAACCCGAGTTAAGTGAAAGTTCGGCTCTGGCGAGGCACTGCGTATACGTGAAATCGCGCTAAGCGAAACCGTGTTAAGCGGGGTATTAGGGTGTGTCATACGGGGGCGAATTTTTTTTTTTTTTGAGTTTGAAAAATCGGCCCATGGTATTAATGATGTAGTTCTATGTGCAGAATCATGTGATATCTTCAGATTTGAAAAGTTTTCATTTTTTGCTAGGTAAATTTTAACTTGAAATCTTATGAAAATTCAGTATTCCCACCCTTTTACCAACACCACTAAATAGCTTATTTAAAGTAAAGTAAATATATCAGGTTAATTTATTAGGATGAAAATGATCCAGAATAGTGAAACGAATGATCTTGACACATTTATTAAATTTAATAATCCTTTAGAAAACAAAATCATCAAATACAAAAACCGGTTTTACTACTACGACCCGGTGTTGCTGCACACCATAGAGAACATGTCTTTCTTGCTTCTGTTTCTACTCATCACCTCCCTGCTGACCACCTGAGCTCGGATGTAGCCTTCCCTCCTCTCCTGGCTGTACACGTGACTGCTGGCCTCGCTCACTTGCTGTACACAACGCTCTGTACTCTGGGTGTGCGAGGGCCAGGCAGGGACATGCATGGGGTTGTCCAGGAAAGCTCTGACTTGAACATTGGTGAGGCTGCAGGTAAGAGGGGGCTCACTGCCAGCCTGGATGTTATCCAGATCTATGAGATCAGTGAGGGTCTTGGCACCTAGATTGACTTCAGGAGTCTTCCTGACCCTGAAGGAATCGTCACCAAATGATTCGTCATGCCCAGATCCTCTCATAAGTCTCATATCCAAGATCTTTTTGACTGCCACTCTTCTCTCCTCCTCATCCTTACTGCAGAGCATTGTCTGCAGAACTGCCTCGGGATGAGCATACCAGGAGAACCTCCTCACAGTCTGCTCCACAATCTGAACAACCTTCCTTGGCTGACTCCTCAGGAGCTCAAGCTGGAAGAGAACATGCCTCGGACCTTCGGAGAACGATGACTTGACCTTGGTGTTGAACCAATTTGGCAAGTAGACACTCATGATGAATTGGACAATAAGTCTCAGGTTGTGAAGCTGGTTCCCTTTCAGTTTATGATGAGCGACCCAAATTCTGCAGAACCTGAGAGCCGTTGTGAGCCACCTAGAATGTGAGACTGGACCTATCTGCAGGTAAGCAAGTCTATCAGGCATGACCCCAGTTTTGATGGCACTGCAAATCATGTAACCATAGAACTGGTAAGTACTCAGGTCGTCAATGACAGTATGTGCAAGCTCAACGAGTGGAGGGCCAACTGTGATTTTTTCAAAGCTCGGATTTATTTCTAACTCAGTGGCAGAGTCCAGCATCTTGCCAAGAGGACCAGACCATCTGTTGTTTGAAAGAGTCTTGCCATCCAGCTCCTGGATCAGATGTCTGAGTGACAACTCGTTGGTGTGGAGGTCACAAACAATCCGGGCCAGCTTCCTCCCAATCTTCCGCTCTATCCATTGTATGATCCCCCCTTGCCACCCTGTGTTCGTGTTGGTGCTGTCCCCTCCAATGGCCTGCAGGGTCTGGTCTACGTTCCTCTCTCTGAGCCAGTTCACAATGTTATCTGCCACTATCTCAGCTGGTTTCCTGATGTCATCTTTCTCTGGAGTGAAATGCCACAAATACTTCCCTCCTGGTTCACTGCAGCAGGAGTAGTGTTCCTCCTTCACCATGGCAGGGAACAACTTGTCAGAATCTCCAACTTTCATGAACACTTTAGTGTCATCCCTTCTCCCATCAAAGAACAAACAATTGATTCCATTTTCTCTTATCCCCTTATCAAACTCCTCTTCTAGGTTACTGACAAGTTTCTCCTGAGCTCTCCTTACTTTGTTATGATCTATCACCAGGTGAACATCATCAGGTGTTATCAAACCACCGTCAATCCAGGCAGCTGTTGCTATCTCTGCAGTTTCTCTGAGACCAGTGTGGTGTCGCATGCTGGCCAGAGCTATGCTCGGGATATCTTTCCTATTTCGAATCTTATGCCTGGAAGGTTTGGGATCATTATTTTCGGGGTTAGGGACAAAGTCACCATTCTCCTGGTCAGCACTCGGATCAGCCATGGGGAAGTCATTAAACTCTGAATCAGCTTGACTCCAATCATCGGCCTTTTTTACCTCACCCTGGGCCTTCTCAAGTCTCTTTTCCTCGGCAACTCTTCTCCTCTTCTGTCTCTCTGTGGCAGCCTCCTGTCTCTTGGACTCCGGAATATCTTGGCTAGAAATCATGAGAGCCCCTATACTGCCAGTCTTCTCTCTCTGTGCTTTGACAAATGCCAGTTCGATCACAGGAATCTTCAGTTCACGCTTGCAAATACAGGAGATGTGGGCCTCGGATTTACAGTCACGATCGCATCCAAATTCAGGACAGAGAACAATTGGGCACTTGCAAGTAATTATGTCAAATAACTGGTCCAGTTGCTTGGCAAAGCTGTCCTTAACTGCAAGTTTTCCTCTCCCAAGAGAGATATCTCTTGCCTTTTCCCAACTGGCTAGCAGTCTCTCACTAATCTTCTTCTGACTTGTTATGACTGGAGGCTTGAACTGAGCGTTAGCCAGAGTGTACTGTGCCAAGACAGCTTTGGTCATATCACTGGCAATGTCTTTGTTTGTGTAAGTTCTTTGGTTCTTTTCACTGATTTGCCTGATTAAAACACCGTATCTCAAAGCATCTCTCAATGTAGGCAACTCCGACTTCAGGAGCTCTCTCCCAGACCCAAGATAGTGACTGATGGCTGGATTTTTGGTTCCTCGTCCTGACACAAGCAGCCATCGCAAATATTATCAATTTATAAATGCATCAGAATCTGAAACAGAAAAAAATATTGTTAGTTGGGTTGTTAAAGAATGAAGTCAGAAAGCAATGTTCACTATTTAATTGTAATGCACTAATGCAGCTGTACGTTAGATTTTCAATAAATTTCACGCTAAAATTTACCTAGCAAAAGGTTGCAAAATATTGAAACTGAAATTATTTTCTGTTTATATACACTAAAATCTACCAAAAAAGCGATGGGCCATTAGTTTTAGCTGATCTTCCCTCCTATGACACACCCTAGCGGGGTATTACTGTATATTATAAATAAATAAATAAACAAATAAATCGGCAAATCTATTTCCAGTAAATGGAAATATTTTACTCACACCAACATTAGTTCCAGTTAAATAACTGACGCTTAAGTGAGTCACTAGTGTACACCAGCCAGTAAAATTTGATGCCAATACTTGAAGTGAATTGACATCATTTTAAATATCCAACCATAAATAAATGCAAAAAGGAAAAAGGATCAAAGGTGAGAAACATTATATTATCTGTATGTTGTGTTGTCAAAGGAAGAGAAACAATTGAAACTCTGCAATTGTGTGTAAATGAGGCAGAAAGATAGATCAGCAACCTAAGACTTGGTCACAATTTTCGTGATGCCATATGAAAGTAGAATCTACCATTAGACAATACTGTACATTATGCTTCCAATATCTTCCCAGGCGGTAGTATCTCCCTGTTTGGTAGCTGCCTAAAATTTTTAGTAATATTACTTTGATATAACATGATAAATTAGACAAACAATGAAAATAAACAAACAAAAGTTATTTACCAAGACCTTCTCTCTGAGAACAGAGTGATGGAGGGGAGATAAGACGGCTATTTATAGCCTGTCTTTGTGTAGGAAGTCGACCACACTATAAATAATTCATTTAAAATTTATATTTTTTACATAGAATATTCAGTACATGACTGCGATTCTAAAATATTGTGAATATATATATATATACTGTATATATATATATATTTGTGTAATAAATGTATGTAGTAAGTATGTACAGTAATCTTTTTCACTCAAATCCTAATGAAACACTATTGAATTAGAATACTGTAGCTGGTGTAAACAGTGGGAACAGTCCCACCACCGATTGTCTCTCGTGAAGCAAGCTTATAAATTAAAGAAAATACTTGCAGTATGTTATAAATAAATAAATAAACAAATAAATCGGAAAAGCCATATCAAGTAAATGAAACAATTGTATTCGACACCGACATTAGTTCCAGTTAAATAACAGACGTTTAAGTGAGTCACTAGCGTTTACACTACACCAACCGGTAACATTTGATTCCATTACTTGAAGTGAATTGGCCTTATTTTAAAAAACCATGGGTGTGTAAACAGCACTGGTCAATGGGATGGTTGGTAAAGGACGATTGGGTCAGTAAGCTCCCAATGGTTAAGTGTCAAATTTAGGGTACCGGTCTTATACAGCGAATACGGCTCAAAAGCTACTTTTTAAATGGACATCTTTGGGGTTGTCTTATACACCGTCGCCTTGTAGGCCGAGATATACAGTAAGACACTTCGAGGGAAAGCTACCTATATCTCCTGAAGATATTGTGAAGAATGTCCATTTTCATCAATATCAAAAATGTGGTCTATTTAATAATGATGGTTTAACCCTTAAGACCCGGGTTAGGGTGCTACTGGTAGTACACCCCCCCTCGAGATATATCAAGAAAAATCAACCTTAAAAAAGTAAATAAATAAAAAAAAAATAAATAAATAAAAAATTGACAGGAAAAGGCGGACGTTCTGGAACATCATCCGGGGTGCGCTAGTCGGACGTTCTGGAGTGTCACCCGGGGCGTAAGTAGCACCTTGTTTGGTACGGCAACCGCCGAAGGCGTAGCTAAACTAGGGAAACGAATCAACGCAGTTTCAGAAGCGGTTATGAAACAAAATAGGGCCATTGCACAGTCCTACAAGGCAGTACAAACTCTGAACTCTTAGATGAATGCTATTGTTGATGAAACTAATCAACTAACATGTGTTGTCCAGGGATTCACAGTCAGTGCCTACTCTGCTTTACAGAATATATGCATGCAGCTGAAGCCTCTGTGCAAGCTTTCAGTTACCAATGATAGGTTCAAAGCTAAATTTACATGTAGCTGAAACTGACCATCATCTACTCCTATCTTTCAGAAGCATGCCGAGGAATATTGTTACCCCTTATTGGAGGCATCCTTAATGCTTGAGAAAATACTATTACACAATCCACTAAGGTCACAAAAGAAGTTTAATGTGTGGCATTTGGAACCATTTCCATTGAAGGCAAATGACGATATTTTGATTCTTAACAGAGAAACTGAACTAATAGACGTTTCTGAAGATTTTTCATTAGTTGCTGTGACTAAGCATGAAGTCCTAAATCATTGTAAGTCAACATACTTACACTTATATGAATGTCCTGCCTAGGCTTTCACTTTCACCAAGGCTGCAGAAGCTACTTGTGAATTAGCTAAAATACAAACTAAGGCTCTACAGCAATGTGAATACAAGCCAATACCTCATCTATAGTGTTTCACGCCCATGTCAATAATGTGCAATATTTTTATTTTTCAAACAAAACCAGTGTAATACTCATATATCAGAGTGTAAGTAAACATTTAGTAGTAGAAGGTTATCTTATAACACCAGATCATTGTGAGCTTAGCAGCAATACAATCACAAACTCAACATCATCTTGCATTTGTATAAAAAACAAATTCTGATCTAGTACCCATACCATTTTTACTGAATATTAATTTCAGCATCTTTCACATTGTCTCTGATAAGCTTAAACTTCTATCTTACATTAACGAAACACAGTTTCCAGCATTACAGGATTCTCTTCCTTTTTATCTATCTTCCCGAGTAATCCTCCCTGGTTTCATCATACCTGCCATTATATTCGTCAGTTCCTTGATTGTTATGATAATTTGTTACAGGAAAATGTCCTCCAGGAACACAATAGTTTCCAAAAAAAACTCTCCAAAGGGCATTGAAAGATCATTTGCAAGATGCAACAGTTTAGCTAAAGCACACTTTATTGTAACATGGTTTGGTATACCTAGGATTTAAACCGTGAGGACTCGGTTGGAGGTGGACGAGCAGTGTAACAGCACCTTTGCTTTATAAAAATATTCACCCAAATGAATAATACCAACTAATTCACCAAGTTATTCAACAATGGCTCAACCTGTTGATAATAATAGATGGTGAAGCTTGTAGCTATCTCAGAGGTTGAACGCAAGTCAGCTGATTAATCAAACAACCAGCTGAGAGTCTGACGCCTTTTTCACACCTAGAAGAGGGAGCACATTCTTACAACGTGAACAGGGAAAAACACGTAACTCAAGTGTTCTCTCAAAGTGTATTCACAACAATTCCCTGGAGAGAATTCATAATTTATTCTCTCAAGTTATATCTGTGTATATATTTGCTTCAACAATAAAAGAAAAGGAGCAAGAAGTGTTTACATCAAACCCTGCCATTTAAAGAGTTCCAGAACTTAATTAATACAATTAATGTGATACAAAAACAGCTATCACATGTACCGTACCAATTTACTAGGTGCTGAAGACATATTCTTGTAAGCATGAGTGGTGAAGGAGCTAAGCCTATCAGCAGTTTGCCCTTTGTAAACAAACAATTCATGGTGTTGAGTGTGGGATTCTATTTTCAGGAAAGCTGATTCGTTTAAGATATTTTATCAACCTGATACCAAATGAACCTAAATGATATGAGAGTTATGGTGAAATTGAATAAATACGTGTTAAAAGGATCTTGGAGGAGAGAGGAGGAGGGAACCACCCACCCGCTTTACCACCTGCCCTCCCCTCCCCAACGCCTGCTGTTCCCAGATACCGGTATACATTCGTTTTCCAGTTACAGTATACCCCTACACTTATTTTTCTTATTTTTTACTGTATGGTACTTTACAGTACAGTACAGTACAGTGGTCCCTCGGTTAACGAGATTTCGGTTCACGATTTACCTTCCATAAAATTCTTAACTTCGGTTAACGAGCAATCCCTCGATTAACGAGTTTTTTACGAGCCGACTTCAACATGTTTTCGCTTGCATTTGGCGGTCCACCAGCTGTAGTATTAGTCCGCCAATACAGTAATCGGTTTTAGGGCTTAAATTCCTTACTATTTTAGTAAATATCAAGAAGTTTATACTATTCAATAATTTTAAAAGTATAATATTTAATTTTTTAGTCATTTTAACAATTATTGAACATAATTGAAGGTAAAGAAACTAGTTTCTGGCGTGCCATCCAGCCTGTTAACACACCAGACAGGCCTTAGTCTCTCTCTGTTTTCAGTGGAGGTAACATCTTGCTTGAGACTCTCTTCAACTAAATGCTTTTTTTCTGTGTTTCCAAGCAAATTATTGGTCATTTTGAAATATATTTTACATATTGACAATATATAATGCAGTGCAGTGTTGATTTAAAGAAAATAATCTTGAATTACACCAAGAGAACTAAAATTTTTTGGGTGAAATAGTGCCATGGGGTGACTTCTCTTCCATCCCAATGCCTTCTCTTCTTCCTTCTCTTCCACCCCCATTCTAATTCCCATCATCATCATCCAGGAGCCTTCTACATACACACTTCAAAGTAAATGTACTTTACTACCTTTTTTGTTGAATTTAGGCAATTTTCGGTGAGCTGGAACCAATTACCCAAAAACCCATTGAAACAATGGTTTCGGTTAGCGAGTTTTTCGGTTAACGAGCAACCTGCTGGAACGGATTGTGCTCGTTAACCGAGGGACCACGGTATACAGTTTTTTCTTCATTCTTAAAAAATTTCTGTGGTTACTTACATATAGCACCTTACAGTACTGTAAATGATAATCATTTCGGTTAAAACAGTTGTTGACAACCAGACGTATGTCTGGTCTTCAACCCAGAGAATTATTTCATATTTTTTTATGTTGATGTAATATTCTTTTAATAACCTTGTTATGCAATTAAAGACCATAGTTGTAGAAGTGCAGCAATAACAGAACAACAACTGATTTTCTTTAAACAATTCAGATAAACAGTGTTATATCCCCTCACCCCCCTCTTTAGAATTGTTTTTTTTTTTTACCTTGCATTTTTCAGACTGGGGTCTACCCCAATTAGTCCTTTTGCTCGAGGTTCTAATGTATGCTAAAATAATACTGTATTTATTCTTTACTGCCTGTACAATCACTTATTTCATTATTCTCTAACGCTTACAACGTTATTAAGTCTACACATAAGCTTGCAGTGTGTCAACATTCTACTACAATCCTCAAATATGTTACTCATAAAACCCTGAAAACAAGGAGACTTGTCTCCACTACAAACAGTCACTCAGCCAGTTGTCTGACAGTAGATTTTCTCATTTACTCTCGTGTAATATGTGGAAAATTAAATAAAATACATTATTCTATACAGTGGTCCCTCGGTTAATGAGCACAATTCGTTCTAGAAGGTTGCTCGTTAACCAAAAAATTCGTTAACCGAAACCATTGTTTCAATGGGTTTTTGGGTAATTGGTTCCAGCTCACAGAAAATTGCCTAAAGTAAAAAAAAAGGTAGTAAAGTACATTTACTTTGAAGTGTGTATGTAGAAGGCTCCTGGATGATGATGATGGGAATTAGAATGGGGGTGGAGGAGAAGGGAGAAGAGAAGGCATTGGGGTGGAAGAGAAGTCACCCCATGGCCCCATTTCACCCATAAAATTTTAGTTCACTTGGCATAATTAAAGATTATTTTCTTTAAATCAACATTGCACTGCATTATATATTGTCAATATGTAAAATAAATTTCAAAATGACCAATAATTTGCTTGGAAACACAGAAAAAAAGTGTTTATGTTGAAGAGAGTCTGAAGCAAGATATTACCTCCACTGAAAAGACACAGAGACTGATGCCTGTATGGTGTGTTGACAGGCTGTTTGGCGTGCAAAAAAATAGCTTCCTATACTTCAATTATGTTCAATAATTGTTAAAATTACTAAAAAAAATTTATATAAAACTTTTAAAATTATTGAATAGTACAAACTTCTTGATATTTACTAAAATACTGTAGTAAGGAATTTAAGCCCTAGAACCGATTACTGTATTGGCGGACTAATACTATAGCTGGTGGGCCGCCAAATGCAAGCAAAAACATGTTGAGGGGCGCTCGTAAGAAATTCGTTAATTGAGGGATTGCTCGTTAACCGAAGTTAAGAATCTTATGGAAGGTAATTCGTTAACCGTGGCGCTTGTTAACCAAGGGATCACTGTATTCTTAAATTTCATGTGCTAATTCTGTACATAAAGGTGTAGAATTGTAAGAGAACATGTTTATTATTGGCTTATAATCATTGTGTATACCAAAAAGTCTAATTAAAAAATGTTTCATAGCAATTTGAAGCATTTTCACACTCTTGGGATTCCATACGCAAAAGTGAGTATGATCTAAATTATTGCTTAAAGGTTTTCAGAAACACATTTACGTATGAAGACAAAAATTAAATTAAAAAAAATATGCTTGCATATGAATGCTAAACATGCAAGACACGCACTTGGCAACGTCAGTGCAATCTGGCAACTATATAGACTGTTCTCCAAGGTCTCCACACCAGTCTCCCTCTTGTGTTTAAATGACCCAGGATATTATTTGATGTACATTTCCAAAGCATATTCATACAGCTTGTGCTGCTTTCTCATGCACCACAGTGATTTAATTTATTAATAACAGGATTGTGAGAGTATTTAACCATGCCTTGTGCAAGGAGATTGCATCAGGTGGTCTCCCAATGCCTCTCCCTAGAGAAACCCCCCCCCCCCCCCCTGTACTAATTTTTTCACAACTTTTCTTCTAAAGCTATTTTTTGCTAAATATGTATGCTTTATAACGGAACAGGGTTCACATTGCAATGAAATAGTGAAGCTGTGAAATGATGTATAAACATTTTTATAACAAGTAAAAAAAAAAAATTATGTTCCATTCTCTCTTATGTATAGAAAGAAATTTTTATCGTGATTACTCATATAAAAATATTTGTAGATACAGGTACACCACCGATTTTGCAGTAACTGATGGTCCGGCACCTGCTTTAGTCCGGACAAAATTACGAGAGGGCACTTAGCTTCCTTCCCTCCCTCCCAGCCATATTTCACTGGTTTTACTGTTACTATTAGTGTTTACTGATACAGTGGTCCCTTGGTTAACGAGCACAATCCATTACAGAAGGTTGCTCGTTAACCGAAACCATTGTTTCAATGGGTTTCTGGGTAATTGGTTCCAGCTCACCAAAAATTGCCTAAATTCAACAAAAAAGGTAGAAAAGTACACTTACTTTGAGGTGTGTATGTGAAAGGATCCTGGATGATGATGATGATGATGATGATGCTGATGTGAATTTGAAGTGGGAGGTGCAGGAGGAGAAGGGAGAAGAGAAGGAAGTGGAGGTGGAGGAGAAGCATTTTACTGCTTCTTGGAAGGTGAGTCACCTTCCATGAAAATGTCAGGAACCTCTGGACTGACAGATTCTCCACCATGAACATCCTCTCTCCTTCTTGAAGTGGAAGGCTGAGGGCGCGCATCTTATTCCCTTTGCCTTTTACTAAAGAGAGTGTCAATTGTGGTCTGTGGGGCATCTCTCCTCCTCATCATTAACTCATGTTTAAAGGAGACCATTGTGTCCTCAACATGACGCAAAATTAGTTCAGATTTTTCCACATCTGGGTGCCTTGAAGCCAGTTTCCTGAACTTCTCCCAATAGTAAATAACATCTTTCAACTCTGAAGTTGACATATGGTCATCACTTTCCTTTTCCTCCTCACCATTGTCAGCCTCTAACATCTCATCCAGTTCCTGCAAGTCTTCAGGAGTAAGTTCCTCCTCATGAGACATCACAACATCTTCGACATCATCATACTCCACTTCAAGGCCTAATGACTGACCAATGGACACAATCTCCTGGTCCAACTCTGTGTCATCCTGAAATCCCTCAAAATCATGGACGACTGATAGCCACAGTGCTTTCCATGAAGAATTGAGGGATCTAGTGGAGACTTCTTGCCATGATGACACAATCAATTTTATAGCCACCAGGATGTTGAATTGTGTCTTCCAGAACTGTGCCAGTGTTAGTTCAGGATCAGTGGAAGTTGCCTGAAGACACCTCCTAAACATTTTCTTCATGTACAACTTCTTGAAGTTGCTGATCACATTCTGGTCCATTGGCTGTATGATTGATGTTGTGTTGGGAGGCAAAAACAACACTTTCACAAAGTCACATTGAGACTCCAAAGTTCTGGCAAGTTGAGGGTCATGCCCAGGGGCATTATCCATGAGGAGAAGAGCCTTTAAAGGGAGTTTATTGGTGGTTAGGTAGCTCTTCACAGAAGGGCAAAACACCTCAACAGCCCATTCATTAAAGAGCTGTCTTGTTACCCATGCCTTACGGTTGGACTTCCAATAAACTCCAAGCTTTCCTCTTCCCACTTTTTGTTGTTTGAACACCCTGGGGTTCTCAGAGTGGTAGACAAGCATAGGCTTCAGTCGGAAATCCCCTGAAGCATTGGCACCAAGCAATAGAGTGAGATGGTCTTTCATGGGTTTATGCCCAGGTAAAGACGAAAGGAGCTTCATTTCTGGTGATGAATGTTCTTAGGGGCATCTTTTTCCAAAACAGCCGAGTTTCGTCCACATTGAACACTTGCTGTGGAAGATAATTTTCTTTTTCCATCAGTTCTTTAAACTCCACTAAAAACTTTGCTGCCCCTTCCTTATCAGCATTAGCAGCCTAACCATGTCTAATAACACTGAAAATGTCACTTCTTTTCTTAAATTTTTCGAACCAGCCTTTGCTGGCCCTAAAATCTTCAAATTCTGTGCCTGAAGAACCAGGTTGATCTGTCTTTAAATGTTTGTATATCTCCCTGGCTCTCACAAATAAATTCAGTAGAAACTGAATTACCTTTCATCTGTTTTTCCCTAATCCAGATGAGAAGTAACCTCTCCGTTTCTGCAATTAGGGATCTACTTTTAAACACTCTGGTAGATTTGTCTCTCACTTTCACTTCTTTAAATTTTTCTTTCTGTGCAAGAATTGTCGACACAGTTGATGTCGACATGCCATATTCTTTGCATAGCGCATTTGTTCCAATGCCTTCTTCATGTTTTTTTTTTTATAATTTCCTGCTTATTTTGGATTGAAATAGATTTTCTTGATCTCTTAAGCCCCATGCTGGATTCAAACAATCTCAACATGTGATATTTTAAGTTTAAACTTGCTGTAAATAAAGAATATTTTCTTTAAAATAACACTGCACTGCGCTACATATTGTCAAAATGTAAAATAAATTTCAAAATGACCAATAATTTGCTTGCAAACACAGAAAAAAGCGTTTAATTGAAGAGAGTCTCAAGCAAGATGTTACCTCCACTGAAAAGACAGAGAGACTGATGCCTGTTTGGTGTGTTGACAGGTTGGATGGCGTGCATAAAACTAGTTTCTTTACCTTCAATTACGTTCAATAATTGTTAAAATGACTAAAAAATTTAATATTAAACTTTTAAAATTATTGAATAGTATAAACTTCTTCATATTTACTAAAATAGTAAGGAATTTAAGCCCAAGAACCGATTACTGCATTGGCGGACGAATACTACAGCTGGTGGACCGCCAAATGCAAGCGAAAACATGTTGAGGTCGGCTTGTAAGAAACTCGTTAATCGAGGGATTGCTCGTTAACCGAGGTTAAGAATCTTATGGAAGGTAACTCATTAACCGAAATCTCGTTAACCGAGGCACTCGTTAACCGAGGGACAACTGTATAATAATGCTTAATAGTGATTAATCATGGCACTGTAGCCAGGTTAGACTTGTCACTGTAACCACCAGGCTACTAGGCCAAGCTGTGCTGTTATGGTTGTTTTTCAACTCAGTTTTGGGTAGATATAAGTAACTTTCTCATGTATTTTCACTCATTTACATGCACACATCATCCTAAATACATATTGTGAAAAAGGGTAAAATAAATAATTGTCCTAAGGGCAAATCTGTACTCAAATGTACTAAGTTACTTACTAAAAATTTTATGTCTAGCACAAACTATGGGATGTTTGTACTTAAATTAATCAATATCTTACAAGAATTCCAGCAATGTAAGTTATATTCTGGCAAGTCAATGCAGTGACATTTTATAAGCACAAAACTTAAACTCCTTCTATTTGAAAACTACGCACTTTGTTATCTCCCCTCCCTGACAGCTGTTAACGCCTCACTTCCCCCTCCTCCTTCCTCCCAGCCAGGGTGAAGGTGGTTTTAGGCACTGACTAGACTTAGCAGAATATAAGTTGCAATGCTGGAATCCTTGTAAGATAGTGAATAATTTGAGTTAAACGTCATATAGTTTGCACAAGAGATAATAAATTTAGTCCTTTAGTGTACTGTAGTACCTTTGAGTACAAAGTGTGTACAGTAATTTGGTGCTCAAAATTATGTTTTTTTTTCACATTTCATTTACATTTAATATTTGTTTAATTTAAGTTTCTAGCAGTCCATGGTGCTTTAGAGACATGGGAGGTGTATAATTAGTGGGTCAGAGGTGTATTGTTGAATTATTGTTACGTGACCTCAGTTTGTCTGACAGAACGGATAATCTGGCAAGACTTTGGAACCAAGGGTGCTGGAAAATCAATGGTGTACCTGTAATTTATTTACAATGTTAATGCAATAAATCCCACCCTTTTATCTCAAATAGCAAGCTTGCTATGACTCATTATGTACAATTATCTCTTGTGTGGTGCAGTCAAGTGCTGTGAGGTGAGTACTGGCCAGACCCCAAGCGTCTCGCGGGAGAAAGCCTACCCAACCCAAGAGTGTGAAGATGATTTGAAGAAATTTTCATACGAATGTATCACAGCTTCTCTTATTGGAGTAGAGTATATGAAGTATGTGTTTCAAGTGCTGAAAATTTTAATTACAATGTTTTCTTAAATCAGAAATAACTGTACAGTAGAGTGCAGTAGAACATCGAATTAAAGCGATTCAATTCAAGATTATTGATTTAGAGCGACACCCACCATTAAGGACAATGTTTTAATTTAAAGCAAATCATTCCTATTTTGCGGGAGTCAATCTGGCGCATCATATTTAAAATTTTGCTGCTAATGTTTCTCTGGGCACGCTACACTGTCCTAAGGGCAAAACTGTACTGTACATGTTCTCAATATAATGTACTGTACTAAATGATTACTAAAATTTTTGTCTAGTACAAACTATAGCATGATTATATTCAAATTAATCATTACTGTATCTTATAAGAATTCCAGCAATGTAAATTATATTCTTCCCGGTCACTCCTGTGACATTTTATGAGTAAAAAACATAAACTCACGCTAAAGGACATAAATAAACAAATAAATACTTCCCTAGACCTTCGGCTTAACTGTCAAACATGTCACTGTCACTCCACCCCTCCCCCCCATCTTCCCAACCAGGGTTTGGTGTTTTAGGTTTAAAGTGTTTATCTTATATAATGTCACAGACTAAAGTTCGGAGAAAATAATTTGTATTGCTGGGATCCTTCCAAGACAGTGAATAATTTGAATATAAAAGTCATATATTTTGCACAAGAGAAGATTTTTTTTGGTCTTTGGAATAAAATTCTTAAATTAGTACTAAAATTTGTATGTCTAATGCGAGCTATAGCATGTTTATATTCAAATTATCACTATCTTATAAGAATTCCAGCAATGTTAATTATATTCTTCCATGTCAGTTCAGTGACATTGTAGAAGAGAAAAACTTAAAGTCACTCTTAAGGACAGATAAATAAATAAGCACTAGACCTTGGCATCAACTGTCAAACATATCACCTCACCTCCCACCCTCGCCCCCATCTTCCAAGCCAGTAAATAGACCATTTAGCATCCCTTAATTTTAGCTGCGTTGATTTATGAGTGTTTGTTTTAACATAACACTGTACTACTACAAAAAACAATGTTTTGTTTATTCTAAGAGATGGGCTGAGGTGCATCTGGGTAGACTCTCAGTCTTTTTAGTATTTTGTGTTTCTCTCAAGTACCAAACTAAATTATTCCATTGAAACAACACTTCGATTTAGTGCAAATTCGGTTTAAAGTGACCTCTCTTGGAACGTATCTCGTGTTATATCGACGTTCTACTGTACAGGTACTTGCAACTGCTGACAAGACAGAATACTGTACAGTACCTGCATCAGGGATGAAGATTGCCCTTGGAGAGTAAACTGTACCAGGGAGTATCCCTGTTGGGGGAGTCTCATACTCATAGATCATTAGTTAAGTGACTACTAGGACATAAAAGTACCTTACCTAAAAATGTCTTTTTCTTTATCTTTCCATCCAATTGCAGAAAGCAAGGGCTTCATATCTTGGTGGCAAACTGTTGAATGAGGATAACCACATCTGACAAACTCCTCAAACAATGCATCTCTACCTAGAAATAGAAAAAATATATATACATAGAAAAAAATCTGATTTATTTAAAGGGAACTTATTGACTTACCCCCAAAATATAAAAATCCATCTACAGTTCAGTGGTCCCTCGGTTAACGAACACAATTCGTTCCAGAAAGTCGTTCGTTAACCGAAACCATTGTTTGAAAGGGATTTTGGGTAATTGGTTCCAGCTCACCGAAAATTACATACAAAGTGAAAAAAAATGTTGTAAAGTACACTTACTTTGAGGTGTGTATGTAGAAGTCAACTGGTTGATGACGATGATGATGATGATGGGAATTAGAAGTGGGGTGAAGGAGAAGGGAGAAGAGAAGGAAGTGGGGGTGGAAGAGAAACCACCCCATACTTCATGCCGTCATTTCACTCATAAAATTTTAAGTTCACTAGGTGTACAGTCGGCCCTTAACATACGCGGGTTTATAATACACGGATTTGCAAATACGCGGATTGCCCCGCCGGAGGAATATTCTGTACATTGAAGTAATTGAAGCACATTCAAATCGCGCGCTATTCAACTCGCGCGCGGCACCTCACACGGGACACCGCCTGCTCCCGCAACCTCACACACACACGCATAGCTCTCCCTCACTCAGTCAGTCTCGCTGTAACCACGCTTGTGTTGACATCAATATTGTAGATGCAAAAATATTATATTTCCGTGAATGTATTATATAAAGCACAGTATGAATAGAATATCACTAATATAAGAGTATTTTAACCGAAAACTACTAAAAAACGAGTAACATATCTTGAACATCGGAAGGTTAGGTAAAGTCTTTTGTTTTCATGTAGTTTATGCTAATTTACATTGAAATGCATTACGTTTCAGTAAAACTACTATTTATTTCTGAGAATATGGAAATGTAATATTTTGCTGAAATGACGTACGTATTACAGTGGAAAGTGATGAAAGCAATGACTCGCTTTCTTTAGTTCAAAAGATGTTACCATAATCGCTTTTCGAATGGTTTTCAGTTAAAAAACTGTTGTATTACAATAATATTCTATCCTAATTCACTTGTGCTGCAACAGTTTTTTTAACTGAAAACCATTCGAAAAGCGATTACAGTAACATCTTTTGAATGAAAGAAAGCGAAAGTCATTGTTTTCGTCACGATTTTATCCCACTTTCCACTGTAATACGTACGTCATTTCAGCAAAAATATTACATTTCCGTGAATGTATTATATCAAGCACAGTATGAATAGAATATCATTGTAATATAACAGAATTTTAACTGAAAACTATTAAAAAAACGAGTAACATCTCAGGAACATCGGAAGCTTAGGTAAAGTCTTTTGTTTTTGTCATGTATTTTATCCTATTTTACATTGTTGGTGAGTTATTTGATTCGTCAGGCGCGACGCAACATGGCGGTGGACACGCGCTCAGTGCGGGAGTACGCACGTGAGCTATACGCAGCAGTGTCACGTAAGCTGGGAATTGCAGAGCCCAAACCCTTCAATGCTTCCTCTGGTTGGCTGCATAGGTTTAAGAAGAGGAACAAGATCACCAACATCAACATTGGTGATGAGGAAGCGAGTGCTGACCATGTGGCGGCTAGAGATTTTCCTCCGTTCTTACGTGAGATTATGGAGGAAGGACAGTACACCGACGACCAGGTGTTTAACATGGACGAATCTGGTCTTTTCTGGAAAAAGCTACCGTCCAAGACCTTTGTTGTAAAGAATGCCAGCAAGATTCGGGGCCGGAAGACGCAGAAGGAACGCATCACCGTCCTGTTTACCACCAATGCCTCCGGTACCTGTAAACCAAAGTTATCGGTGATTCACACAGCCCGCAAGCCGCACGCCTACAAGAATATGGACATGAACAAGCTTAATGTCCACTGGCTAACCGCACGTAAGGCGTGGATGTCCTCTTCTCTGTCCCTCTTCTGGTTTGACAACTGTTTTGTTCCTGACGTGAAGAAATTCTGCGAGCAACAGAATGCTCCATTCAATATTTTGTTGCTCCTTGACAATGCACCTGGACACTCGCCCCTACTTATGGATCGTCACCCCAACGTAAAAGTGGTCTTCCTTCCTCCCAACACTACGTCATTAATCCAGCCCATGGACCAGGAGTTGATCTGCAATGTTAAAGCTGCGTACTCTGCAAAGAAGTTCAAGCTCCTGAACGACTCTACCAACACCAAGGATGAGTTGCGTAAGCTGGGTGACACCGACAGCGAGAGTAAAAGCAACGAGGACAAGGAACAAGAGGTGGCGACTCAAGAACTTCTCGTCAAACAATTTTGGAAGAAGTTTAACGTCAAACAAGCTGTAGACTTCTTGGTGGAGGCATGGGATCTGCTGACTATTGCTACGATTCGTCACGCATGGAGACATGTGTTGCATGGCACACCAGCTGAGAAGAGGAGTGAACCTGTGACTGGTGAGGTTCAGACTGTTGCAGTAGCAGTGGACCTTGCCAGAGAAGCTGCGCTCAATATTACAGCTGAAGGCTTCTCCGAGACCACCAACGAAGACATCCTGGAGGTGATCAGAGATCCTGAAGTGACTGCCGACGAGATGTTGGAAGAAGATCACGTCAGTGAAGAGGAGGAAGAAGGTGCGTCATTCTCTGAAGAACACAGTTTAAGTCATAGTGATATTAAGTGTGCCATAGTGTGCAGAGAAAATGAAGTCCTTCCTTTCCCGCGACAATGACGATGACTGCTATGAAGTCTTCCATACCCGGTTGATGCAGGCTATGGAGCCGTACATCACGGTGTATCACGACAACATAAACACCAGCCGTCAAAAAAGCACAACCGAGTTCTTCGCCCGCAACCCACCACAGCCAGCGCAAGCCAGTGATAGTGACAGAGGTAGAGACAGTGAAGATGACTTTGAAGGATTTGTCAGGGAGGCCATAACAACTGTGTGTGACAGTGATAGTAACTCACCTGAGGGCCAGTAGCCTGCCCTCTACCTCGGAACCAGCCTCCATCCCCGTACGCCGACCCATCTCTTCTACTACCGTAAGTGTTTCACCTAAGTTTTAATTTTTCTAACCTAACCTTTATTTTTCCTATGTTAACCTTTATTTTTCCTAACCTAACCTCTTCTATATTACTTGTTTTTTCATACCATCATAAAGTTAAGATAAAATTTTTACTACAACATAGTTGTGTGTCGTCAAAAAGTGGAGTTTGGGGGTCGGGCCGGTTTCGATTGGAATTAATCCCATACGTTCTGTTGTTCACTTAACGCGGTTTTCACTGAACACGGTACCCTCTGGGTTTTATTGACCGCGTTAAGTGGGGTACAACTGTACATCCCCCACTTTGAACACTAGAAACTTTCTGTACCAGGGGGCAACAGGAACGTGATAATAGCCATTTTCGAGACCCACTTTGAGATCCAAGCATTGGGCGGAAGTAGATGCCTCAGATGATCGTAAGTGAGCATCTTGAAACTTTTTTTGGGAGGGGGGGGGGGTAATAAATTTGTTCAGGACTGAAAGATCCAAAATCCATCATAAATTGTCACTGCCTTTCTTGGGGACCGGGAATAGGCGAGTTATGAAACATTTCTCTGACTGTTAACAGTTCTATGACACCTCTGTTTAATAGTTGAATTACAAATTCTGTAAGTAAGGGGGTTGGTTCTTGACCCTTTTTTGGAAACGCTAGGGGAGGGAGCCTCAACCAAGTCCATGTGAGGCTGCCTTTGATTGTCTTGTAAGCCTATATGGAAGACGTCCATCTGTTTTCCCAACCCCCTAGAGGACCTAGCTATCTGGCTTCATTGGAAGGGAGTGGATGCTGATGTGGTGGAATAAGGTCTCTTTCCGCTTCTGTACAAACGGTAATCCCTATTACGTCTTGATTATTTCCTCCTCTAAAGTTTTCTCTAGGTTGATAACTGAAACGAGCAGCTGGTCCTGTTTCCCTGTAAAACCTTCCTCTTTCAGATTTCTAAAAGGTCTTAGGACTCCTGGGAACACTAATATTAATAGGTTGCTCAACAGCTGATCTATATTTAACCAATGATTGTTCATCAAACAAAGCAGGAAAAAGAGGGGAAGAACGTAGCAATAAATAAGCACTACCACTTGAAGCATTATTTGTGGCTTGCTTCCTTAGCTAGGCTTCAGTGTTAGGGCTTTCAACAATATCTCAAAAATGAGTTGTACAGGGAATATGGGGGTCCCTTGTAAACCAGCAGCGAAACATTTGTCCACTTCAAAATTTTCTTTCATAGTCCAGCACAAATTTAGTTAATAACTGCCACATCATAAATGTGGGAACGAATGTTAAGTCTTTCAATACATTTGCCCAGACTTCGCCTATTTCAGAGATCATCTTTGGGCAAATATCAGGCCAAGAAAGTGTAGTATCACCTCCCAAAAACAATGAATGATGACCCACAGTTGCTTGTCCTTCCTGTCTCTTTGTAAGTGCTGAGAAATCAGGAAGTTTAGAAACCTTTTCGTAAAATACCTTGAATAAGGAATCCACAGATTCAGATGTACAGGTAGTCGTCGACTTACGACCTAGATTGGTTACGGCCGCCCGGTCGTAAGTTGATCTGGTCGTAAGTCGGCCCATGTTATAATTACCGTAAGTATATTATGTGTAATGATAATATAATCATCTTTAAGTCATATTTTATCAACATTTTCTTTGTTCATTATTGTTACGGTCGTCAGGTTTAAGTAAATCACTGCATACTACAGTACAATTTAATTACCTTACGTACAGTATATTATAATGTGTAATGATAATATAATCATCTTTGAGGAGTAGATGAAGACAGTTTCCTCTTGGTAGACATCTTGGGGGGGTGGTGGTTCAAGAAAAATTTCCAAGACAAACAGACACGGAGGGAAGTGTGCTGTACCAGCGAGCGTGTTTGTAATTGAGCGCGGGGATGCGCGCGGCTCCAGCTCCCGGCAGCGCCAGGAGGCTGGGGCCAAAACTGTCGCACCGCCGGTCGTAAAGTCGAACAGACGTAAGTCGCATAAGTCGTAAGTCGACGACTACCTGTAGTAGAAAACTAAAAAAGACTTAGATTTTACCAATGTTATCCAAGGCCTGTTGGGATCATCCTTACACTCAATGTTATCCATCAGCTGCGTGGCAGTTGACAGCAGCCTGTTTCCACTCATAGCAACCAACACTCTTGCCCCAGGTGGAAGTGGTTGCCAAAATTTGGATACGATGAAGTCAGTCTCAACAGGTTCTTCCTGCTCAATAGACTGAATAGTATGATTAGAACCAGCCTATCGTCCTGATCCTGGAGTCCACTGAAATCAGACTGAGTAGATAGATGTTTTTGTAGACTTCCTACTGCCCCATTGTCTGGAAAATCCAATAACTTTTTTTTTTTAGCAGAAGCAGGCTTGTCTAAGTGGGGATTAAGTCTCTTACTTACCTAAACTTTCTGCCAACTTGGGATCTTTCCATTGTTTTATGTTTAAAAATTTACTCTTCAAGGCCTTATTCCACCTATTTTTAATTTGGACCTGCAATAACACTGCCCTGTATAGTTTTTGAGGTTTGTGTATTATTAAGCTTTTCTGGGGGTATTTTGCATGCTGATCTCAAAAATGTTATCCATTTTGCTCAATCAGGTCAGAATTCTGTGCTATAGCATTTTAAGCGGAGATTCAGGTAAAATATTGGCATTTTTCGCTCATATTCGTTCATTAAAAAAATCATCCGAGACATTGGCAAGCCTCACAGAAAAGATTTCGGTCAGTTTTAATGCCCTTACGATGCATTTAAATACACCCACGTGCTCGCCGGCCATTTAAATGTCCGCCGTGACGCAAAGGAAAAGAGTATATGTCCGTGTTTTTTTACATATATTTTTTCACAATTAAATTTCTTTTTCATCTGGTGGTACATGGCATGTTTCCTCTGTCTGTGGGATAGTCGAGCAGACAAGCAGCACTACATGCAACGTGACTGGCCTGCAAGAAGTGGACTTACTCCAGGTTCTCACAATGTTGTTGCCCATGCTCTGGTGAATCCGCAGAACATTCTTCTTCCACCACTGCATATCAAGTTCGGTCTGTTCAAAAACTTTGTAAAGGCACTGGACAAAAAAAGCCAGGCTTTCAATTTTCTGAAAGAAAAATTTCCAAAAGTCAGTGAGGCAAAGCTGAATGCAGGAATTTTTGATGGCCCTCAGATCAGAGAGCTTTTCAAAGATCCCAAGTTTGATTGCAGCATGGATGTAAATGAGAAGAAAGCCTGGCATGCCTTTAAGTCTATTGTCTCCAATTTTCTTGGCAACTACAGAAGTCCAGAGTATGAACGAGTTGTTGAGGACCTACTTCTGAGCTACAAAGTTCTTGGTGCACGCATGTCCATCAAGATGCACTTCCTCAGCTCCCACTTGGACTACTTTCCAGAGAACTGTGGTGATGTGAGTGAGGAACAAGGAGAACGCTTCCATCAAGATATCCGTGTAATGCAGGAGCGGTACCAGGGTCGCTGGGATATCAACATGCTCGCCGACTACTGTTGGTGTCTGAAACGGGACGCCCCAGACACCAACCACCAAAGAAATTCTCTGCGACAGCCATTTATGCATGTCTAACTGTAAAGGCATCTATGTAGTTGACATATTTTGATCCTATGTGTTGTGGTTACATTTCTTATGATATATTTTGCATAAAAATTTTGACATCATATTTAAGAATTTCGATTTTTTCCTAATTCCCATAACATAAAAATCTGACCTGATTGGGCAAAATGAATGGCATTTTTGGAATCAGCACGCAAAATACATAAAGAATCAGCTAAGAAATCCCGCACCTCATGAATTTTTTTTTCAAATGCAGCCCAGTGTAATTCTTTCTTATCACCTGTAGCTTGATGAAATTGAAAAAATTTGATCATAACAAACTGAACAATCCATTGGTGAAAATAGGTTATTTGAGAGACAGCTGCCATGAATTATGCAAGCCATATGAGGATCTATCTTAGTAATCCAAGTGCCTCTACATTTTATATAATTACATGTAGTATGGCCCCCTTGGGTCTTAGGTGAAACTGCTACAGTAAAAGTTCAAAAATCCGGATGCCAGAAATCCAGACCACCCGAGAATTCGGACTTTTCGAAAACTCACTTTTTTTTTTTTAGCTGGCTTTTGTGTGTATGTGCGCATGCGTCAGCGCCACAGCTGCACAGCAACAACAAATTACCACGCGGTCGCCACTTTAAAACGAGCAATCAAACTGTGACAACATATGCAATTTTGAGTCCTACTCTTTCCATTTGCAGAGTACTGTATAAGCCCATACTAATGGCTCCTAAAGTATATAAACTTCGTTGTGTGAAGAGAAAGAAAAACACGTTGAAATTGAGTGACAAACTTGAAATAATTAAGAAACTAGAACGTGGTGTGAGCAATACTGTTCTAATGGAAACATACGACATTGGAATGTCTACACTTTATGATATAAAAAAGGCAAAGGATAAAATTCTAGAATTCACAGCTTTTTCTTTAAAACTGCTCGTTTTGATAAATGAAGCATGCTATATTTGCTAATGAATAAACTATCAAAATGTACCTGTTCATCTCTTCTTTATTCCTCCTTAAATTTGAATTTTAAAAGTACTGCCTGAGAATCCGGAAAATCCGAAAATCCGGACGGACCCAATCCCCAAGCAGTCAGGATTTTTGGACTTCTACTGTACAACTGAATTCAATTTCTCTACTGACAGACAATTCCTTATATGTAGTGCTTGAGCTAAACTTGCTGGTCCTTGTAGCTCATCACTCAACACTGTACTATCAATTCCTTGTATGTTGTGTATGAGCTGAACTTTCTAGTCCTTGTAGCTCATCACTCAATACCATCAATTCCTTGTATGTAGTGTATGAGCTGAACTTTCTAGTTCTTGTAGCTCATCACTCAATACTCTCAATTCCTTGTGTGTAGTGTATGAGCTGAACTTTCTAGTTCTTGTAGCTCATCACTCAATACTATCTATGAGGACACCATGAGTAACATTATATCATTATGAAAATATAAGGGAGAAAACATTTTCTCCCAAATTTAATCAATATGACTCAAAATTATCATATTATTAGTAAGTTAATTCATTGAGATCTTTTATTGTTATATAAGTCTCTCATTTGACAATTATAAACAATGAACTCACTTTGTCGTATCTCTCTACCGACTCTTATCTCAAGTATCCCGTAGCTCAATAAAAAGAATTTTATTTTTACATAAAATAATTTCATTTACAAAATTTCATTTAGAGGGAACATCAAGACCTCTATTTGTTGCCAATCAGGGGCACAGACATTATCCCCCAAGTAATAACTTAAGCGAGAATTTCTACGTGTGCAGTATCACCCGGCAGGGTTGACAGTGCTGAGTCGCTAACATAGCGCTCTATTGGCAACAGCGTTCACTATTTCTCTAGCAATACTTATTGGGTTGAGAATTCCACCCTGAATTGTTCTCATATAACCCATATAAGGATGTAAAGTCCATTTCAACGTAACTCTAGATTGCTAGGGATACCAGAAGGTCAACATTCCGGAAGGAACGCTGAGTCTAGCAGCCTCGCTAAAGTTCGCCTAGAAAGGCTGAACCTGCTACTGAGGACATAAAAAATAAAGCTATGAAGAGAAAAACTCAAATCTGGTCTTTATGCTGAGAGCAATTAGAAAACTGTGGGCGGAAGCCCAAAGGTTTTTGGTGAACGAACATAAGAGTAGGAAGCAAGACAGTCATAGCATTCATATATATATATATATATATATATATATATATATATATATATATATATATATATATATATATATATATATATATACACACACACAGTTGTACCCCACTTAACGCGGTCAATAGAACCCAGAGGGTCCCGTGTTAAGTGAAATCCGCGTTAAGTGAACAACAGAACATATGGGATTAATTCCAATAGAAACCAGCCCGACCCCCAAACTCCACTTTTTGAAGACACATAACTATGTTGTAGTAAAAAAAACATCATAATTTTATGATGGTACATGCACACAATTAATACTTAAGAGAAATAGAGAAATACAGTCGCCAAGTTAATGTCCATTCAAATAATGGACTCAACTCCCTCCCCCTCTTCTCACACTACACTGCCGGCTGTTCCCTCTCTGAGAAATTTTTGGGGGAAAACCACTAAATTTTAATAAATAATACCTCAAACTAAAGTTAGGATAATACAATTGACATTGCTGGATTCCTTGTAAGACCAGGAATATTTTGAATATAAACGTCATATATTTTGCACAAAAGATAACATGCTTACTCAGATTAAACATTTTATCTAAAAATTTTATGTCTAATGCAAAATATATGATGTTTATATTCAAAATGATCATCAAATTATAAGAATTCCAGCAATGTAAATTATATTCTGACCGGGTAATTTGTATGAATTTTATGAGCTAAAACAAATATCTTCAGTTAATAAAAAAAAAAAAATATTCGTCACGGGGTAACAGATGGTCGGTCCGTCCCTCCCTCCCCCCCACCAACTGTCCCAAGGAGATGTGTGGGAAAACCAGAATACTTAACTTTTTTGTAATAAATAATACCTCAAACTAAAGTTAGGATAATATAATTGACATTGCTGGATTCCTTGTAAGACCAGGAATATTTTGAATATAAATGTCATATATTTTGCACAAAAGATAACATATCTACTCAGAGAAAACATTTTATCTAAAATTTGTATGTCTAATGCAAAATATATGATGTTTATATTCAAAATGATCACCAAATTATAAGAATTCCAGCAATGTAAATTATATTCTGGCCGGGAAATTTGTATGAATTTTATGAGCTAAAACAAATATCTTCAGTTAATAAAAAAAAAAATAATCTTCACAACACTATCTGTCAATCAAAGTACCCCACCTTGCCTCCCCCCTCTTCCAACCACGCGGTCAGTCCCAACCCTCCCCCCCACCCCCCACCAAGAGAAAGAGTGGGTGAAAAAAATAAATTTTAACATTTTGTATTAAATAATACCTCAAATTAAAGTTAGGATAATAAAATTGACATTGCTGGATTCCTTGTAAGACCAGGAATATTTTGAATATAAACGTCATATATTTTGCACAAAAGATAACATGCTTACTCAGATTAAACATTTTATCTAAAAATTTTATGTCTAATGCAAAATATATGATGTTTATATTCAAAATGATCATCAAATTATAAGAATTCCAGCAATGTAAATTATATTCTGACCGGGTAATTTGTATGAATTTTATGAGCTAAAACAAATATCTTCAGTTAATAAAAAAAAAAAAATATTCGTCACGGGGTAACAGATGGTCGGTCCGTCCCTCCCTCCCCCCCACCAACTGTCCCAAGGAGATGTGTGGGAAAACCAGAATACTTAACTTTTTTGTAATAAATAATACCTCAAACTAAAGTTAGGATAATATAATTGACATTGCTGGATTCCTTGTAAGACCAGGAATATTTTGAATATAAATGTCATATATTTTGCACAAAAGATAACATATCTACTCAGAGAAAACATTTTATCTAAAATTTGTATGTCTAATGCAAAATATATGATGTTTATATTCAAAATGATCACCAAATTATAAGAATTCCAGCAATGTAAATTATATTCTGGCCCGGTAATTTGTATGAATTTTATGAGCTAAAACAGGCAGTCAGGCAGGGTGGAGGGTGGGGCAAATCTAAAAATAGCATCTCGAGCCGGACACTTACCACGTATATGTGGAAAAAATCCGTGTTAAGTGAAAGTTCAGCTCTGGCGAGGCACCACGTGTATATGAAAAAACGTGTTAAGTGAAACCGCGTTAGGCGGGGTAATACTGTGTATATATATATATATATATATATATATATATATATATATATATATATATATATATATATATATATATATATATATAATCAACACCTCAACCCGCCAGGATTCGAACCCACGGCCCACAAGCCTATGACTGTGACCGGGGAACGCTAACCGCTAGACCACCAGGATGCTAAAAGCAGTCCTAGACTTTGTTATATTTCACACAAAGCCTGTTCAACGAGCTTATGGCGCCGTGAACCTCTAATGGGGACCACCCACACCACTTAGGTGGTCAGAGTAACGTTTTACCAAATCCGGCTTCGAAACACGAGGATCCATATATATTTCATTAGCCCAATAAAGCACGCGGACTTCTACATACAATCAACACCTAAACCCGCCAGGATTCGAACCCACGGCCCACAAGCCTATGACTGTGACCGGGGAACGCTAACCGCTAGACCACCAGGATGCTAAAAGCAGTCCTAGACTTTGTTATATTTCACACAAAGACTGTTCAACGAGCTTATGGCGCCGTGAACCTCTGACCACCTAAGTGGTGTGGGTGGTCCCCATTAGAGGTTCACGGCGCCATAAGCTCGTTGAACAGGCTTTGTGTGAAATATAACAAAGTCTAGGACTGCTTTTAGCATCCTGGTGGTCTAGCGGTTAGCGTTCCCCGGTCACAGTCATAGGCTTGTGGGCCGTGGGTTCGAATCCTGGCGGGTTGAGGTGTTGATTGTATGTAGAAGTCCGCGTGCTTTATTGGGCTAATGAAATATATATGGATCCTCGTGTTTCGAAGCCGGATTTGGTAAAACGTTACTCTGACCACCTAAGTGGTGTGGGTGGTCCCCATTAGAGGTTCACGGCGCCATAAGCTCGTTGAACAGGCTTTGTGTGAAATATAACAAAGTCTAGGACTGCTTTTAGCATCCTGGTGGTCTAGCGGTTAGCGTTCCCCGGTCACAGTCATAGGCTTGTGGGCCGTGGGTTCGAATCCTGGCGGGTTGAGGTGTTGATTGTATGTAGAAGTCCGCGTGCTTTATTGGGCTAATGAAATATATATGGATCCTCGTGTTTCGAAGCCGGATTTGGTAAAACGTTACTCTGACCACCTAAGTGGTGTGGGTGGTCCCCATTAGAGGTTCACGGCGCCATAAGCTCGTTGAACAGGCTTTGTGTGAAATATAACAAAGTCTAGGACTGCTTTTAGCATCCTGGTGGTCTAGCGGTTAGCGTTCCCCGGTCACAGTCATAGGCTTGTGGGCCGTGGGTTCGAATCCTGGCGGGTTGAGGTGTTGATTGTATGTAGAAGTCCGCGTGCTTTATTGGGCTAATGAAATATATATGGATCCTCGTGTTTCGAAGCCGGATTTGGTAAAACGTTACTCTGACCACCTAAGTGGTGTGGGTGGTCCCCATTAGAGGTTCACGGCGCCATAAGCTCGTTGAACAGGCTTTGTGTGAAATATAACAAAGTCTAGGACTGCTTTTAGCATCCTGGTGGTCTAGCGGTTAGCGTTCCCCGGTCACAGTCATAGGCTTGTGGGCCGTGGGTTCGAATCCTGGCGGGTTGAGGTGTTGATTGTATGTAGAAGTCCGCGTGCTTTATTGGGCTAATGAAATATATATATATATATATATATATATATATATATATATATATATATATATATATATATATATATATATATATATATATATATATATATATATATGTATATATATATATATATACACACACAGTATTACCCCGCCTAACGCGGTTTCACTTAGCGCGTTTTACCGTATACGCGGTGCCTTGCCAGAGCTGAACTTTCACTTAACACGGATTTTTCCACATATGCACGGTGAGTGTCCGGCTCGAGACGCTATTTATAGATTTGCCCCACGCGCCACCCGCCACCCTGCCTGCCTGCGCTCATCGCCTCTCCCTCCTCCTCCCTCCACTTGGGCAAGCGGCGCGGTAAGGTTGCGCAGTGTGTGTCTTTGTTGCGTTATCACTGACGTCATATGACGTATCGGACTGTGATTGTCCATGCATCCCTACCCCCCTCTGCTGCTAGCTGTAATTGGCTTAAAGTATTATGACGCGACCACCCAGGGGAAGGAGGGAGGGAGGGAGGGAGGAAAGACGATGCTTGACCTAGCTGCGGCAGTTTCATCTCTCAAGGCCAGTCCGTGTTAACGCGCATCCATTGTTCCGTAAAATGGCTTCCGCCGGACCACCACCGCCACCAGAGAGAGACCTTTCCTTACCTGGACCCAGCGGCACTAAGCCAAAGAAGACACCACGTTCCTTAAGCTACGAGGTGAAGTACCAAATTGTTCAAGATATGGAGAAAGGAACACGGCAAGTTGATCTCGCGCGCCAGCATGGCATCAACGAATCTACGATTCGCACGATCAAGAAGGATGCAGCCAAGATCAAAGAGCACATGAAAATCACAAAGTCTGCAGGTGCTTCATCTATCAGGTATTGCCAGAACAGGGTGCTGGCAAAAGTGGAAAATTTGCTGGTGAGTTATTTGATTCGTCAGGCGCGACGCAACATGGCGGTGGACACGCGCTCAGTGCAGGAGTACGCACGTGAGCTATACGCAGCAGTGTCACGTAAGCTGAGAATTGCAGAGCCCAAACCCTTCAATGCTTCCTCTGGTTGGCTGCATAGGTTTAAGAAGAGGAACAAGATCACCAACATCAACATTGGTGATGAGGAAGCGAGTGCTGACGATGTGGCGGCTAGAGATTTTCCTCCGTTCTTAGGTGAGATTATGGAGGAAGGACAGTACACTGACGACCAGGTGTTTAACATGGACGAATCTGGTCCTTTCTGGAAAAAGCTACCTTCCAGGACCTTCGTTGTTCAGTCTGCCAGCAAGGTAAGAGGTCGGAAGTTGCATAAGGAACGCATCACCGTCCTGTTTACCACCAATGCCTCCGGTACCTGTAAACCAAAGTTATCGGTGATTCACACAGCCCGCAAGCCGCACGCCTACAAGAATATGGACATGAACAAGCTTAATGTCCACTGGCTAACCGCACGTAAGGCGTGGATGTCCTCTTCTCTGTCCCTCTTCTGGTTTGACAACTGTTTTGTTCGCGATGTGAAGAAATTCTGCGAGCAACAGAATGTTTCATTCAATATTTTGTTGCTCCTTGAAAACGCACCTGGACACTCGCCCCTACTTATGGATCGTCACCCCAATGTAAAAGTGGTCTTCCTTCCTCCCAACACTATGTCATTAATCCAGCCCATGGACCAGGAGTTGATCTGCAATGTTAAAGCTGTGTACTCTGCAAAGAAGTTCAAGCTCCTGAACGACTCTACCAACACCAAGGATGAGTTGCGTAAGCTGGGTGACACCGACAGCGAGAGTAAAAGCGACGAGGACAAGGAACAAGAGGTGGCGACTCAAGAACTTCTCGTCAAACAATTTTGGAAGAAGTTTAACGTTAAACATGCTGTAGACTTCTTGGTGGAGGCATGGGATCTGCTGACTATTGCTACAATTCGTTACGCATGGAGACATGTGTTGCATAGCATACCAGGTGAGAGGAGGAGTGAACCTGTGACTGGTGAGGTTCAGACTGTTGCAGTAGCAGTGGACCTTGCCAGAGAAGCTGCGCTCAATATTACAGCTGAAGGTTTCTCCGAGACCACCAACGAAGACATCCTGGAGGTGATCAGAGATCCTGAAGTGACTGCCGACGAGATGTTGGAAGAAGAACACGTCAGTGAAGAGGAGGAAGAAGGTGCGTCATTCTCCGAAGAACACAGTTTAAGTCATAGTGATATTAAGTGTGCCATAGAGTGTGCAGAGAAAATGAAGTCCTTCCTATCCCGCGACAATGACGATGACCGCTATGAAGTCTTCCATACCCGGCTGGTGCAGGCTATGGAGCCGTACATCACGGTGCACCAAGACAACATAAACATCAGCCATCAAAAAAGCATAACAGAGTTCTTCGCCCGCAACCCACCACAGCCAGCCCAAGCCAGTGATAGTGACAGTGAAGTTGACTTTGAGGGATTTGTCAGGGAAGCCCTGACAACTGTAAGTGAAAGTGATGGTGATTCACCTAGTAATGGTGATTCACCTGAGGGCCAGTAATCTGCCCTCTGCCTCGGAACCAGCCTCCATCCCCGTATGACGACCCACCTCTTCTACTACCGTAAGTGTTCCACCTAACTTTTAGTTTCTCTAACGTAACCTTTATTTTTCCTATGTTAACCTTTATTTTTTCTAACCTAACCTCTTCTATATTACTTGTTTTTTCATACCATCATAAAGTTAAGATAAAATTTTTACTACAACATAGTTATGTGTCGTCAAAAAGTGGAGTTTGGGGGTCGGGCTGGTTTCTATTGGAATTAATCCCATATGTTCTGTTGTTCACTTAACGCGGATTTCACTTAACACGGGACCCTCTGGGTTCTATTGACCGCGTTAAGTGGGGTACAACTGTATATACAGTTAACCCTCACTTTACGCGGTCCCGCATTCCGCGTTTCCACGTTAACGCGGTGCCTTGCCAGAACCTCACTTGCTCACATTACGCGGTACGTGAACCCCATTACGCAGAGAGTGTCCGGCGCGACGCTATTTTTAGATTCGCCCCACCCGCCTGCCTGCCTGTGCTCCTCGCCTCTCCCTCCTCCCTCCGCTTGGGCAAGCGGCGCGGTAAGGTTGCACAGTGTGTGTCTTTGTTGCGTTATCACTGACGTCATATGACGTATCACACCTGTGATTGGCCATGCATCCCTACCCCCCTCTGCTGCTAGCTGTAATTGGCTTAAAGTATTATGACGTGTCCACCCGGGGGAGGGAGGGAGGGAGGAAAGACGACGCTTGACCGAGCCGCGGCAGTTTCATCCCTCAAGGCCACACCGTGTAAACGCGCAACCATTGTTCCGTAAAATGGCTTCCGCCGAACCACCACCGCCACCAGAGAGAGACCTTTCCTTACCTGGACCCAGCGGCACTAAGCCAAAGAAGACACCACGTTCCTTAAGCTACGAGGTGAAGTACCAGATCATTCAAGATTTGGAGAAAGGAACACGGCAAGTTGATCTCGCGCGCCAGCATGGCATCAACGAATCTACGATTCGCACGATCAAGAAGGATGCAGCCAAGATCAAAGAGCACATGAAAATCACAAAGTCTGCAGGTGCTTCATCGATCAGGTATTGCCAGAACAGGGTGCTGGCAAAAGTGGAAAATTTGCTGGTGAGTTATTTGATTCGTCAGGCGCGACGCAACATGGCGGTGGACACGCGCTCAATGCAGGAGTACGCACGTGAGCTATACGCAGCAGTATCACGTAAGCTGGGAATTGCAGAGCCCAAACCCTTCAATGCTTCCTCACCAACATCAACATTGGTGATGAGGAAGCGAGTGCTGATCGTGCTGCGGCTCAGGAATTTCCTCCGTTTTTAAGTGAGATTATGGAAGAAGGACAGTACAGTGACGACCAGGTGTTTAACATGGACGAATCTGGTCTTTTCTGGAAAAAGCTACCTTCCAAGTCCTTCGTTGTAAAGAATGCCAGCAGGATTCGGGGCCGGAAGATGCAGAAGGAACGCATCAGTCCTGTTTACCACCAATGCCTCCGGTACCTGTAAGCTCAAGTTATCGGTGATCCACACAGCACGCAAGCCGCACGCCTACAAAACCATGGACATGACCAAGCTAAATGTCCACTGGCTGACCGCACGTAAGGCGTGGATGTTCTCTACACTGTCCCTCTCCTGGATTGATGACTGTTTTGTTCCCGATGTAAAAAAATTCTGTGAACGACAGAATGTGCCATTCAATATTTTGTTGCTGCTGGACAACACACCAGGACACTCGCCCCTACTGTTAGATCGTCACCCCAACGTAAAAGTGGTCTTCCTTCCTCCCAACACTACGTCTATATTACAGCCCATGGACCATGAGTTAATCTGTAATGTAAAAGCTGCATTCTCAACAAAAAAATTCCGGCTCCTGAACGACTACACCAACACCAGGGAAGAGTTGCGTAACCTGAGTGACACCACCACCGATAGCAAGAGAGAAGAAGATGAGGATCAACAGTTGGAACAGCAAAAAATACTGTTCAAACAATTCTGGAGAGTATTTAACATCAAGAAAGCTGTGGACTTCTTGGTGGAGTCATGGGATCAGCTGTCTATTGCTACAATTCGTCACGCATGGAGACATGTGTTGCATGGAATACTAGGTGAGAGGAGGAGTCAATCTGTGACTGGTGAGGTTCAGACTGTTGCAGTAGCAGTGGACCTTGCCAGAGAAGCTGCGCAGACTGTTACAGTTCCAGGCTTCTCCGAGACCACCAACGACGACATCTTGGAGGTGATCAGAAATCCTGAAGTGACTGCCGACGAGATGTTGGAAGAAGAACACGCCAGTGAAGAGGAGGAAGAAGGTGCGGCAGTCTCCGAAGAACACAATTTAAGTCATAGTGATATTAAGGGTGCCATGGAGTGTGCAGAGAAGATGAAGTCCTTCCTTTCCCGCGACAATGACGATGACCGCTATGAAGTCTTCCATAACCGGCTGGTGCAGGCTATGGAGCCGCACATCAAGGTGTATCACGACAACATCAACGCCAGCCGTCAGCAAAGCATAACAGATTTCTTCACCCGCAACCCACCACAGCCAGCCCAAGCCAGTGATAGTGACAGTGAAGTTGACTTTGAGGGATTTGTCAGGGAAGCCCTGACAACTGTAAGTGACAGTGATGATGATTCACCTAGTAATGGTGAGTCACCTGAGGGCCAGTAATCTGCCCTCTGCCTCGGAACCAGCCTCCATCCCCGTATGCAGACCCATCTCTTCTACTACCGTAAGTGTTCCACATAATTTTTAGTTTTCTAACCTTACCTTTATTTTTCCTATGTTAACCTTTATCTTTCCTAACCTAACCTCTTCTATATTACTTGTTTTTTCATACCATCATAAAGTTAAGATAAAATTTTTACTACAACATAGTTGTGTGTCGTCAAAATGTGGAGTTTGGGGATCGGCCTGGACTCCATTTCAATTAATCCCATATGTTATGTTGTTCACTTTACGCGTTCCTCACTTTCCGCGGGACCCTCCGGGTTACATTAACCGCGTAATATGAGGACCAACTGTATATATATATATATATACAGTATATGTATATATATAAATAGATATATTCACATATTCTCTTTCAGTGAAGACAAGCCCGGGAAGGAGCAGCGACATTCACTGAGTGACTTAAAGGCAAGGGATAGTCACACTGATCTAAACGACTTCACAAAGAAGACGTGTTGTTGTCGCCGTGACTGACCAGATATCGTATAAGAAATTGTCCCAAATACAATAATTGAGAGACATAACTTCATCACTGTGCTAATATGTACAAATATCGTATATAAAATCCTCACGGAGCTTAGTATTTCAGCAATTACAACACAAATTCGGGGAGCTCTTCATTGTGTGTAATTATAGCTGAAATGCCAGGCAAGAGATAAAGGTGGCAGTGCGTGCGATGAGGGGCAAAGGGGGGGGGGGGGTTTGGACAATTGCAATTAAATGCCAGTTAGCGACGTGTCCTCCTATTACTTATTAAGTAATTATTAGATGTTTTAATTGCCTGTTTGTTGGCCTGGCGAGTTACTGCTAGGCATTAACATACCCAGATTAAAAGCTAAGTGTCGCATTCTGGATTGAAAAAAAATAGGAATAACCTTATTTTTACAATAAAATAACCCAAGTACAGCTACTTCTCGACTTACGACCGCCCCAGTCATACACAAAATTTTTCAAATTACGTATTCTCGAGTCCCGACGTTAGTGATTGCGCTGTGTACAGTCGGCCCTTAACATACGCGGGTTTAGCATACACGGATTTGCAAATACGCGGATTGCCCCACCGGAGGAATATTCTGTACATTGAAGTAATTGAAGTACAGGTTGACCATCAAAAATCCGGCAACCGATAAACCGGAACCTTCAGTTTTCCGGCATGGATTTCGGAGCGCATTTTCAAATATTTCTTTGTTTATTTAATGAAGATATATGTTTTAGCTCATAAAATTCATACAAGTTACCCGGCCAGAATATAATTTACATTGCTGGAATTCTTACAATTTGATGATCATTTTGAATATAAACATCATAGATTTTGCATTAGACATACAAATTTTAGATATAATGTTTACTCCGAATAAATATGTTATCTTTTGTGCAAAATATATGACATTTATATTCAAAATATTCCTGGTCTAACAAGGAATCCAGCAATGTCAATTATATTATCCTAGCTTTAGTCTGAGGTATTATTTATTACTAAAAAGGTAAATAGTCTGGTTTTCCCACACATTTATCTGGCAGTGAGGGTTGGTGGGGGTTGGGGGGGGAGGGTTTATTATTATTATTATTATTATTATTATTATTATTATTATTATTATTATTATTATTATTTTTTTTTATCTATGTCGGACTTACGACCATTCGGACTTACGACCTGGATTTGGGTCCCTAACCCCGTCATAAGTCGGGAGCACCTGTACTGTATTATCTTTGCATTTTCGACTCACCACCTGGATTTGGGAATCTAACCGTCGTAAGTCGAGGAGTGGCTGTACTTATAAATGCAGCCAATAACAAGGATAAAAAGGAAAACCTATTATTAGGCAAGATAAAGCATAAGGGGAATAAAAAATTCCAGATCTGGAATCACAGTCCTCAAAGAGACAATAAGGTGTCCCCACTGTCTTTACCACACTACTCCAACACCACTGAAAGATTACTGTGTACAAATCAACCTGCCTGGAGTGTTACCTTGCTCATTGTACTCTGGTGGGCTAACTATTTCATCTTCATTAGTTCTTTTAGCTTCATCCACTTCTCGCCACACCTGATGTGGTGCAGTGTGTCTCACAATGGCCCCAACACTTGGAATCTGACCTGAAATACAAGGCATTTGTTCATAAATGTGACAGATATACCCATGTCAATGATTTATCCTTTTTGAACACATGAATTTTCATTACAGTAATTTATGTTCATAAATATATTACTTTAATCCATATCCCATTGCAAAGTTTTTCATTTCACATAAATTAATTTATATGGTATTTTTTAACCATACAGTACACATCAGTTCTCCCAGTTCTTTGAAAACTTTGCAAGTCCTTCATTTCCATTGTTCTAATTTTTTGGACATCTGTACTGTACTACATATATTGTATTTTGAAAGCTTATAATTTCACAACTACATACATACTATATACAGACAAGTTGGATCAGGCAATCGTTCATTCATGTTTCTAATACAATCCACACCTAACTTTCTCCTATTAACCAAGGCTCGGACAGCACCACTAGATCTGTTTCCTAGCATTACTGTGTTTCATTCTCAATTCCCATTTACCATTGCCAATCTTGTGTAAAGTAGGTCTCTGTACAGTATGTCTGAGTTAATCTATTCCGATCTGTGCCAGTGTTTTACAAACACTACAACTAAACAGCATCCACTTAAAAGTTCCTCCTACTATTCACATAAACAATTTACCTTTTGTATCTCATTATCTAGTTCAGCTAATAAGTCACCAGTATCCTCTTACAACAAGGTTGTGAGTTCATGCTCCACTTGCAAAATTGTAAACAGTGGTCCCTCGGTTAACGAACGGTTCAATTAATGAAATTTCGGTTAACAAATTACCTCCCATAAGGATCTTCAATTCGGTTAACGAACAAAACTTCGATTAACGAAATCCTTACGACAAACATGTTTTGTTGCGAGCATCAGCTGATGGGCTAGTCTGCCAATTCAGTAATCTGTTCTATGTTTACATTCGTTTTCAGTGGAATAAATATCAATAAAATTGTGCTCTTTAATATTTGTGCATTTTTTATATTAAAATTATTGATCATTCTAAAATTTAGCCATCCAAGCTCGCCTACATAAAGTTTTTCAACTATTATTTTTGGCTCGATATATGTAACTTTATTAATTTATTGAAACACATTTACATGCACACACTGTCCTAAGGGGAAAGCTGTACTGGACATGTAATCAAAATAATGTACAAAATGATTAATGAAATTTTTGTCTAGTGCAAACTATCGCATTAATCACGATCTTATAAGAATTCCAGAAATGTACATTATATTTTACCCGGTCACTTCTATGACATTTTACAAGCAAAAAACAAAAACATATATAAACAAATAAATACTTCACGAGACCTTCGGCGCTAACTGTCAAACATGTCACTGTCAGCCGCCCCCCCCCCCCCCTCCTCCTGCTCCTCCCAGCAAGAGTTTGGTGGTTATACAGTAGGCTTCAAGTTTTTATCTTATATAATATGAGGCATCTAGCGTAGCAATGACGAACTCACCAAATCATGCTTGGCGCATTTTCGGGCCTGACCGAATGGTTCATTTCACCCCTAAATCCATACGAAAACAACGGGGAGTAGAGACAAACTCGCCACTTCCTGACATCACAGTTGGAAAGATAAAGCCTGGAAAAATTCCGAAACCATAGAAAACGGATTTTAGGGGGACTGACGAGTTCATCCCTTCTAAGCTAGACACCTCATATCACAGACTAAAGTTAGGAGAATATAATTTACATTGCTGGACTCCTTGCAAGACAGTGAATAACTTAAATATAAACGTCATATATTTTGCACAAGAGATAAAAAGTTTAGTACATTAGTACATTTTAGAAATGTAAAGTTTTCAACTGTATTTTTGGGGAGATTTACATAAATTTCTTCATTTATTTTCATTCATTTACATGCACACACCATACAAAAAGAAATAGATGACCTAAGTGCAAACCTCTACTGTACATGTACAGTGATCCCTCGGTTAACGAACGCCTCGGTAAACGAAATTTCGGATAACGAATTACCTTCCATAAGATTCTTCACTTCGGTTAACGAAAAAATTTCGGTTAACGAATTCCTTACAAATTTTTTCCCAACATGTTTTCGCCTACTCACCAACAGTAGTATTAGTCCGCCAATACAGTAATCGGTTTTAGGGCTTAAATTCGTTACCATTTGAGTAAATATCAAGAAGCGTGTACTATTCAATAATTTTCAAAGTCATATATTAAAGTTTTTAGTCATTTTAACAATTATTTAACATAATTGAAGTACAGTGGTCCCTCGGGTTAAAGAGCACAATCCGTTCCAGCAGGTTGCTCGTTAACCGAAAAAGTCGATAACCGAAACCATTGTTTCAATGGGTTTTTGGGTAATTGGTTCCAGCTCACCGAAAATTGCCTAAATTCAACAAAAAAGGTGGAAATGTACACTTACTTTGAGGTGTGTATGTAGAAGGCTCCAGGATGATGATGCTGATGTGAATTTGAAGTGGGAGGTGGGGGAGGAGAAGGGAGAAGAGAAGGAATTGGAGGTGGAGGAGAAGCATTTTACTGCTTCTTGGAAGGTGAGTCACCTTCCATGAAAATGTCAGGAACCTCTGGACTGACAGATTCTCCACCATGGACATCCTCTCTCCATCTTGAAGTGGAAGGCTGAGGGCTAGCATCTTGTTCCCTCTGCCTTTTACTGAAGAAAGTGTCAAATGTGATCTGTAGGGCATCTCTCCTCCTCATCATTAACTTATGTTTAAAGAAGGAGACCATTGTGTCCTCAACATGACACAAAGTTAGTTCAGATTTTTCCACATCTGGGTGCTTTGAAGCCAGTTTCCTGAACTTCTCCCAAAAGTAAATAACATCTTTCAACTCTTTAGTTGACATATGGTCATCTCTTTCCTTTTCCTCGTCACCATTGTCAGCCTCTAACATCTCATCAAGTTGCTTCAAGTCTCCAGGAGTAGGTTCCTCCTCATGAGACATCACAAGCTCTTCGACATCATCCTCCTCCACTTCAAGGCCCAATGACTGACCAATGGACACAATCTCCTGGTCCAACTCTGTTTCTTCCTCAAATCCCTCAAAATCATGGACTACTGATGGCCACAGTGTTTTCAATGAAGAATTGAGGGATCTAGTGGAGACGTCTTACCATGATGACAGTATTAATTTTACAGCCTCCAGGATGTTGAATTGTGTCTTCCAGAACTGTGCCAGTGTCAGTTCAGGATCAGTGGAAGTTGCCTAATGAAACATAAATATTTTCTTCAAGTACAACTTCTTGAAGTTGCTGATCACATTCTGGTCCATTGGCTGTATAATTGATGTAGTGTTGGGAGGCAAAAACAACACTTCCAAAAAGTCAAACTGATACTCTAAAGTTCTGGCAAGTTCAGGGTCATGCCCAAGGGCATTATCCATGATGAGAAGAGCCTTTAAAGGGAGTTTATTGGTGGTTAGGTAGCTCTTCACAGAAGGGCAAAACACCTCAACAGCCCATTCATTAAAGAGCTGTCTTGTCACCCATGCCTTATGGTTGGACTTCCAATAAACTCCAAGCTTTCCTCTTGCCACTTTTTGTTGTTTGAACACCCTGGGGTTCTCAGAGTGGTAGACAAGCATAGGCTTCAGTCGGAAATCCCCTGAAGCATTGGCACCAAGCAATAGAGTGAGATGGTCTTTCATGGGTTTATGCCCAGGTAAAGAGGCTACATCTCAAATGATGAATGTTCTTTTGGGCATCTTTTTCCAAAACAGCCCAGTTTAGTCCACATTAAACACTTGCTGTAGAAGATAATTTTCTTCTTCCACCAGTTCTTTAAAATCCAATAAAAACTTTGCTGCCCCTTCCTTATCAGCACTAGCAGCCTCACCATGCCTAATAACACTGAAAATGTCACTTCTTTTCTTAAATTTTTCGAACCAACCTTTGCTGGCCCTAAAATCTTCAAATTCTGTGCCTCAAAAACCAGGTTGATCTGTTTTTAAATGTTCATATATCTCCCTGGCTCTTTCACAAATAAATTCAGTAGAAATTGAATCACCTTTCATCTGTTTTTCCCTAATCCAGATGAGAAGTAACCTCTCAGTTTCTGCAATTAGGGATCTACTTTTAAACACTGTGGTAGATTTGTCTCTCACTTTCACTTCTTTAAATTTTTCGTTCTGTGCAAGAATTGTCGACACAGTTGATGTCGACATGCCATATTCTTTGCACAGCGCATTTGTTCCAATGCCTTCTTCATGTTTTTTTTTTAAATTTCCTGCTTAGTTTGGATTGAAATTGCTTTTCTTGAGCTCTTAGGCCCCATGCTGGATTCAAACAATCTCAACACATGATATCTTAAGTTTAAACTTGCTGTAAATAAAGAATATTTTCTTTAAAATAACACTGCACTGCGCTATATATTGTCAATATGTAAAATAAATTTCAAAATGACCAATAATTTGCTTAGAAACACAGAAAAAAAAGCCTTTAGTTGAAGAGAGTCTCAAGCAAGATGTTACCTCCACTGAAAAGACAGAGACACTAACGACTGTTTGGTGTGTTGACAGGCTGGATGGCGTGCATAAAACTAGTTTTCTTACCTTCAATTATGTTCAATAATTGTTAAAATGACTAAAAAATTTAATATAGAACTTTTAAAATTATTGAATAGTACAAACTTCTTGATATTTGCTAAAATAGTAAGGAATTTAAGCCCTAAAACCGATTACTGCATTGGCGGACTAATACGACAGCTAGTGTGCAAGCGAAAACATGTTGAGGTCGGCTTGCAAGAAACTCGTTAATCGAGGGATGGCTCGTTAACCAAAGTTAAGAATCTTATGGAAGGTAACTCATTAACTGAAATCTCGTTAACCGAGGCACTCGTTAACCGAGGGACCACTGCAAACAAAACAGTCCTTTGTTACGCCGCTGCCACTCACCAACACTCTCATCACCACTAACAACCACCAATTCCCACCACTACCACAACCACTCCCCACACCTCTCCACCATCATCACCACTCACAACCATCACTTCCCACCACCACTCCCCACCACCATCACCACTATCCACCTCTACCACCACTTCCCACTCTGATAGCTGTTTTTGTATCACATTAATTGTATTAATTAAGTTCTGGAACTCTTTAAATGGCAGGGTTTGATGTAAACACTTCTTCCTCCTTTTCTTTTATTGTTGAAGCAAATATATACACAGATATAACCTGAGAGAATAAATAATTACCATATATACAAGTGTATAGTTCGAGTTTTTAAGACCAAATTTTTAGGCAAAGAATTGGGGGTCGTCCTTTACATGCGTAATAGTTTTGTTAGGTTGAACCCGTGCATGATGGGAAGGGCGAGGAGCAACTTTTAGCTTCAGACATGAAAAATATTTGCAATTTACTGCCAGTAAACAATGGAAATGTAAAATATGTACCAATTAGTAATGAAAAGTTGTGCAGTTCCTTCAGCAAATGAAGCTCACCAACTTACAATAGGCTAAATTACTTTACAACGTGCTTTCAGTAGTCTATGTTGAAGTTCTTAGCACAGGCTAACTTATCATATCATATACGTTATCACAGTACTCAATGATCTACAAAAAATACCGGTAATAAAAACCTTTTCGATATTTCACACTTAATATAATACCCGGTAATCTGCTTCAACCTCCTAGTGTTTACAACGATGCATGACGCATCACGCACCACCAACTGTATCAGCTAGACGGTACAAGTGTTTTTCGAATCGTTTTCAGTTAAGAAACTGTTACATCACATGTATATTTTACCTAAACTGTGCCTGAATGAATATATTCTCGGAAATAAATAATAGTTTTACTAAAACGTGATATATTTTAATGTAAAATGGGATAAAATACATGACGAAAACAAAAGATCTTACCTAACCTTCCGATGTTCAAAAGAAGTTACTCGTTTTTTTAATAGTTTTTGGTTAAAATATTGTTATATTACAATGGTATTCTATTCATACTGTGCTTGATATAATGCATTCACGGAAATGTAATATTTTTGCTAAAATGACGTACGTACTACAGTGGAAAGTGGGATAAAATCGTGACGAAAACAATGACTTTCGCTTTCTTTCGTTCAAAGATGTTACCGTAATCGCTTTTCGAATGGTTTTCTGTTAAAAAACTGTTGTACTACGATAATATTCTATCCTAATTGACTTGAATATATACTACGGTACCATACTTCCGAATATTTTCATTAAAATCCATCAAAATCATTTTCCTTGTCATCATCTGCAGCACCAAACAGCTTCTCCCAGTCCTCTCCTTGAACAGGGCTAGAGGGTACGTGTTTTTCGAATAGTTTTCAGTTAAAAAACTATTACATCACACGTATATTTTACTTAAACAGCGTCTGAATGAATATATTCTCAGAAATAAATAGTAGTTTAGCTGAAACGTGATGTATTTCAATGTAAAATATGATAAAATACATGACGAAAACAAAAGACTTTACCTAAACTTCTGTTCTTGAGATGTTACTCGTTTTTTTAATAGTTTTCGCTTAAAATTCTGTTATATTACAATGATATTCTATTCATATTGTGCTTGATATAATACATTCATGGAAATGTAATATTTTTGCTGAAATTATGTACGTATTACAGTGGAAAGTGGGAGAAAATTGTGAAGAAAACAATGACTTTCGCTTTCTTTCGTTGAAAAGATGTTACCGTAATCGCTTTTCGAATGGCTTAGTTAAAAACTGTTGTATTACATTAATATTCCCTCCTAATTGACTTGAATAAACACTTGAATGGAAATATACAATATATTTGCTGAAACTACCCGCGTTTCAGTGCAAAGTGTCGTAATAATAAATGGTAAACAATTTGCCTTCGGCACTCGAGTTTCAAGCACGGCGAGCCTCAGTTTATAGGACGTAGAGCGTTTTTAGTGAAGGTTTTGTTGTTCCATTACCCTCAAAAACGTGGGTCTAACTATAAACGAGGAATATCGTAAATTAACAATTTCTTGGTAAAAAAAATGAGGGTCGACCTATAAAAGAGGGGGGTTATAGACGAGTACCGTATATCGCGGCCTATAAGGCGTCGGGGTGCATAAGACGGCCCCCCCAAATTCCCATTTAAAAAGTAGGTTTTGAGCTCTATTTGCTGTATAAGACCAGTACCCCAAATGTGACACTTACCCACTGACTCAGTAGTCCTTTACCAACCATCCTTGGTTTTTTAAAATAAGGCCAATTCACTTCAAGTAATGTCATCAAATATTACCCGCTGGTGTAGTGTAAACACTAGTGACGTCACTGAAGCGTCTGCTATTTACCGGTAACTGGAACTAATGTCGGTGTCGAGTAAAATTTTTCCATTTACTTGAAATGGATTTACCGATTTATTTGTTTATTTATTTATTTATAATATACTGTAACATATTAAACACACTGCAAGTATTTTCTTTCATTTATATGCTTGCTTCGCACGAGACGATCGGTGGTGGGAGTGTTCCCTCGTCTCGGTGGTGTGACTGTGTTCCGACTATTTATACAACAGGTGGTTCAACAGCAAGCACCGTATTCTAATTGTGGTGTTTCATTAGGATTTGAGTGAAAAAGGTTACCGGTATGTACTTATTACATACATTTATTACACGAACAATATATATATATATATATATATATATATATATATATATATATATATATATATATATATATATATATATATATATATATAGATCTATATATATATGCTGATAACCACCAGGAAAGAAGAAAACACGAAGTTCCCAAGCGCTTTCGTGTAATTCACATCTTCAGGGGTGAGTACAGACTACAGTGATTTACTTGCATATATATATATATATATATATATATATATATATATATATATATATATATATATATATATATATATATATATATATATATATATATATATATATATATATATATAATTAGTGGTAAGACCTTGTGAGTGGCTTATGATGTTTCCATCACCACTCCATACACACTAAACCACAATATTTAAGAGGTAAGAATTTTATACTTGGTGGTTTAGACGACCACCTAACTTTGGGCAGATTTTTTTAATGTTCAAATTCCGTCTTATAAGCTGAGATATACGGTATATAAGGTAATTCTCTCCAGGGAAGTGTTGTGAATACACTTTGAGAGAACATTTGAGTTACGTGTTCTTCCCTGTTCTATTGGTTCCGCGACGACTGCTTTGTTGTAAACAAGAAAATTACCTAAACAACATCCATTTCTTAATGTTATAGGTCCCCCAGTTCTATTGAGAATAAGGACATTTGTGAGACTACATGACCTGACTGTGCTTAAGGTAGACTCAAGTGACAAGCCTTTCACTCAGACACACATCTGTTCCTTCACTCACATTTGTGATTCTAGTTAGTTCTTGACTGCGTAACCATTGTCCACCAGTTGATACAGAAGGCGTTAAAATTCTGTTCTTGCTGCTTTCATCCCAAATGTCCTTTGAGCTACTAGGTGGAGTTTCAGAGAGTGACTCCTTAACTACTTGCTTCTGTGCAATAAACTTCCCCACCTGTTGACGTAGTTATTACACGAACACCCGAGATAAGCAATGGATGTGAAGTTTGCATTGTGTGGTAAGTTTTACAGTTATGCATTATGGTGTGATTTCTTGACTGAAATTTAATGTTGTTCTGCTTTAATGTCAGAAGATTGATTAACCCATCCACAGGCAAAGAGAATGCATTTACTTTGTAGAAATCTGCCAGAAATGCTTTAATGGACCTAGATAAAACAGATTAGCAGAGTTGTCACCCCCGCTATGTCTAATTGGATTCCTGACACACTGGACAGAGGAATGTCTGCAAGTCTTATTGGCCACTTGATTTCAGTGAACAAAGCTAATGAGATAAACATTGGCACAGGTTCCCATATATATGTCTAGGGACAACTGTTTGTTACCTATCCTCACTAGTACAGTCAACACCTCCACTTTGTTTAACGCAGCAATTAATGAGCCTGTGAAGGAAACGTTTTCTTGCACCGTTGACGCTATCCTAGATTGTGTTGGTGTAGGCCTGCATCTTCCCCCTAAGGCTGTGTACTAGTCTCCTGTCAGTTTGCAAGCTCTTGCTTCAGGCGCTGTAGGTTCTTGCAAACTTCATTACTGTGGTATGGAGACTCATGTAGTACACACCATTTATTTGGAGTGCCTTTAGTGTTTGCAGGCATTTTATTTGCTGTGTAATGTCCTTTTAGACTTTTTGGTTTAGTAGGATACTCTGGCCTTTTAAAGCCCAGTAAGGATCCTTTACCTTGATCTTGCAGCGGGCTCGATGGATTTTTGTCCTTTAGGCCTCCAAACCAACAATTTTCTGTGGTATGTCCCTTACATTTGCAGATTTTACAAAAAGGTGCCTTTCTGGGTTTGATTCCAGTAGTAATTTGTAGTTGTTCCTTAGAACTGGTTATGAGTGCTACTGACAAAGCCCTAGGAGTAGTTTTCACTGGATCAGATATTTCCTCCACGTAATCTACAAGCTTAGTCCCAAGTTTATATTCTTTCTTCCTGGCTGCCTGGTGTGTAGGTTTGTGAAGCACAATGATAAACTGTAGGAACTCAATGATCTTGTAGAAACTTTCCTTAGTTATTTTTCCTTCGTCATCAAACTAATTTGTGGATGACATAAGTTTTGAGATCCATCTTAGTGTGTTCGGATAAAGCCTGTGCTTCTTAGGCAAACACACTGGTACTTAAACGCTCTGCCATCTTGAAAATCCAAGTAAGCGCACCTCCTTTGGTACCTGACCCGAAAAAGGATATGAATTGTTTCCTAAACGTTTGATAGTCAACTGTTTCCTCATCGAAGGCTGAAGCATACAGTACATCATTCTATCTGCCCGACTACCGGTTTTGACGGATAAATTCTCTTATGTCCAAAGCAACATAAGAGAATTTATCCCCATCGTTAGTAATATTATTGTTTCACATTACATGTTCACACTTACACAAAAATTTTAAGGTATTACAATATGCATCTTCTGCAGTAAATTTGTGTACCTTAATGTTTTGTTGGCCACGCAATATATGTATTGGTATAAATATTAGTTCTTGATTTGATAAGTGGCAGGGCTGAAGTAAACACTTTATTGGTTGTATTTTATTGTAGAAAAATAAAGTTTCACAGGTACTGAGTTCAGTTGAGAGTATATTGAACATTCTCTTTTACACTAAGGGAAGTGTCTTAGTGCACTTATATGGGAGAACACTTAAGCGAGTTGTTCACTGGGTAACAGGTGATATGAAAAGTCTCTCTCTCACGCACATCCTGTCAGGCGGGCGCCTTACAGGATACGCGTCAGGTTGTTGTTGAGAGGCGCTGACCTCGCTCGCTCCCTGGAGGAAATGTTAACTCGCCAATTGATTCATACTCATGGATGAATGACTTGGTGAATACATGGGTAAATATACATTGGGTATATATTTATATAATACAAATTGTGCTGTTACACCGTTATTTGGAAGTAATTTTACAGTTTGACAGACTGATGAAGTCTGTGAGTTAGTAGAACCACCTGTTGCCATTTTTGTGTGAGTTAAAGCACGAACATTATCAACAGATAAAGTTAATGGGTAAATGTTACCTAACCTTAATTGTCTCCTGTGTAAGTCCTGAAACTAAGAATCTATGAAATTTTCACAGTTAGCTAAGGAGTCTGTGGGTTTTAACTCTATTTGGCTAATTTGTGGTAATTCTTCATTATCAGTTGCCACAAGCTCCGGTGAATTTGTAGATGACTGACCATCTGAGTCTGAGTCACTAATTTCCTGTTTGAAACCCAAAAACTTTGGTAGAGGTTCCATATATAGGAATGATTATCACTTCACTTGCAGCATAACACTCACTAAGTTGCCCAGTCAAGAAGTAATGCAGAAGTATTTATAATGAGTTATGGAAATGAAGAGAAAGAGAATTAAAATTATTAAATTTATTAAAGAGTATGAAAAGTATATATGTACTTTACTGTATGTAAGTCATCTCTTACTTTATTTATGTGATTATTTAGTCTTGCTTATAGGCTGCTGTGCATATATACAGTCTCTCCTCGACTTACGACGGGGTTCCGTCCCGACGACCAGGTCATAAGTCGAATTGGCTGTAAGTCGAAACAGCGGAAATAATACATAGAAATTCTAAAATTAAATACAGTACAGTAAAAGTAATCAATAATGAAAAATGAATAAAGTGTTACTGTGCACTTAACTTTAATGTAGTCAGCTGAATGCATATGGGGCCTCAATAATTTTTTAATTAAGCATGGAAACTACATTAATTAGATGAAGCAGAGGAAGAGACAGAGCTGGGTGGGTCATCAAGTTCGCTTTCTTCAGACAGGCTAGCATACTTGCTTGTTGAAGGTATTGGATCATCTTTAGGGAGTGAAGAGGCAGCAGTGGTGGGGCGTGAGGGGACAGCAGTGGGGGACTTCTTAAAAAAATATGTCCAATTTACTGTAGACTGCACAGTTTGCCTTTTCTTTTCATTGTAAACCTCCCTGTAGCAAGCAAGTGCATCTTGGATCAATTTGTCAACTTTTGCAAAACGCTCAACATTTTGATCCATTTCATCAAACATTTGCATCCCCTTATTAATAATAGCAAATGCCTCTGCCATTTGTTTCACTGAAAACTTTTGGGGGGTGCAGGTTCTTCTTTTACATTTTGTCTCTCTTCTTCCTCTGCAAATCTCTGTGCATACAGTTCAATAAGATCCTCGTTACTTAGCTCTTCTGCTACACTTTCCACCAACTGCTCAATATCTTCATAATCAATTTCTAACTCCAGCTAACCCATCTGCACTATCTTGTTACTGATCTCAGAAATTGCTTCATCTTTATTAAATCTTGTGAAACTGTTCACAAATCTTTTCAGGACCTTCTTCCATATTCCATTCATGCACTGACCTGTAACCTCATCCCATGCTGCAGCTATGTTCTTTGTACATTGCAAAATGTTATATTCCTTCCAAAACACTCTGGGCGTTTTCTCACCTTCAGGAGCTGCAATAGCCTGGGCGAAGGTCGTACGTAAATAATACTCTTTAAAAGCAGCAATATGACCTTGATCCATGGGTTGGATGACAGAGGTAGTGTTAGGTGGAAGGTAGACTACCTTAACATCAGGGTGCATGTCGTCCAGGTGCGGTGGGTGTCCCGGAGCATTATCTAAAATTAATAAAATCTTGAACGCAATCCCCTTGTTGCAGACAATACTCCTTGTCTCGTGGAATGAAACAACTCAGAAACCAATCCTCAAACAGTGCTAGGGTCATCCATGCTTTCTTATTACTGTGTTAAAACACTGGCAGTGTGTGCTTGCTGACATTTATAAAAGCCCTTGGGTTCTCTGAATGGTATATCATGAAGGGATTAACCTTGAAACCAGCTACATTCCCCCCCAACAAAAGTGTGATTCGGTCCTCGAATACCTTGAATCCCAGCATAGTTTTCGCCTCTTTGTGGGTATATGTCCGTTCTGGCATGCACTTCCAGAATAAGCCAGTTTCATCCACATTAAATATTTGCTCAGGCAAGTAATTTCCCTCCATAATGACACGATCTAGCTCCTCCTTAAAAGCTTCAGCAGCACCCACATCAGCACTTGCTGTTTCTCCACTCACCTTTACACTGTGCAAATTGTAATGTTTCTTAAACTTTTGGAACCACCCATGATTTGCTGTGAAGGTTTGGTCGCACTCATCTCCTGCCTGCTCTTTCAGGCTTTCGAAAAGGCTTCTTGCCTTAGCCTGTATAGTTAAAGGCTTAGGGTACACACTTTTGCAGCTGATCTTCCATCCACATTACAAGTAATTTCTCCATCTCATGAAGAGGACCTTGTCTTTTTTTCGCGAATATTGTTCCCTTTATAGGTGCTGATCCTTTCACTACCTTAAGAATTCATTCCTTGTCCTTCAAATTTTTTTATATCATCAAGTGAGAGACGCCAAGGTCACATGAAATGGTTGCTACCGTTTTTCCATTTTCATATTGCATTATTATTTTCATTTTCATCTCAAAAGTAATTGACTGTCTCTTTTTCTTCTTAGCACCATGAGAACTCTCTCTTTTAAGCTTGCCAGCCATTTTAAAGGGAATTACAAACAAAAATTTTGTCAGTACACAGTGCAATCGTTAACAACAACGACGGCCAAACACCAAGTGAGCGGGCTACGGAGTGAGTGCTGTACACCACGTGTCGGCCCAGCCCAAGCTGATGTATGGCGCCACATTATGACCAAATGTCGGTCTATGTTTGTCTTTGATACCCCCAAAATGTTCTACACTACTGAGGGTATACACAAACACGTGTTATCTTGAAAGTAGGTTCTTATTCTCGTACGGGAGATATACAGAGGAAACAAATAAACGTGGGCTTCCACACCATAAGGGCTAGCGATCTCAACTACCTGTATCACTCCGTGCTGGCATGTACAGATACCAGCATTCACAAGCTGAATACAGTAAAAGTCCAAAAATCCGGATGCCAAAAATCCGGACTTTTGGAAAACTAATTATTATTTTTTTTTTTTAGCAGGCTTTTGTGTGTATGTGCGCATGCGTGAGCGCCACAGCTGCACAGCGACAACAAGCGACCACGTGGTCTCCACTTTAAAACGAGCAATCAAACTGTGACAACATACCGTATATACTCATCTATAAACCCCCCCCTCGTTTATCTGTCGACCCTGATTTTTTGACCAAGAAATCGTTAATTTATGATATTCCTCGTTTATAGTTCCACCCACGTTTTTGAGGGTAAGCGAACAACAAAACCTTCAGTAAAAACGCTCTACGTCCTATAAACTGAAACACGAGTGCCCAAGGCAAATTGTTTACCATTTATTATTACAACACTTTACACTGAAACGCGGGTAGTTTCAACAAAAATATTGTATATTTCCATTCAAGTATTTATTCAAGTCAATTAGGAGGGAATATTATTGTAATACAACAGTTTTTTAAGTAAACCATTTGAAAAGTGATTACGGTAACATCTTTTGAACGAAAGAAAGCGAGTCATTGTTTTCGTCACGATTTTATCCCACTTTCCACTTTAATACGTACGTCATTTCAACAAAAATATTACATTTCCGTGAATGTATTATATCAAGCACAGTATGAATAGAATATCATTGTAATATAACAGAATTTTAACCGAAAACTATTAAAAAAACGAGTAACATCTCAAGAACATCGGAAGCTTAGGTAAAGTCTTTTGTTTTCGTCATGTATTTTATCCTATTTTACATTGAAATACATCACGTTTCAGCAAAACTACTATTTATTTCCGAGAATATATTCATTCAGGCGCAGTTTAGGTAAAATATACGTGTGATGTAATAGTTTTTTAACTGAAAACGATTCGAAAAACACGTACCCTCTCACCCTGTTCAAGGAGAGGACTGGGAGAAGCTGTTTGGTGCTGCAGACGATGACAAGGAAAATGATTTTGATGGATTTTAATGAAAATATTCAGAAATATGGTATCGTAATATTTATTCAAGTCAATTAGGATATTATTGTAATACAATACAACAGTTTTTTAACTAAACCATTCGAAAAGTGATTACGGTAACATCTTTTGAACGAAAGAAAGCGAAAGTCATTGTTTTCGTCACGATTTGATCCCACTTTCCACTGTAATACGTACGTCATTTTAGCAAAAATATTACATTTCCGTGAATGTATTATATCAAGCACAGTATGAATAGAACAATATTTTGAGTCTTACTCTTTCCATTTACAGATTACTGTACAAGCCCATAATAATGGCTCCTAAAGTAGATAAACTTCGTTGTGTGAAGAGAAAGAAGAACACGTTGAAACTGAGTGACAAACTTGAAATAATTAAGAAACTAGTACGTGGTGTGAGCAATACTGTTCTAATGGAAAATACAACATTGGAAAGTCTACAATTTATGATATCAAAAAGGCAAAGAATAAAATTCTAGAATTCACAGCTTTTTCATTAAAACTGCTCGTTTTGATAAATGAAGCATGCTATATTTGCTAATGAATAAACTATCAAAATGTACCTGTTCATCTCTTCTTTATTCCTCCTTAAATTTTAATTTTAAAAGTACTGCCTGAGAATCCGGAAAATCCGAAAATCCGGACCGACCCAATCCCCAAGCAGTCCGGATTTTTGGACTTTTACTGTACATAATATGTAAATATGATAATTCACATTCATAACATGGTGCATAATAAATGGAAATATTACGTAGGATTAATACATGTTCTGTAATACTTTACTATACATAATTAATAGAGTAATATAAGAATACACAGCTTAAGGTACTACTTCGCGTCCATATTATACACCTCCCTCCCCCCTATACGCTCATAGTTTCATCTTGAGCGGACCTTTTGTTTCTGAGTCGCTCGGACCTGCGGAGTACCGGGGCAGAAACACAAGGTGGGGATGGATTTACTGTAAAGACATCAACATTAGGGGACTCTACTAGAGAAGGGTCAACACTAGGCAGCTCCACAGGTCGGAGAAAAGGACGGTTCCTCCACCATACTCTACCACTAGGAAGACGCACTTGGTAGTCCCTGGACCGGCCAATACCCATGACAACCCCAACCTTGTCCCAGTGGTGAGATACCGGATCTTGAATCCTGACCTGCTGGCCGATACTCAACCTGGGAAGGGGGCGGGCATGACAGTCGTACCGAGCAGCGACATCTGCGGCTCGTTCTGCTGCACGGCGGTCACATTCTTCAGTCTTGGCTTGCCATTCTTGAGAAAAAGACTTCGGGTGGGTAAGGAACACAAGACCTGAGATGATGTCCATATAGAACCTGGGCTGGGGAGCGTCCGGTGAAGTTCGGGGTGTTGCGTAACTCTAACAAACCTCGATCGAAATCCTCACAGTCGATATTTCCTGAGGGTGACACCTTAAGGATCAGGTGTTTAACAGTCTTGACTGCGGCTTCAGCGTGTCCATTCACCTGGGGGTAGTGGGGCGAGGTCACGACATGACGGACTCCCCAACGGTCCATGAAGTCCCGGAACTCGTGGCTGGTGAACTGGGGTCCTCCATCAGTCCTGAGGCGGAGGGGAACACCAACTTCTCTGGAGTGATGCCTGAAGTTCCGGATGGTAGCAGTAGCCGTTGTATCACTACCACAGGGGACGACAACAGGCCATCCAGACAATCGGTCGGCAATGACGAGGAAGGACTTCCCTGCCACTGCAAAGAAGTCGGCCGACACAGACTCGAAGGGTCTTGAAGGGTTATCGTCGCACATTAAAGGTTCCTGTTGCTGGCTGGGTTGCAGAATCTGGCACGGCTCACAGGCACGGGCGGTACTTGCAATGTCTGCGTCTATTCCGGGCCAAAATACAGTCTGCTTCGCCCGTCGCTTGGTGGCCTCCACTCCTCGATGGCTGTCGTGAAGGCGGGTCAAGGTACGGCGGCGTAAGGCAGCAGGAATGACTACTCGTGGACCATACAAGACGAGGTCTCCGTCATAATAGAGGTCCTCGCGTATCTTCCAGTACGGGAGTAGTGATTCATGAAGGTCGTATAGGTTAGATGGAAATCCCTGGGACACACAGTCGACGAGCCGGATGTAGGAAGGATCGGCCCGGGCTGCGGTACGGAGATCTTCAAGGGTCTTGTCTGCATCCGGTGCTGTAGACTCTTCTGATGTGAAGACGGCCTTCAATGAGATTAATGACTTGAGGGATGCGGCAGCTGTAGAACACAACATCTCGTCCTCTGGGGTGGGGCGACTGACAGGGGCGCGGGACAGAGCATCCGGGATGCACAGCAGCTTACCCACACGCCACACAGCCGTGAAGAGATAAGGCGAGAGCTTCTCTTTCAAACGTTGTTGCCGAGGATTCTCTACTGCATCCAAAGAGCAGTGATTGATAATAGGTACAAGAGGGCGATGATCCGTGAAGAGGGTGTAGTGCTGAAGTCCTATCAGGTAGAAGCGGCACTTCGCCATCACCCAGACAACAGCCAACATCTCCAGCTCAAGCGCAGCATATCGGGTCTCGGCGTCCGTCAGGAACCGGGATCCACACTGAATTAAGCGGAGATGTCCACCGCCATGATCCTGCAGAAGGGCGTAACCAATGCCGTATAGTCTGGAGGAGTCAGTCTGGAGGACGGTGGGTAGGGCTGGGTCGTAACAGGCGAGGACAGGTGGACTTAAGAGGGCCTGCTTGATTCGCTGGAAGGCCTCTTGATGATCTGGGGTCCACAGGAATGTCCTCCTGGGGCTCAGCAGGGGGCGTAACGGCTGGGCTGCGGCGGAGATGTCAGGTGAAAATTCAGCCAGCTGATTGACCAGACCCAAAAAAGAATGGAGGTCTGTCAGGTTGGCAGGGGTTGGAAAATCCCTGATTCCACTTAATTTCTCTGGGTCAACTGCGTTACCTGATGCTGAGAGAGTGTACCCACAGAAGTTCACTGATGGTGCGGCGACTACAAACTTGTCAGCGTTGAGGGTAATCCTGTACTTTCGACATCTGGTGAGAACTTCATATATTCGGGAGAGGTGGGCACAGTATTCTTCGTCATGGAGTAAAATATCATCAACCACCTTGACACAATTCGTGACTCCTTGAAGGGCCGTGTCACCACGTTGACAGAATGCATCGCCCATAGCGGCAAATCTCATGGGGCCTCTGCAATACTGATATCTTCCATATGGTGTGATGAATGTAGTCAAATGCTGGTCTTCTTCGGCCAACTCGATCTGCCAATAACCACATAAGGCGTCCATCGCTGTAAAAAACTTCGCCTTCGGATCCACATTTCGAACAGCTGCGAAGGGTGTGGGTGCAGGGTGGGCTGGACGGGAAACTTGCTGGTTAAGTTTTGACAGATCGGTGGTGATCAGTACTCCACCACGAGGTTTGGCGACTGGGACGAGAGGGTGGCACCAAGGTGAAGGTTCGTCTCCGGCCGGCTTGATGATTCCCTGAGCAACCATGGAGTCAAGCTCTTGTCTAACTAGCTCCTTCTTGGCGTGAGGAATCAAACGAGGGGTGTGGATGGCAAAAGGTGTGGCACCATCCTTAAGATGAATCTTCATAGGTGGACCCACCATCGGCTTGAGTGGTGTGGATCCTTAAGATTTCTTCGTAACCAACACGTCAGCAAACTCCTTGAGAAGGTAAGCTCTTGCATCAGAAGGGGACGTGTTAGTAGAGATAGGGAGTTCCTTCAACCTGTTGACATGGGTGACCTTTAAAATAGGTTTCGGGAATTCCTTGGAAATAATGGCCAACTCTTGACAAGGGCCATATGATAAAAGTGGAGTCGGGATCCCATCATGAACATCAATCTGGGCTGAGCAAGATTGCTTACCAAAGGTAAGAGTAGCCCAGAAGGATCCCAAAGCTGGAGCCATCTTGGAACCATCAGCTGTCAGTTTCGTTGTCTGAGGAGGGGGATGTAGGTTGCTCCGGGGTATTCCCAAACTTGCTAAGTGTTGTGGACCAATTACTGAGACGTCAGCACCGGTGTCAGGTAACATCTGAAGACTGGATGACAAGTTACCGTAAGAAATGACAACACTGATGTGCTGGGGAGTCGTGTCTATGGAACAATGTACAGTCAACCCTCGCTTTACGCGGTCCCACATTCCGCGATTCCACGTTTACGCGGTACCCTGCCGAAACCGGAATGCTCACATTCTGCGGTGTGTGTACCCCTTTACGCGGAGAGCGGCTGGCGAGCCGCGCCATTTTTGGATCCAAACCTCCCGCCATCTCTCCCGCCCTCTCCCACCATCCGCCATGTTGTGTAAGCGGCGCGAGCAGAGTGCGCACAAGGTCGCCCAGTCATCAAAACATTACCGAGTTCTTCACCAGCCACCCACCACAGCCGGCCCAAGTCCGTGATAGTGATAATGATAGTGAGGATATGGACATATATGGACTTTGAGGGGTTTGACCAAGAGACCCTGCAAGCCTCTGTGGTGGATAGTGATACAATTGATACAAGTGATTCAGGTGAGGGCCAATAATCTGCCCTCTGCCTCGGAACCAACCCCCCATCCCCATGTGCCCAGCCATCTTTTCTACTAATGTAAGTGTTAAAAAACCTAATATTATTGATATTTCTCTTAATTATTAATTGTGTGTGCATACCATCATAAAATTAAGAAGTTATTTTCACTACAACGTAGGTATTGTGTCTGAAAAAGTGGAGTTTGGGGGTCGGCCCGGTCTCTATTTCAATTAATCCCATATGTTATGATGTTCACTTTACGCGGGCCGCCGTGGGTTGAATTAACCGCGTAAAGTGAGGGTTCACTGTACACGACGGCAGGAAAGACTGGGCACAGCGCCTTGATGCTTGCCAGAAGGAGGGGGCGTGCCAGCACTACCTGAGGATGACTTCTTGGATCATTGGTGGTGTCCTTTCTGTGTCTTCTTACAACAACATTTGTGATAATGGCCCACACAATCACAAAGTCTGCACTGAACTTTGCTAGCAGGGCACTTGACTGTGTAAGCCCAGTGACCCTGGCGGTCGCAGCTTCTGCACACGCTTTGAGCAGCTGGGCACTGGGAGGCATTATGCTGTCTCGCGCAGCTGTTACACAAAGCTGCTGCTGAAGGTGTAGCTGGAGGGTGAGGGGTGGGGTTACCTTGCTGCTGCTTACCCTTTCTGTAGGAAGACACCGCCCTAACCTGGTCAAGTTGGGAGCGTAAAGCTGAAGTCACACACCTGGCGGCCTTGTACGCTCGACATTTTGTAACTACATCTTGAAGGGAGGAAGTGGGGTCAAGTGAAATGAGACGCTGAACTAGCTCTTCATCTCGAATACCCGTTAAAATAATTGACTTGAGTTGTGTCTCTTCACAAACTTGAGAATTTCCAGGACAAACATCAACTTCCTCTGAACATCTTTTCAGTCTTACAAAAAATGCATCATAAGATTCTACATCAAGTTGCTTACATTGGAGGAGTTCTCTTCTAAGTGCTTCGTTGTGCTGTCCCTTAACATGTTCCTGTAACTTGTCAAGCACGGCCTTTACAGTCAGAGTTGTCATAGGAGGCACTTGAAGTGTGTGCTCGAGAGTACGTTGTGTCTCTAAAGACAGGCACATACGAAGCTGTATCATCTGTTTAGGCTGTGGTAAACTTGACAGGTCAACCATTGTTGCATAGTCTTGCCAAAGTCGACGCCATTCCCGAAATATCTGATAAGAAGCGTCAGACTTCAGAGAGGGAGGCGTTTGTGCTGCAGCCTTTTGAGGAATTGTTGAACCGACTGGGAAATGAGGTACCAGTACCTCTAGTCGTATCAGCATTAGTAGTGGCAGAAGAATCTTGTACAGTAGATCGTTGTGGGGAGGCTAACAGGGAAATCAAGACTTCAAATCTGGCTTGATGCTCTCTTCTTCTCAGGTCATCCTCACTTCTACGTATATCTTCTAGTTCTCTGTGTCTTTGTTCATGTTCGTGGCGTCGTCTTTCAGACTCACTGTACCGAATTTCTTCCTCTTCTCTCCTTGCAACATAGTCCTGGCGTCAAGAAGTTTCCATCCACTTAATCAGTTGAAGGAGATCTTTGGACGCAGGCACTGCAGGAGAGCTTGCTCGCGACGAACGAGGAGATTCTGTGGGTGATTGGGCATTGTCACTGTGGGGAGCGTGGGGCCTGAGTGTGGGTGGGGAGAGATCTCCCAAACTTAAACTCATAACCCCATCGTCCAGGGTATCATTTTGATCCCTGTGAGACATGCTGACAGCTTCTGTACTTTATCTGTGCAAGAGACTGGGTCAACCCCTCGTAATCTATGCACAGAATTACAGAAGTCTAAAGTAATACACAAGAATTTAATATAAAGTGGGCCTGTGAGTGCGTGTGTGTGTGTGTATGGCTCGTTGCCGGGAGGCTTGGCGCGCTGCCAGATGTAGAGGCAGCTGGGCGCAAGTCGCTTAATGCGCGCTGCTCAGTTACCCAATGACCGTAGGCAGGAGGGGTTGTACTGCTGGGCAGCTCCCTCAGTCATCTGACTGCAGTTTTCATAGACAATTCTGATTAAAATACACAACACAGCACTTCACAGAACACTTCACTTCACAGCACAGCACTTTACAAAGCATAGCACTTCACAACACTGTAAGTCGTGAGGCTTGTAGTCTGGCTGTAAATCCTTGGTGAAGCTGAAGACGAGACGCCATTAACACAGTCAGGCGGGAAGGCTGAATTCACTCTGAATCTCACTGAGAAATTTCACAGCGCCATCTATGTTTGTCTTTGATACCCCCAAAATGTTCTACACTACTGAGGGTATACACAAGCACTTGTTATCTTGAAAGTAGGTTCTTATTGTCGTACGGGAGATATACAGAGGAAACAAATAGACGTGGGCTTCCACACCATAAGGACTAGCGATCTCAACTACCTGTATCACTCTGCGCTGGCATGTACAGATACCAGCATTCACAAGCTGAATACATAATACAGTAGAAGTCCAAAAATCCGGACTGCTTGGGGATTGGGTCGGTCCGGATTTTCGGATTATCCGGATTCTCAGGCAGTACTTTTAAAATTAAAATTTAAGGAGGAATAAAGAAGAGATGAACAGGTACATTTTGATAGTTTATTCATTAGCAAATAAAGCATGCTTCATTTATCAAAATGAGCAGTTTTAAAGAAAAATAAAGTCAACACTAGACAAAAATGTAAACAAACTCTAATAACATGATGAGTCTTGAGCCATCCATCACTAAATGCGCACTCTGATTCAATGTTCATTTGCTCCTTAAAAGACTTTGCTTTGGCAATAAGCATCGGCCCAGAAATTACCATACCTTCTGATCGTTTTAACAAAAACCATTCGTGCAACACTTTATCAAGATTTTCTAATTTGGGCCAATGTAAACTTTTTCTTTCAGCAATTTTAATGTAAGGCTCAGAAGAAGCTGTGAATTCTAGAATTTTATTCTTTGCCTTTTTTATATCATAAATTGTAGACTTTCCAATGTTGTATGTTTCCATTAGAACAACATTACTCACATTACATTCTAGTTTCTTAATTATTTCAAGTTTGTCAGTAAATTTCAATGTGTTCTTCTTTCTCTTCACACAACGAAGTTTATCTACTTTAGGGGCCATTATTATGGGCTTGTACTCTGTACATGGAAAGAGTGGGACTCAAAATTACATACGTTGTCACAGTTTGATTGCTTGTTTTAAAGTGGCGATCGTGTGGTCGTTTGTTGTCGTTGTGCAGCTGTGACATTCACGCATGCACACAAACACACAAAAGATTTATAGTGCCTCAAATTTTACATTTCAGTTCAAGCTAATTACAAAACTTACAAAATTAGCTACCTATAATTTACAATTACTTTTATTATTAGAATTATGTAAATTAATTTTTTAAAGCAACTCCATTCATTCACATAACCCACAAAAAGCCGGCTAAATTTAAAAAGTTTGAGTTTTCGAAAAGTCCGGATTCTCGGGTGGTCCGGATTCCTGGCATCCGGATTTTTGGACTTTTACTGTATGTAAATATGATAATTCATATACATAACATGGTGCATAATAAATGGAAATATTACATAGGATTAATACATGTTCTGTAATACTTTACTATACATAATTAATAGAATAATATAAGAATACACAGCTTATGGTACTACTTCGTGTCCATATTATACAGTTGGGACTCAAAAATACGAAATGTGAAAAATGTTTTATACGACCATGGCAGTCGTATGTCCGGGTTGTCGTAAGTCGAATATGTCATAAGTCGAGGAGAGACTGTAGTTTATTTTATATTTTTATATTGACTATGTGTGAAGACTTCTTGAAGTTCACTTGTGTTTGTGTAGTTTGTAAAATAAAGATTTTTTGTGATCTAGCTGACTAAAGAGTCCGTAGAGTTTCAACGCCAGGGGTGACATCAGAAGTCGATGAAGTCCTACTCTGGTAAGGATCACATCACACGTCTTGCGGCAATCAACCTGGGGCTGATCATTCTTGTGGCGATCAACTTGGGGCTGATCTTTCTTGCAGCGATCAACCTGGGGCTGACCTTTCTTGCGGCGATCAACCTGGGGCTGACCTTTCTTGCGGCGATCAACCTGGGGCTGACCTTTCTTGCAGCGATCAACTTGGGGCTGACCTTTCTTGCGGCGATCAACCTGGGGCTGACCTTTCTTGCGGCGATCAACTTGGGGCTGACCTTTCTTGCGGCGATCAACCTGGGGCTGACCTTTCTTGCAGCGATCAACCTGGGGCTGACCTTTCTTGCAGCGATCAACTTGGGGCTGACCTTTCTTGCGGCGATCAACCTGGGGCTGATCTTTCTTGCAGCAATCAACCTGGGGCTGACCTTTCTTGCAGCGATCAACCTGGGGCTGACCTTTCTTGCGGCGATCAACTTGGGGCTGACCTTTCTTGCGGCGATCAACCTGGGGCTGACCTTTCTTGCGGCGATCAACCTGGGGCTGACCTTTCTTGCGGCGATCAACCTGGGGCTGACCTTTCTTGTGGCGATCAACTTGGGGCTGATCTTTCTTGCGGCGATCAACCTGGGGCTGACCTTTCTTGCAGCGATCAACCTGGGGCTGACCTTTCTTGCGGCGATCAACCTGGGGCTGACCTTTCTTGCGGCGATCAACCTGGGGCTGACCTTTCTTGCGGCGATCAACCTGGGGCTGACCTTTCTTGCGCACTGGAGAAGCTTGATTGTTTAAGCAAGAGGTTGCTTGCTTGTCTGGAACCACAATGACAACCTTCCTAGTACTCCTGTGTTGTAGTGCTTGCTGCTGGTTGGTTGGCTGGCCGTTAGTGTGCTGCTACACTAGGACAATATTCGGGTGGGCTCGGTTGATCTCGGCTCCAGTCAGGTGACCATGAGCTGGGTGTTTGACTGCTAAGTCCACAAGTCTTTACATTGTCTTTGTTACCACTGGAATTCTACGTATACATTTTGCAAGTGTTTATAACCACTGCCCACTTATTTTACTTGAAAATACTTGTTTGATGATGATTCTTTTAAAGTGCCACTTGTGTCACTTGGGTCATCAATAATTATTGTTTCTGAGTGCTGCACTAGTTTATAGTATTCGTCTCACTGCTTGCCACCAAGTGTTGTAGCTGTTTTGGTATCACATTAATTGTCTTAATTAAGTTCTGGAACTCCTTAAGTGGATGGGTTTGATATAAACATTGCTTGCTGTTTTCTTATTTATTGTAGAAGCAGCTATATACACAGATATAATGAGAGAATAAATTACGAATTCTCTCCCGGGAAGTGTTGTGAATAACACTTTGAGATAACACTTGAGTCCAAGTGGTAGGAATCAACTACCTTCTCCAGGCATGAGAGGCATGAGAGCGAGCTGGCTGATTTGAATAATCAGCTGACCTGCGCTCGACCTCTTTGAGAGTTGCAAGCCCAGCTGTCTGTCGACAACAACATGTTGACTCACTTGGTGAATAAGTTGGTGTTATTCATTTGGGTGAATAATTATATAAAGCAAGGTGCTGTTTTGCACACATGCATGCACGGGAATTAAGACAACACGCATCTCTAATCACCCACACCTTTCTGTTTTTTCACTTTATATTTTAATGTTATGTAACATAATGTTGAAGGGATACAACTTTGCTCATTTATACTTATACTTATCGCAATCTCCCTAAAAATACTGTAGTTTTCGTATTTATTCAAGATATCATGAGGTCATGAGACCCACTAATCCCTCACCCAAGAAAGGGTGACCTGACATTCCATCCCTGTAAATTCAGTTGCCTCTGAAAATGTCTTGAATAAAGACGAAAGCTAAGGTTCTCCAGTGAATACTTGGGTAACTGAGAGGTCGATTTAGCGGAAATTATATTTAACGAACAGGTGTGGCTCTAATTAGTTTGTTGAATAGAGAAAATGCTGTATGCGAAACTGTAATAATTTTTTTACATCTTAACACTGCTGTAAAACTGTATTCTTTGCTGATTTTGTTGTACAGTACAGCACTGCAAAACACAAATTATATGCAAAAACAGCAGTAAGCAAGAGAACAACCTTCTCCAGAATGTTTTCTGCTTGAAATTAGAGGAGTGAAGGGGATGAAAGGGCAAAAAAAAAGTGGGACTTTGGAATGAGCGCCAGTACGAATAAGTACTTTAACATGTAAACATATGGGTACATCACGAGTTCTATGATTCATTATACAGTCGGCCCTTAACATACGCGGGGGTTACGTAACAGAGATACCCGTGGATGTTAAAAATCCACGTATATGTGCTGCCCCCGCCCCCCCCCCCCCCCAAAAAAAAACTTGGTCCCCCCCCATGTCCTTATTTACCGTATATACCTGTGTGTAGTTCAAGTTTTTAAGTCCAAATTATTTGGCAAAAAATTGGGGGTCGACCTCTAAACGGGTAATAGTTTCGTTACGTTGAAAAATATTTACCAGTAACTACCAGTAAACAATGGAAATGACACACCAACACACCACCAGCTGTGAGTGTCGGTACAGTTGCTAGGGCAGATCTCTTGCGTCATCATAGCAAGCCCAAAGTAGCCAAATGCATGGTATGGTATGCACAGGACGATGTATAACATAAAGTATTCATTTTTTAAAGTTTATTTATAGATACTGTACATAAATTTTTGTTCATTACATTTGAAACATCAATCTTTGTTAATTAAATTTGAAACAAAAGAAAACTACGTTACCGTATTTCTAAATACCTGGTATTTTCAATAAAATATTACATCACAAGTATATTTTACCTTAACTGTGACTGAATGAATATAGGTATTCTCAGAAATAAATATTGAAATATAATATTTTTGCTGGAATGACGTACATATTACAGTGGAAGGACGAAAACAATGACTTTCGCTTTCTTTCGTTATTCAAAAGATTTTACCGTAATCGCTTTTCGAATGGTTTTCAGTTAAAAAACTGTTGTACTCATACTGTATTACAATAATATTCTATCCTATCATTAGCCTTATAATCCCACAACTGAAAACCATTCGAAAAGCGATTACGGAAACATCTTTTGAACGAAAGAAAGAGAAAGTCATTGCTTTCGTCACAATTTTATCCCACTTTCCACTGTAATACGTACATCATTTCAGCAAAAATATTACATTTCCATGTTCTCAGGAATAATTGGTAGTTTTGTTGAAACGTAATGTACAATATTTAATATTAAAATGCAAAAATAGCTATAAAAACAATTAATACACCCCTAATGTACTGGCTGGCATCTCCACTCGTCCCTGCTCCCGCGTCCAAGGACACCACTCCTCCCAACTCGCTCCCTCCTCTACCCCCTCCACCTCCTCTGCCTCCTCCACCCCCTCTGCCTCCTCCCCGTCACTACTGCCGACAACGAACACAAATGTTTTGTGAATAACTGCACCTCCACTTCCTATGTACAGTACTGAACTGTACTGTGCTGTGCATTTTTACAAACAATAAACATGGCAAGAAGAGCTATTAAAAAAAAAAAGAAATAAAAATTTCACTTTACTGTACAGTACCTATCCTCGGCGACAGGACGGGGGTCATCGGGCTCATCGTCACTCAATTCCATAACGGGTGGTGAAGTGGGGGCGACGGTGGATTCAGCTGCTTCCTCACTGCTGCCAGTGATTGATGGTATTAAATCTCTCCTTTGGTGATCAAAGAACATGGTGATGGGGTGTTGTCGTCTCTTTCTTTCATTTCTTCCATGATGTTTTTGTATGGAGCGAAAACGTCATCCATCCCTCGCATGAATTTCAGGGCACGCACTATGGAGGGGTCCATACTATAGGCCAGGTTTTTCAGTGCCTCAATATTCCTGGTCATCTCCCCCAACTTCTCCAACGTTATTTCTTGGTGCTCTTCCTCATCCTCTTTCCCTTTCGCTTCCTTTTCCTTGCCTGAGTCTACTAACTCCTGTACATCCTCCTCGGTCAGCTCAGTGTCGTGCTCTTCAAATAGCTCTCTAATCTCATCCTCTGCCATGTCCCAGAAGCCTTCAGCAGCCACTTTCCTTGAGACAGTGCCAGGGTCTTTCTGAATATTTTCATTAAAATCCATCAAAATCATTTTCCTTGTCATCGTCTTAAGCACCAAACAGCTCCTCCCAGTCTTCTCCTTGAACAGGGCTAGAGGGTAGGTGTTTTTCGAATCGTTTTCAATTAAAAAATGTTACAGCACATGTATATTTTACCTAAACTGTGCCTGAATGAATATATTCTCAAAAATAAATAGTAGTTTTGCTGAAACGTGATGTATTTCAATGTAAAATAGGATAAAATACATGACGAAAATAAAAGACTTTACCTAACCTTCCAATGTTCAAGAGATGTTACTCGTTTTTTTAATGGTTTTCGGTTAAAATACTGTTATATTACAATGATATTATATTCATACTGTGCTTGATATACTACATTCACGGAAATGTAATATTTTTACGGAAATGACGTAGGTATTACAGTGGAAAGTGACGAAAACAATGACTTTCGCTTTCTTTCGTTGAAAAGATGTTACCGTAATCGCTTTTCGAATGGTTTTCAGTTAAAAAAACTGTTGCATCACAAGTGAATAAGGATAGAATATTATTGTAATACAACATCTTTTGAACGAAAGAAAGCGAGTCATTGCTTTCGTCACTTTCCACTGTAATACGTACGTCATTTCAGCAAAATATTACATTTCCATATTCTCAGAAATAAATAGTAGTTTTGCTGAAACGTAATGCATTTCAATGTAAATTAGGATAAACTACATGAAAACAAAAGACTTTACCTAGCCTTCCGATGTTCAATATATGTTACTTTTTTTTTTAGTAGTTTTCGGTTAAAATACTCTTATATTAGTGATATTCTATTCATACTGTGCTTGATATAATACATTCACGGAAACGTAATATTTTTGCAACTACAATGCTGATGTCAACACAAGCGTGGTTACAGCGAGACTGACTGAGTGAGGGAGAGCTATGCGCGTGTGTGAGAGGTTGCGGGTGCGGGCGGTGTCCCGTGTTCGGTGCCGCATGCGAGTTGAATGGCGCGCGATTTGAATGTACTTCAATTACTTCAATGTACAGAATATTCCTCCGGCGGGGCAATCCGCGTATTTGCAAATCCGTGTATTATAAACCCGATTATGTTAAGGGCCGACTGTATCCAAATAAGGTCCCCAGAACAAAGCAACTGTGAAACTCACGAGGCCACTGTACAGGGTAAATTTCTTTACACTAGACTTATATATCGAATCACTTAAAACTATGTTCTGTACAGTAGTCACTATTTAATCACTTAAATCACTGCTGGATGACAACATTATCCAGCAATGGTCTGACTTAGGGGATTTTATTGGAGTTTGTGTTCATCTTCCATGATCAGCATGAAATAGCCCCTTGATGTTGGGAAGTATTTCATGTTAAATAAAGTAGAGTATAGGCTCATTACTGAAAAGTTGGCAAATTCTATTAGTACTTGGTACAGTAAGGCCTCAGCCCCACAGGTGCTCCTCTACTTAAGAATGTTTAACTTACAAACATCATCACTGAGGGGAGATACCTGCCAGAACAGGTGTTCAATGCGGATGAGATTGGATTATTTTGAAGAAAATTCCAGAGAGAACAAACATTACCTAAGAGGAGAAGAGTGAGCCAGGTTTTAAGACTATATAAAAGGGTATAGCTGTACTAAATATCCATAATCTTTTCATTTTTTTTTGCAATATGTTTGGTATCTACAAGAGTAAAGTTGGACTTACAAACAAGCCTCAGTAACGTAACTCGTTCGTAAGTAGAGGAGCACCTGTACTGTATATTTTGTCTGTAATTTTGTTCCACTTACCAGTAAGCTGATCATTCGCATGTTCTGCAACTAAGACTATGTCCTGTCTCTCCAACTGGTCACGAGGAATACATCTCAATTCAGTTAATGTAAGCTTCCGACAACCATTGCCATCTTTTATCTATAAAAAAAAGGAGAAAAGAGGAATAGGTGTAGTTTTCTTTCTCTCCACTCTGAAAGGTGTTAGTATAGTATAACATTTAACAATTCCTCAAATTATTTTCTGATGTGAAAAATTGTACAGTCAACCCTCACTTTACGCGGTCCCACATTCCGCGTTTACGCGGTGCCCTGCCAGAACCCAGGATGCTCACATTCCGCGGTGGGTGTACCCCTTTACACGGGTGAAGTACAGTCAACCCTCACTTTACGCGGTCCCACATTCCGCGTTTCTACGTTTACGCGGTGCCCTGCCAGAACCCAGGATGCTCACATTCCGCGGTGGGTGTACCCCTTTACACGGTGAAGTATAATTTTTTTATTTAGCTCATAAAATTCATACAAATTATCCGGCCAGAATATAATTTACATTGCTGGAATTCTTACAATTTGATGATCATTTTGAATATAAACATCATAGATTTTGCATTAGACATACAAATTTTAGATATAATGTTTACTCTGAGTAAATATGTTATCTTTTGTGCAAAATATATGACATTTATATTCAAAATATTCCTGGTCTTACAAGGAATCCAGCAATGTCAATTATATTATCCTAACTTTAGTCTGATTTATTATTTATTACTAAAAAGGTAAACAGTCTGGTATTCCCACACATTTATCTAGTAGGGACGGTTGGTGGAGGGTTGGGGGGAGGGAGGGACCGGCGACCGACCATCTGTTACCGTGTGAAGAATATTTTTTTTTTTATGAACTGAAGATTTTTATTTTAGCTCATAAAATTCATACAAATTACCCGGCCAGAATATAATTTACATTGCTGGAATTCTTACAATTTGATGATCATTTTGAATATAAACATCATAGATTTTGCATTAGACATACAAATTTTAGATGTAATGTTTACTCTGAGTAAATATGTTATCTTTTGTGAAAAATATGACATTTATATTCAAAATATTCCTGGTCTTACAAGGAATCCAGCAATGTCAATTATATTATCCTAACTTTAGTTTGAGGTATTATTTATTACTATACCTGGTTTTCCCCCCAAAATTTCTCAGAGGGAAGAGACAGCAGTGTGGTGTGAGAAGAGGGGGAGGGAGTGGAGTCCATTATTTGAATGGACATTAACTTGGCGACTGTATTTCTCTATTTCTCTTAAGTATTAATTGTGTGCATGTACCATCATAAAATTAAGATGTTATTTTTACTAGAACATAGGTATTGTGTTGGAAAAAGTGGAGTTTGGGGGTCAGCTGGTCTCTATTTCATTTAATCCCATATGTTATGTTATTCACTTTACGCGTTTCTCACTTTCCGCGGTACCCTGTGGGTTACATTAACCTCGTAAAGTGAGGGTTGACTGTATTTACCTTAGAAATACTGTACAGTGGTCCCTCGGTTAACGAAGACAATTCGTTCCAGAAGATCGTTCGTTAACCGAAAATTGTTAACCAAATCCATTATTTCAATGGGATATTGGGTAATTCGTTCCAGCTCACAGAAAAGTACATACAGTGAGGTATGCTATAACGAATCTAATTGGTTCTAGAACCTCGTTCGTTATAGCATTCGTTCGTTATAGGATTAATCCGTTCCAGGCCCCCAAATACAACCACTTAACACTGAAAAATTTCTGTAGAAATTGTAAAAAATACGGTACTTTATCTTACCTTAGTGTTGCTAGCATGCAGGACAGGAGGCAGAGAAGGAGGCGGGGAGGAGAGCATTATGGAGAAGAGGTGGAAGGAGTGGAGTCATCCTTCCTAGCCCTGTTTGGTGACTGTCTTACAGGCACTTTGTCTGTTTATTTATAATTTCTTTCTTAGTTTCAAGGGTTATTAGCTTCCTCACTGCTTTTGACGATTCATTGTTACAATTGTACACTTGTATAACAAAATAATTATAAAAAAAAACACGAATTTCCACATCAAAAGACGAAATTTCAACAAGTTCAGTGGTGCACTGACTGCACAATGAACCAACATGGCGCCTGACGCTCTTGCTGTGAGCCGCGGTACAACAATATTCATGCGCCAGACGAAATGGTCCCGTATTCGTCCGCGTTCATTGTAGGAGTTGCGTTCGTTATAGCATTCTCAATTTTATAGGTAAAACCGTTCGTTATAGGAATATTCGTAGTAGAATCCGTTCATTATAGCATACTCCACTGTACAAAGTATAAACAAAATGCAGTAAAGTACACTTACTTTGAGGTGTGTATGTAGAATGTTGCTGTTTGATGATGATGATGATGATGATGGGAATTAGAAGTGGGGGTGGAGGAGAAATCGCCTCTCTTTAAATCCATGCTTGATGCAGTAATTTCATCCAATAAAATTTTAAGTTCACTAGGTGTAATTACAGATTATTTTATTTAAATCAACACTGCACTGCACTATATACAGGTTGTACCTCTCTAGTCCGGCATTCTGTGGTCCGGAACGATTTTAATTTGTCCAATAGGTAGATAGGCACCTTTCTTCTTCTTCTTCTTCTTCTTCTTCTTCTTCTTCTTTTTTTTTTTTTTTTTACTTTTCTGAATTATTATTATTATTATAGGAGTATTAAATTTTTGCCCCTCAGGCCCCAATGTGGGTCAGTGACCTATGCCCAGGTGGGCTAATCTCCTTAAAAAAAAAAAAAAAAAAAAAGCAGCGGGAAATTAAGGTTTGTTTACGTCCGGCAGTTCGGCTGCTCTCTCTCTCTCTCTGCTTGTCTATACAGAGTATAACATTTAACCCTTCAATATATGTGAGCAGTAAATAAGTGTTGCTTTCATATTCTTATGTAAAGTAATGACGATATTTTTTCACATGTGAGCAGTCTCACTTTTTTTTTTTACCATTAATGGTTAGCTACTTATATTGTTCCATTTATTAACATTAAATAACATTACAGGTACTTCAAACAACCATCTTAATTTTTTTACATTAATTTTACTACAGCTAAAATCAGGGTCTTATTTTCTTCAGTTTTATATGTAGAACCAATTAGTCACTGGTTTTGTAAGCTTTAACATAAACAATGCCGGCAGCCGTCTCGTCTCCTCTAATATTCCACGTATTATTAATAAATTGTATTGTTAATTTTGCACACACAAACATTAATTCAATAAAAACAAATTCAGAAACATTAATTAAAGTATATATGAACAGTAAATAAGTGTTGCTTTCATATTCTTATGTAAAGTAATGACGATATGTTTTCACGTGTGCGCGTGCGCACTTACATATGCGATCTCTCTTTTTTCTTTACCATTATCGTTAGCTACTTCTATTGTTCCATTTATTAACATTAAATAACATTACTTAAAATAACCATATTAATTTTACTACAGCTACAGCCAAGGTCTTATTTTCTTGTTATATATGTAGAACCAGTCAGTCACTGCTTATGTAATCAACGAAAACAATACTGTACTGTGTCACTTCCTCGTGTGTTTTAATATTCTACGTATTATTAATGAATTGTATTGCTCATTTTGCACACATAAACATTAATTCAATAAAAAAGACATTCAGTAATAAACAATAATGAATCTTTTGTACATAAGAAAAATGACGCTGTTTACACGATTATGCACGTCGTCTGCACGTTGGCGGGCCGTTCAAACCCGTCGAAATTCAAGTTTCTGCCGTCAAAATTTTTATTGATATATTTATTTGTGTTCCAATAAAATACGTTAAGAATTAAAAACTCGCAAAATTTGAGAAGCTTCTATACGACATTTAACCTTTCAATATGCCTTCAAAGAGACCATGATGCAGAGAGAGTGGTGCTAGTGCTTCCAAGCATAAGCACAAGTCACTACCGTATCTATCCAGGAAAAGGGTGAATTTCCATGGTCCGGCACCGATCAGGTCCCGAGGTTGCCGGACTAGAGAGGTACAACCTGTATTATCAATTTGTTAACTAAATTTCAGAATAACCAATAATTTTTAAGTAAAAACGTAAAAATACTCTGTATTCAAGAGAGCAACAAACATGATGTTTCCTCCACTGTAAACAAAGTTAAATTGACGCTTTGGCAGGTGAGTGAAGCGGCTGATGGGCGCACAAAAAACTACTGTAGTTCCCTATACTACCGTATATCACGGCCTATAAGGCGGCGGGGTGCATAAGACGCCCCCCCAAATTTCCATTTAAAAAGTAGCTTTTGAGCTCTATTTGCTGTATAAGACCAGTACCCCAAATGTGACACTTACCCACTGACTCAGTAGTCCTTTACCAACCATCCTTGATTTTTTAAAATAAGGCCAATTCACTTCAAGTAATGTCATCAAATTATACCCGCTGGTGTAGTGTAAACACTAGTGACGTCACTGAAGCGTCTGCTATTTACCGATAACTGGAACTAATGTCTGTGTCGAGTAAAATTTTTCCATTTACTTGAAATGGATTTACCGATTTATTTGTTTATTTATTTATTTATTTATAATATACTGTAACATATTAAACACACTGCAAGTATTTTCTTTCATTTATACGCTTGCTTCACACGAGACGATCGGTGGTGGGAGTGTTCCCTCGTCTAGGTGGTGTGGCTGTGTTCCGACTATTTATACAACAGGTGGTTCAACAGCAACCACCGTATTCTAATTGTGGTGTTTCATTAGGATTTGAGTGAAAAAGGTTACCGGTATGTACTTACTACATACATTTATTACACAAATATATATATATATATATATATATATATATATAATCAACGACCTCACCAGCAAGGAATCGAACCCTCGACCTACTGGGTGTGACTAGGGAACGCTTACCGGCTAGGCCACAAGGACACTAAAAGCAGTTCTAGACTCTGTTATATTTCACACAAAGCCTGTTCATCGAGCTGATGGCGCCGTGAACCTCAATGGGAAACTGCCCGTGCCACTTATGTGGTGTCAGTAGCATTTTACCGAATCCAGCTGGTATGAAACGCGAGGTACATATATATACTTCATTTTTAGTCCATTTAACACGCGGACTTTGAACATATAATCAACGACCTCACCAGCAAGGAATCGAACCCTCGACCTACTGGGTGTGACTAGGGAACGCTTACCGGCTAGGCCACAAGGACACTAAAAGCAGTTCTAGACTCTGTTATATTTCACACAAAGCCTGTTCATCGAGCTGATGGCGCCGTGAACCTCAATGGGAAACTGCCCGTGCCACTTATGTGGTGTCAGTAGCATTTTACCGAATCCAGCTGGTATGAAACGCGAGGTACATATATATACTTCATTTTTAGTCCATTTAACACGCGGACTTTGAACATATAATCAACGACCTCACCAGCAAGGAATCGAACCCTCGACCTACTGGGTGTGACTAGGGAACGCTTACCGGCTAGGCCACAAGGACACTAAAAGCAGTTCTAGACTCTGTTATATTTCACACAAAGCCTGTTCATCGAGCTGATGGCGCCGTGAACCTCAATGGGAAACTGCCCGTGCCACTTATGTGGTGTCAGTAGCATTTTACCGAATCCAGCTGGTATGAAACGCGAGGTACATATATATACTTCATTTTTAGTCCATTTAACACGCGGACTTTGAACATATAATCAACGACCTCACCAGCAAGGAATCGAACCCTCGACCTACTGGGTGTGACTAGGGAACGCTTACCGGCTAGGCCACAAGGACACTAAAAGCAGTTCTAGACTCTGTTATATTTCACACAAAGCCTGTTCATCGAGCTGATGGCGCCATCAGCTCGATGAACAGGCTTTGTGTGAAATATAACAGAGTCTAGAACTGCTTTTAGTGTCCTTGTGGCCTAGCCGGTAAGCGTTCCCTAGTCACACCCAGTAGGTCGAGGGTTCGATTCCTTGCTGGTGAGGTCGTTGATTATATGTTCAAAGTCCGCGTGTTAAATGGACTAAAAATGAAGTATATATATGTACCTCGCGTTTCATACCAGCTGGATTCGGTAAAATGCTACTGACACCACATAAGTGGCACGGGCAGTTTCCCATTGAGGTTCACGGCGCCATCAGCTCGATGAACAGGCTTTGTGTGAAATATAACAGAGTCTAGAACTGCTTTTAGTGTCCTTGTGGCCTAGCCGGTAAGCGTTCCCTAGTCACACCCAGTAGGTCGAGGGTTCGATTCCTTGCTGGTGAGGTCGTTGATTATATGTTCAAAGTCCGCGTGTTAAATGGACTAAAAATGAAGTATATATATGTACCTCGCGTTTCATACCAGCTGGATTCGGTAAAATGCTACTGACACCACATAAGTGGCACGGGCAGTTTCCCATTGAGGTTCACGGCGCCATCAGCTCGATGAACAGGCTTTGTGTGAAATATAACAGAGTCTAGAACTGCTTTTAGTGTCCTTGTGGCCTAGCCGGTAAGCGTTCCCTAGTCACACCCAGTAGGTCGAGGGTTCGATTCCTTGCTGGTGAGGTCGTTGATTATATGTTCAAAGTCCGCGTGTTAAATGGACTAAAAATGAAGTATATATATGTACCTCGCGTTTCATACCAGCTGGATTCGGTAAAATGCTACTGACACCACATAAGTGGCACGGGCAGTTTCCCATTGAGGTTCACGGCGCCATCAGCTCGATGAACAGGCTTTGTGTGAAATATAACAGAGTCTAGAACTGCTTTTAGTGTCCTTGTGGCCTAGCCGGTAAGCGTTCCCTAGTCACACCCAGTAGGTCGAGGGTTCGATTCCTTGCTGGTGAGGTCGTTGATTATATGTTCAAAGTCCGCGTGTTAAATGGACTAAAAATGAAGTATATATATATATATATATATATATATATATATATATATATATATATACTGAATATATACTATGTACAAAAAATGAATGTTCAATGAATTATTTATGGTGCATGAGGGTACTGGCCACTTCAGTCGGGCTATAAATAGCCTTGTTTTCTCCACTCCATCTCACCCTGAGAGGGACGCGTCTTGGTAAATAACATGTTTGCTTATTTTCCATTTACTTGATATAAATTTACCGAATTATTTGTTTATTTATTTATTTATAATATACTGTAATATATTAAACACACTGTAATTATTTTCTTTAATTTATAAAAATAGCCCATCTCCCCCTCTTACAGCTGCCAATGGGAAGCGTGTTGGTAATTAAATTTGCTGTTTATTTTCAGTTTGTCTAATTTATCATGTATCAAATTAATATTACTAGAAATTGTGTAGGTAGTAGGCAGCTCCCAAACAGGGAGGTACTACTGCCTGGGAAGATATTGGAAGCATAATGTGTTGTCTAATGGTAGACCCTGCTGTCATATGGCATCACGAAAATTGTGACCAAGTCCCAGGTTGCTGACCTGACTTTCTGCCTCATTTACACAATTGCAGTTTCAATTGTTCCTCTTACTTTGACAACACAACATACATACAGTATATTATTTCTCAGTTTTGATCTTTTTTTTTAATTTTTGTATTTATTTATAGTTAGTTACTTAAAATAAGGCCAATTCACTTCAAGTAATGGCATCAAATGTTACCAGCTGGTGTAGTGTAAACACTAGTGACGTCACTTGAGCGTCTGTAATTAACCGTCGATAGTTTCAAGAATTAATGCACTCATTTACTGAATATTCTTTGTAAAAAAATAAAATTTAAATCAATTATTTATAGGAGATAAATATTATTATGAGTAAATATACCGATACCGGTATGCATTACTGACCACCTCCACGGCTAAAAATAGCCCAATCTCGCGGTCACTTTCCCTTTCTTGTCTCCTCACTGGCAAATGGGGGGGGGCGTGGGGAGGGGTGTGTGATGATAGCTGTGTTTATTACAGGGGTATAAATCTCTTTTACGGTATGTTAGACAGGTTTATAATACATTTTTATTATTTTAATATACCGGTAATCTTAATTTGAATCCAGCTTGCCAAACGTAAGTTTCAGTATAAAATAATTAGTGGTAAGACCTTGTGAGTGGCTTACGATGTTTTCATCACCACTCTTGACACACTAAACCACAATATTTAAGAGGTAAGAATTTTAAACTTGGTGGTTTAGACGACCCCCTAACTTTGGGCAGATTTTTTTAATGTTCAAATTTCGTCTTATAGGCCGTGATATACGGTACATATATTATCAATATGTTAACTAAATTTTAAAATGACAAATAATTTTAATATAAAAAATGAAAAAATATTAAAGAGCACAAACTTCTTGATATTTACTCCACTGGAAACGAATGTAAACATAGAATCGATTACCGTATTGGCGGACTAGCCGATCAGCTGCTCAGCTGACGCTCACAACAATAAGTGTTTGTCGCAAGGATTTCGTAAATCAAAGTTTTGTTCGTTAACCGAATTGAGGATCCTTATGGGAGCTAATTCGTTAACCAAAATTTTGTTAATCGAACTGAGGGACCACTGCATCGTACTGTAATTGTAATGTACCGAATATTTAATCCAAATATAGTACAGTAGACTGTATTAATTAGGTTGCAGTTAAAACATAGTTTTATCAATTTCCTCTATACACAGCATTGTACTGGATATCCTAATTATGGTGGGACGGGCAAACTGAATTTCTAAGGAACACAACAAAGTAAGGAACTGATCCTGACAAAACAACAAAAACATTTTATGGTTATGGTCAAGCTGGAATACACAGAAGGTAAATCTCTGGCTAAAGTGGTTTAAAAAAAAGAAGAAAAAAAAAGGGTAAGTTATGTAAAAAAAATCTTCAGATATAAACATACTGTACAGTACTGCACTTAATTATATATTCATATAAAAATCTCCATCAATTATATATCCTAACACTTGCTGGTAAAATTTGCCAGTCACCAAGTTACAAGGACAGTCACTGTTATGGATCCATCACATCATGTCTAAACATATCGATAAGACTGCAAACCATATTAACACAGTACGGTACTGGTATTTCCAACACAAATCTGGACCAATCACTTCTGAAAGAAAATTTCCAAATAATACTGATGTTGTCATTCACGGCAGAAAGATCTCTGCAAACAGAGAAAAACACGACCAGAACTTGCTTTCACTCTTTCACTGATCATCAATCTCACCAGATCTAACCCAAGCCCTAATTTTGTACCAAGTGTTTGCTCCTTATCATGAAATGGAATTTAAGGATCAATCCCTCTTTTCTTATTAGTTATGTGAATGGCTTTGTATTTAAAAGAAAGACAAGACCTGAGAGTTGATGGAGACTGATTACAAGCAGGTAAAGCACACAACTGTAAGTAGTGAGCAGCTAACAAAACTGTAAGTCTTTCCTAAGAGACCGATTTATGACTACAGTTGTACCCCGCTTAACGCGGTTTCACTTAACGCTATTTCTCATATACGCGGTGCCTCGCCAGAACCGAACTTTCACTTAACGCGGTTCATCTACTCATATACGCGGGAAGCAGCGCGGCCACGATGCGCACAAGGTCGCCCAGTCATCAAAACATTACCGAGTTCTTCACCCGCCACCCACCACAGCCGGCCCAAATCAGTGATAGTGATAATTATAGTGAGGATATGGACTTCTTATTTATATCTTCATAGTACAGTGATCCCTCGGTTAACGAGCGCCTCGGTTAACAAATTACCTTCCATAAGATTCTTCGCTTCGGTTAGCGAGCATTCCCTCGATTAACAAATTCCTTACGAGCGCCCCTCAACATGTTTTCGCTTGCACACTAGCTGTCATATTAGTCCGCCAATACAGTAATCGGTTCTAGGGCTTAAATTCCTTACCATTTTAGTAAATATCAAGAAGTGTTGTACTATTCAATCATTTTAAAAGTTTTATATTAAATTTTTTAGTCATTTTAACAATTATTGAACATATTGAAGTACAGGAAACTAGTTTTATGAGTTCCAAACAGCCTGTCAACACACCAAACAGGCGTCAGTCTCTGTGTCTTTTCAGTGGAGGTAACATCTTGCTTCAGACTCTCTTCAACATAAAACCTTTTTTTCTGTGTTTTCAGTCAAATTATTGGTCATTTTGAAATTTATTTTAAAAATTGATGATATATAGTGCAGTGCAGTATTAATTTAAAGAAAATATTCTTTATTTACAGCAATTAAACTTAAAATATCACGTTGAAATTGTTTTTGAATCCAGCATGGGTCCCAAGAAATCTAGAAAAGCGATTTCAATTCAGATGAAACAGGAAATAATTAGAAAACATGAAGAAAGCATTAGAACAAATGTGCTAAGCAAAGAATATGGCATGTCGACATCAACTGTGTCGACAATTCTTGCACAGAAAGACAAATTCAAGGAAGTGAAAGTGAGAGACAAATCTACCAGTGTGTTCAAAGGTAGATCCCTAATAGCAGAAACAGAGAGGTTACTTCTCACCTGGAATAGGGAAAAACAGATGAAAGGTGATTCAGTTTCTACTGAATTTATTTGTGAAAGAGCCAGGGAAATATACGAACATTTAAAGGTTGATCAACCTGGCTCTTCGGGCACAGACTTTGAAGATTATTGGGCCAGCAAGTGCTGGTTCGAAAATTTTAAGTGACATATTTAGTGTTGTTAGGCATGGTGAGGCTGCCAGTACTGATAAGGAAGGGGCAGCAAAGTTTTTAGTGGAATTTAAAGAACTGATGGATACAGAAAATTATCTTCCACAGCAAGTGTTCAATGGGGACGAAACTGGGCTGTTCTGGAAAAAGATGCCCAAAAGAACATTCATCACCAGAGATGAAGCCTCTTTACCTGGGCATAAACCCATGAAAGACCGTCTCACTCTATTGCTTGGTGTCAATGCTTCAGGGGATTTCCGACTGAAGCCTATGCTTGTCTACCACTCATGAGAACCCCAGGGTGTTCAAGCAACAAAAAGTGGTAAGAGGAAAGCTTGGAGTTTATTGGAAGTCCAACCGTAAGGCATGGGTGACAAGACAGCTCTTTAATGAATGGGCTGTTGAGGTGTTTTGCCCTTCTGTGAAGAGCTATCTAACCACCAATAAACTCCCTTTAAAGGCTCTTCTCCTTATGGATAATGCCCCTGGTCATGACCCTGAACTTGCCAGAACTTTGGAGTCTCAATCTGACTTTGTCAAAGTGTTGATTTTGCCTCCCAACACTACATCAATCATACAGCCAATGGACCAGAATGTGATCAGCAACTTTAAGAAGTTGTACATGAAGAAAATGTTCAGGAGGTGTCATCAGGCAACTTCCACTGGTCCTGAACTAACACTGGCACAGTTCTGGAAGGCACAATTTAACATCCTGGAGGCTGTAAAATTGATTGTGTCCTCATGGCAAGAAGTCTCCACTAGATCCCTCAATATGGAAAGCACTGTGGCCATCAGTAATCCATGATTTTGAGGGATTTCAGGATGAAACAGTGTTGAACCAGGAGATTGTGTCCATTGGTCAGTCATTGGGCCTTGAAGTGGAGGAGGAGGATGTGAAAGAGCTTGTGATGTCTCATGAGCAGGAACTTACTCCTGATGAGTTGCAGCAACTGGATGAGAAGTTAGAGGCTGACAGTGGTGAGGAGGAAACGGAAAATGATGACCATATGTCAACCTCAGAGTTGAAAGATGTTGTTCACCACTGGGAGAAGTTCAGGAAACTGGCTTCAAGGCACCCAGATGTGGGAAAATCTGAACTAGCTTTGTGTCACATTGAGGACACAGTGGTCTCCTTCTTTAAACATCAGTTAATGATGAGGAGGAGAGATGCCCCACAGACAAAAATTGACAGTTTCTTCAGTAAAAGGCAGGGGGATCAAGATGCTAGCCCTCATCCTTCCACTTCAAGAATGAAAGAGGATGTTCCTGGTGGAGAATCTGTCAGTCCAGAGGTTCCTGACATTTTCATGGAAGGTGACTCATCTTCCAAGAAGCAGTAAAATGCTTCTCCTCCATCTCCACTTCCTTCTCTTCTCCCTTCTCCTCCTGCACCTCCCACTTCAAATTCACATCAGCATCATCATCCAGGAGCCTTCTACATGCACACCTCAAAGTAAGTGTACTTTACTACCTTTTTTGTTGACTTTAGGCAATTTTCAGTGAGCTGGAACCAATTACCCAAAAACCCATTGAAACAATGGTTTCAGTTAACGAATTTTTTGGTTAACGAGCAACCTACTGGAACGTATTGTGCTCGTTAACGGAGGGACCACTGTACTGTACTGTACAGTGTGCAGTTTTCTATTTATTCATAAGACAAATTCTGTTGTTGCTTACATAAAACACTTTACAGTAAATAACAATCATCTCGGTGGGAACAATTGCTGATAATTTGATTTAAGTCTGATTTTCAACCCAGAGAGTTCTGTTTCATATTTTTTAACGTTGATGTATTATTGTTTTAATACCCTTGTTATACACTTAAAGACTTTAGTTGTTGAAGTGCAGTAATAACATAACAGATAAGCAGTGTTATCCCCCCCCCCCCCCCCCCCCGCTATAAATTTGATTTTTTTTCGGACCGGGGTTTGACCCAATTAGTCCGATTTATCGAGGTTCTATTACAGTGCAGTACTTGTATTTAAAATAACTCTCATATTTCAAAATTTTACAAAATATTATGAAACTTTTGACATATACGGTATTTGGTAACAGCTAAACATTATGAATTTAGAGTGAATTTGAATTAAACGGGTACTACCGTATATACCCGTGTATAGCACGAGTTCTTAAGACCAAATTTTTTGGCAAAAAGTTGGGGGTCGACCTCTATACGGGTAATAGTTTCGTTAGGTTGAAAAATATTTACCAGTAAACAATGGAAACGACGCACCAACGCACCACCAGCTGTGAGTGTCGGTACAGTTGCCAGGGCAGATCTCTTGCGTCATCATAGCAAGCCCAAAGTAGCCAAATGCATGGTATGGTATGCACAGGAGGATGTAAAACATAAAGTATACACGTGGGCTAATCGTGATGACATAATATGATGTGAGTCAGATCATCTACACACAGTTGCCAGTTTCAAAATTTTCCTTTTAAAATTTTAAGTTACCGAGTATTTCTTTTCCCAAATCGTTTTACAATACTGTAGGTAAAACAGTATACTATTGTGCAAATCCCACAGAAAAAAAATTAACAAATGGAGACACCAAAAATGTAAAAAAAAAAAAATGCTGTCTGACTTGCAACACTGTTGGTAGGGTCAGGTGGTTCTAACGGTACCTGCCAGGACCCGGTAATCAAATTTATAACAATATCTAACCTCAATTACTGTAGTTTATCTGATGTAGGCAATATGAAGTAAAAAATACCAGTTAAAGTGAGAAATTGGAAGAGAATAAACAAGAAAGATGTTGGGCTATTTTTGGTAGGGCTGAGGGAGAGAGTACCAGCTGTTTGGTCTTTTTTGGCGGGAGAGTCACGCAAATATCCGTACTAGTATTTGTTTGGTGTGTTCTATATTTTTAAAAATGAATACTTGTAAATTACAAGTACCGTAACATTGTATTATATAAAAACTTGTCATATTTCTGGAAAATAAGAAGCAAGAAAATAAGAATACACCGGTAAACACAATTTCAACGTACGCTAAAATTAAAAGCTGCTTAAGAAGGGCCGATACAAACACAAAGCCTCCGCGACCAGGGCTCTGCCGTATCAGCTAGACAGTACACGTGTTTTTCGAATCGTTTTCAGTTAAAAAACTTTTACATCACAAGTGAATTAGGATAGAATATTATTGTAATATAACAGTTTTTAACTGAAAACCATTCGAAAAGCGATTACGGTAACATCTTTTGAACGAAAGAAAGCGAGTCATTGTTTTTGTCACGATTTTATCCCACTTTCAACTATAATACGTACGTCATTTCAGCAAAAATATTACATTTCCATATTCTCAGAAATAAATAGTAGTTTTGCTGAAACGTGATGTATTTCAATGTAAATTAGGATAAACTACATGAAAACAAAAGACTTCACCTAACCTTCCGATGTTCAAGATATGTTACTCGTATTTTTAATAGTTTTCGGTTAAAATACTGTTATATTAGTGATATTCTATTCATACTGTGGTTGATATAATACCTTCACGGAAATGTAATATTTTTTGCTGAAATGACATACGTATTACAGTGGAAAGTGGGATAAAATTGTGATGAAAACAATGACTTTGGCTTTCTTTCGTTCAAAAGATGTTACCGTAATCACTTTTCGAATGGTTTAGTTAAAAAACTGTTGTATTATATTACAATAATATCCTAATTGACTTGAATAAATATTACGATACCATATTTCTGAATATTTTCATTAAAATCCATCCAAATCATTTTCCTTGTCATCGTCTGCAGCACCAAACAGCTTCTCCCAGTCTTCTCCTTGAACAGGGCTAGAGGGTACGTGTTTTTCGAATCGTTTTCAATTAAAAAACTATTACATCACACGTATATTTTACCTAAACTGCGCCTGAATGAATATATTCTCGGAAATAAATAGTAGTTTTGCTGAAACGTGATGTATTTCAATGTAAAATAGGATAAAATACATGACGAAAACAAAAGACTTTACCTAAGCTTCCGATGTTCTTGAGATGTTACTCGTTTTTTTAATAGTTTTCGGTTAAAATTCTGTTATATTACAATGATATTCTATTCATACTGTGCTTGATATAATACACTCACGGGAATGTAATATTTTTGCTGAAATGACGTATGTATTAAAGTGGAAAGTGGGATCAAATCGTGACGAAAACAATGACTTTCGCTTTTCTTTTGTTCAAAAGATGTTACCGTAATCACTTTTCGAATGGTTTAGTTAAAAAACTGTTGTATTACAATAATATTCCCTCCTAATTGACTTGAATAAATACTTGAATGGAAATATCCAATATTTTTGTTGAAACTACCCGCGTTTCAGTGTAAAGTGTCGTGATAATAAATGGTAAACAAGTTTATAGGATGTAGTGTTTTCCTGAAGGTTTTGTTGTTCCTTTACCCTCAAAAACGTGGGTCGACCTATAAACGAGGAATATAATAAATTAACGATTTCTTGATCATAAAATCGGGGTCGACCTATATACGAAGGGGGGTTATAGACGAGTATATACGGTAATTATGTATTTTTTTTACTGTACAGGTACTGAACATTACTGTACACTACAGCATCTCTTTTGACACAGTACCTATACAATGCTAAAACTGTGTACAGTGGGGTATGCTATAACGAACGGATTCTACTATGAATATTCCTATAACGAACGGTTTTACCTAAAAAATTGAGAATGCTATAACGAACGCAACTCCTACAACGAACGCGGACGAATACGGGACTATTTCGTCTGGCGCACGAATATTTTTGTACAGCGGCTCACATCAAGAGCGTTAGGCGCCATATTGGTTCATTGTGTAATCAGTGCACCATTGAACTTGTTGAAATTTCGTCTTTTGATGTGGAAATTCGTGTTTTTTTTTATAATTATTTTGTTATACAAGTGTACAATTGTAACAATGAATCGTCAAAAGCAGTGAGGAAGCTAATAACCCTTGAAACTAAGAAAGAAATTATAAATAAACAGACAAAGTGCCTGTAAGACAGTCACCAAACAGGGCTAGGAAGGATGACTCCTCTCCTTCCACCTCTTCTCCATAATGCTCTCCTCCCCCCTCCTCCTCTGCCTCCTGTCCTGCATGCTAACAACACTAAGGTAAGATAAAGTACCGTATTTTTTACAATTTCACAGAAATTTTTCAGTGTTAAGTGGTTGTATTTGGGGGCCTGAAACGGATTATTCCTATAACGAACGAATGCTATAACGAACGAGGTTCTAGAACCAATTAGATTCGTTATAGCATACCCCACTGTACTTAAACTAATAATAAAACTATAAATAATAATGCACAGTAAACTTAAACACTGGTTTTTACTTTAAACACTAGGCTTCCTCAGGATCTTCAATAAAAAATATTCCCTGCCCACTATATTAACTCTCACACATGTGCTTTAGTTTACACTCACTGTTCAAGGGTCCACATCTGATCTTTGTCTTCATATTTTTCCAAATTGTTTTCACTTGCTTGACTAATCTCTTTGGCCCAAATCTTGGAGCTGTCATGGCATGGGTGATCTCCTGCCATGGTCTTGTGACTTTCTTGGCTTCACTGGGATCATCCTGCCTTCCATTACCTTGTTGAAAATTATTCCCTTTCTCTCCGTTATGATATCAAGGAGACAGTGGTGCTCACTTTGAGTAAAATAAGGCGAGCAGGACATCTTTGCCTCATCTCAGCAGAAACTTGTGGACGTAAATAAACCAGTGGTGTTCGGATGTGTCGGGTGTGACTTTCATTGTCACAGTTACATTTTTTGTGGGTTTTTTAAATTGCCAAACTTATTTTTTTGTTAATGTGAGAAGGAATAACATATAAACAACTGGCGTATTTATCAAAACAGTACCATAGAACAAATTCAAAAGGTTGGCTACAAGTCCAATTTTATCAGTTCAAATACAGCCACTGAGGCAAGGATACAACACCAGCCTAAGCAGCAAAGTGCAGAGCAACATGCTTACCAACCACCAGCTAGGAGGTTAAGGGTCGAGATCTGGCATCTTATGATAATGCAAACATTGGACTTTTATCCTTATGGTATAAATGAGTAGCCTCAGTTGAAAGACCCTCTATTTGTTTTTAAAATATGTCCATGCAGCCATTGATGTTCCCAGTGGCTTCCTTAAACTCCCTATAGATTATGCATCTGCTTCATCCAATTTCTACTCTAACTCAACTAAAAACAATACAGTACATGGTGTGAATGTTGTATAACAGGAAGTTGAAAGATTGGAGCCCTCATTCAAAATAGAGAGGGAGGCTAAGTAGAGGTATTTTGAGATGGTTTTGGTATGTGGAGATGCTGCAATAGACTGTTCAGCTGGAAGAGTTCTACCAGGAAATCACAGCAACTTCACACAAATATGGAAAACAACTGTAAAACTGCAATGGAGGTCATGATGATGATGATCAATTCTTATGTCATCTATAGTCCCATCCTTTAGAACAAGTTACTCCTACCTTAAATGATCCACACTATTGTGCAGTACAACAACAACAAAAAAGAGCTTTAATTTATCAAACTTACTTGTATCCACTCATTTCTGGCAATTTTCACAGCAAAAACATAATGGTGGTATTGTCTATGTAATGATGGAACATAAATCTGTGTCAGCAGCACAAGTCTGGGAGTGGAAAAGTGTGATGGACTTCCATTTGTCATTTTCACTGCCACTCTGCAAGCTACGAGTCCGTAGTCTACATCATTACACTGAAATACAAATAAATCTATTAGCATTAAAATTCTTTTATGAAGTCCTTCTGACCACAAACACAATAATTCCTGTTCTTTCTAACCCATGACTCAGTACTGTATAATATATAGTACAGTACAGTTGGGTCTTCATTTATGCGGTCAATTGAACCCGTGGAGTACTGTGTAAAACGAGAAACGCGTAAATGAAATAACAGAACATATGGGATTAATTGAAATAGAGTGGGCCGACCCCCAAACTTCTTTTTTTGCGACACAATACCTATGTTGTATTAAAAATAGTATCTTAACTTTATGATGGAATGCACACACACACATAATATAGAAGAGAAATATCAATAAGAGAATAATATACCAGGTAAAAGAAAAATCAAGGTTTAACACTTACGTCAGGTTAGGTTAGAAAAATTCAAGGCTTAAAACTTACGAACTTACGTAAGATTAGGTTAGGTTAGAAGAAATCAAGGTTAGGTTAGGTTTAACACTTACGTTAGCAGAAGAGATGGGTCAGCATACGTTGGGGCTGGTTCCGAGGCAGAGGGCAGATTACTGGCCCTCAGGTGAATCACCGTCACTATCCACCATAGTTGTCAGGGCCTCCCTAACAAATCCCTCAAAGTCCATATCGTCACTGTCATGATACACCTTGATGTACGGCTCCATAGTCTGCAACAGCTGGTTATTGAAGACTTCATAGCGGTTATCGTAGGGGTCGTCGGAAAGGACGAGCTTGAGATTCTCTGCAAACTCGATGGCATCCTTAACATTACCATGCGTTAACTTGTGTTCTTCTCGGGATGACGCACCACCTGCCTCTTCACTGACGTGATCGTCTTCTAACATCTCGTCGGATCACCTCAGGATCCCTTGTCACCTCCATAATGTCGTCGTTGCTGGTCTCAGAGAAGCCTGCAGCTGTAACACTCTGCGCAGCTTCTCTTGCAAGGTCCACTGCCACTGCAACAGACTGAACCTCACCAGTCACAGGTTGACTCTGCCTCCCACCTGGGATACCTTGCAACACATGCCGCCATGCATGACGAATCGTTGCCACAGACAGCTGTTCCCATGCCTCCACCAAGAAATCAACAGCTTTCTTAACGCTAAATTTCTTCCAAAACTGTTTGACGCGAACTTCTTGATCCGCCAACTCTTGTTCCTCGTCGTCGCTCTGGCTATCACTATCAGTGTCACCCAGGTGACGCAACTCATTCTTGGTGTTGGTACAGTCGTTCAGGAGCTTAAACTTATTTGTTGAGAATGCAGCCTTAACGTTGCATATCAATTCCTGGTCCATGGGCTGGATTAACGACGTAGTGTTGGGAGGAAGGTAGACCACTTTTACGTTGGGGTGACGATCCAACAGTAGCGGCGAGTGTCCTGGTGCGTTGTCAAGGAGCAACAAAATGTTGAATGGAACATTCTGTTGCTCACAGAATTTCTTGACGTCGGGAACGAAACAGTCGTCAAACCAGGAGAGGGACACAGCAGTGAACATCCACGCCTTATGTGCGGTTAGCCAGTGGACATTTAGCTTGGTCATGTCCATGTTCTTGTAGGCGTGCGGCTTGCGTGTTGTGTGGATCACCGATAACTTGAGTTTACAGGAACAGGAGGTATTGGTGGTGAACAGGACTGTGATGCACTCCTTCTGCAACTTCCTGCCCCGACACTTGCTGGCAGACTTGACAACGAAGGTCTTGGTAGGTAACTTTTTCCAAAACAGACCGGATTCATCCATGTTGAACACCTGGTCGTCGGTGTACTGTCCTTCCTCCATAATGTCACGTAAGAATGGAGGAAAATCACTAGCCGCAACACAGTCAGCACTCGCTCCTTCACCACCAATGTTAATGTTAGTGATCTTGTTCCTCTTCTTAAACCCTTGCAGCCACCCAGAGGAAGCATTGAAGGGGTTGGGCTCTGCAATTCCCATCTTACGTGCCACTGCTACGTACAGTTCACGTGCGTAGTCCTGAACTGACCGCGTGTCAACCGCCATGCTCCGTCTTGCCTGACGAATCAAGTAGCTCACAAGTAAATTCTCCGTATTGAGCAGCACCTTGTTCTGGCAGTACTTCACCATTGAAGCACTTGCGGACTTTGTGATGTTCATATGTTCTTTTATCTTGACGGCATCCTTCTTGATGGTGCGGATCGTAGACTCGTTAACGCCATGCTGGGGCGCCAAATCAACCTGTCTTGTTCCTTTTTCTAACTCTTGTACGATCTTGTACTTAACTTCGTAACTTAGGGCAAAACACCTCAACTGCCCATTCATTAAAGAGCTGTCTTGTCACCCATGCCTTATGGTTGGACTTCCAATAAACTCCAAGCCGTCCTCTTACCACTTTTTGTTCCTTGAACACCCTGGGGTTCTCATGAGTGGTAGACAAGCATAGGCTTCAGTCGGAAATCCCCTGAAGCATTGGCACCAAGCAATAGAGTGAGACGGTCTTTCATGGGTTTATGCCCAGGTAAAGAGGCTTCATCTCTGGTGATGAATGTCCTTTTGGGCATCTTTTTCCAGAACAGCCCAGTTTCGTCCACATTGAACACTTGCCGTGGAAGATAATTTTCTGTATCCACCAGTTCTTTTAATTGCACTAAAAATTTTGCTGCCCCTTCCTTATCAGCACTGGCAGCCTCACCATGCCTAACAACACTAAAAATTTAACTTCTTTTCTTAAATTTTTCGAACCAGCCCTTGCTGGCAGTAAACTCTTCAGAGTCTGTGCCTGAAGAACCAGGTTGATCTGCCTTTTAATGTTCGTAAATCTCCCTGGCTCTTTCACAAATCAATTCGGTCGAAACTGAATCATCTTTCATCTGTTTTTCCCTAATCCAAATGAGAAGTAACCTCTCAGTTTCTGCTATTAGAGATCTACCTTTGAACATTCTGGTAGATTTGTCTCTCAATTTCACTTCCTTGAATTTGTCTTTCTGTGAAAGAATTGTCGACACAGTTGATGTCGACATGCCATATTCTTTGCTAAGCACATTTGTTCTTATGCTTTCTTCATGTTTCTTAATAATTTCTTGTTTAACCTGGATTGAAATCGCCCTTCTAGATTTCTTTCGACCCATGCTGGATTCCATAACAATTTCACCACTAAAATTTTATGTTTAATTGCTGTAAATAAAGAATATTTTCTTTAAATCAACATTGCACTGTGCTATATATCATCAATATGTAAAATAAATTTCAAAATGACTCATAATTTCACTGTAAAAATGAAAAAATAGTTTATGTTGAAGAGAGTTTGAAGCAAGATGTTACCTCCACTGAAAAGTCACAGAGACTGACGCCTGTTTGGTGTGTTGACAGGCTGTTTGGCACGCTAAAAACTAGTTTCCCTGTACAGTACAGTGAGTTCTGCTATAACGCGTATTTTGTCAACGCGAATTGGCTCTAACGCGATTGATGAATAGAGGAACAATATTTGCAAAACGCGAACGTGTTTGCTCTAATGCGATTCCACTTGAATGGTTGTTGTGGCTTGGCACGGGGTTATGCAGCGTTTACAGTTCACGTTCGACATCATATGTTCAATTGATTGATGTGTTTTGTTTGTGAAGAATTGCAGAAATAATTTATGTAATATTTATGTGTGTGATCTCTCTCTCTCTCTCTCTCTCTCTCTCTCTCTCTGTATGAATGGAATTCGTGGTTTAGAGTGAGTGATGCGAATGTCGTAACATTACCACGCTGATGGCGCCTGAATACTACTTAAACACATCACTACTATGTTAATTGATCATTGTATAATAAATTCATTCACTCATAATTTCAAATTCCCTTTTCATCCTGTGTCATATACAGAAATATTTGAGTCCCTGAGCGAGTACACAAAAAGAAAACGGAGGACTAAGACATCCTGAAGTGGATAGAGAACGGACATCTCTACTGGGGGACTCAAACGTTTCTCATGTTTTGTGGGCGCTGTAGCATAATATGAATAAAATGTAAATTACAATTTACACACATATATATATATATATATATATATATATATATATATATATATATATATATATATATATATATATATATATATATATATATATGCAAGTAAATCACTGTAGGTGCGCGTGATCTAGGTATATGCTGATAACCACAAGGAAAGAAGAAAACAGGAAGTTCCGAAGCGCTTTCGTGTAATTCACATCTTCTATACTCACCCCTGAAGATGTGAATTACACGAAAGCGCTTCGGAACTTCCTGTTTTCTTCTTTCCTTGTGGTTATCAGCATATATATATATATATATATATATATATATATATATATATATATATATATATATATATATATATATATATATATATATATATATATATACAGTTGTACCCCACTTAACGCGGTCGATAGAACCCAGAGGGTCCTGCGTTAAGTGAAATCCGCGTTAAGTGAACAACAGAATATATGGGATTAATTCCAATAGAAACCGGCCTGACCCCCAAACTCCACTTTTTGACGACACATAACTATGTTGTTGTAAAAATAACATCTTAAATTTATGATGGTACATGCACACAATTAATACTTAAGAGAAATAGAGAAATACAGTCGCCAAGTTAATGTCCATTCAAATAATGGACTCAACTCCCTCCCCCTCTTCTCACACTACACTACTGGCTCTTCCCTCTCTGAGAAATTTTTGGGGGAAAACCACTAAATTTTAATATATAATACCTCAAACTAAAGTTAGGATAATACAATTGACATTGCTGGATTCCTTGTAAGACCAGGAATATTTTGAATATAAATGTCATATATTTTGCACAAAAGATAACATAGTTACTCAGAGAAAACATTTTATCTAATATTTGTATGTCTAATGCAAAATATATGATGTTTATATTCAAAATGATCACCAAATTATAAGAATTCCAGCAATGTAAATTATATTCTGACCGGGTAATTTGTATGAATTTTATGAGCTAAAACAAATATCTTCAGTTAATAAAAAAAAAAATATTCTTCACGACACTATCTGTCAATCAAAGTACCCCACCTTGCCTCCCCCCCTCTTCCAACCGCGCGGTCAGTCCCAACCCTCCCCCCCACCCCCCACCAATCCTCCCTTCAAGAGATGTTGGGTGAAAAAAATAAATTCTAACATTTTGTTGTAAATAATACCTCAGATTAAAGTTAGGATAATATAAATGACATTGCTGGATTCCTTGTAAGACCAGGAATATTTTGAATATAAATGTCATATATTTTGCACAAAAGAGAACATATCTACTCAGAGAAAACATTTTATCTAAAATTTGTATGTCTAATGCAAAATATATGATGTTTATATTCAAAATGATCATCAAATTATAAGAATTCCAGCAATGTAAATTATATTCTGACCGGGTAATTTGTATGAATTTTATGAGCTAAAACAAATATCTTCAGTTAATAAAAAAAAAAAAATATTCTTCACAGGGAAACAGATGGTCGGTCGGTCCCTTCCTCCCCCCACCAACCGTCCCAAGGAGATGTGTGGGAAAACCAGAATATTTAACTTTAGTAATAAATAATACCTCAAACTAAAGTTAGGATAATATAATTGACATTGCTGGATTCTTTGTAAGACCAGGAATATTTTGAATATAAATGTCATATATTTTGCACAAAAGAGAACATATCTACTCAGAGAAAACATTTTATCTAAAATTTGTATGTCTTATGCAAAATATATGATGTTTATATTCAAAATGATCACCAAATTATAAGGATTCCAGCAATGTAAATTATATTCTGGCCGGGTAATTTGTATGAATTTTATGAGCTAAAACAGGCAGTCAAGCAGGGTGGCGGTTGGGTCAAATCTAAAAATAGCGTCTCGAGCCGGACACTCACCGCGTATATGTGGAAAAAATCCGTGTTAAGTGAAAGTTCAGCTCTGGCGAGGAACCGCGTATATGAAAAAACGCGTTAAGTGAAACTGCGTTAGCCGGGGTAATAATGTATGTATATATATATATATATATATATATATATATATATATATATATATATATATATATATATATATATATATATATATATATATATATATGCTGATAACCACAAGGAAAGAAGAAAACTCGAAGTTCCCAAGCGCTTTCGTGTAATTCACATCTTCAGGGGTGAGTACAGACTAGTATACAGGTAGTCGTCGACTTACGACCTATGCGACTTACGTCTGTTCGACTTTACGACCGGCGGTACGACAGTTTTGGCCCCAGCCCCAGTGTAAATAATAAACCAATTGTACTGTAGTATGCAGTGATTTACTTAAACCTGACGACCGTAACAATAATGAACAAAGAAAATGTTGATAAAATATGACTTAAAGATGATTATATTATCATTACACATTACAGTATAATATACGTAAGGTAATTATAACATAGGCCGACTTACGACCAGATCAACTTACGACCGGTCGGCCGTAACCAATCTAGGTCGTAAGTCGACGACTACCTGTATATATATATATATATATATATATATATATATATATATATATATATATATATATATATATATATATATATATATATATATATAGACAGGTTGTACCTCTCTAGTCCGGCAACCTCGGGACCTGACCGGTGCCGGACCATGGAAATTGCCGGACCATGGAAATTCACCCTTTTCCTGGATAGATAGTGACTTGTGCTTATGCCTGGAAGCACTAGCACCACTTTTTCTGCATCATGGTCTCTTTGAAGACATATTGAAGGGTTAAATGTCGTACAGTAGCTTCTCAAATTCCGCGAGTTTTTAATTCTTAACGTATTTTATTGGAACACACAAAAAAATAAATAAATAAAAATTTTGACGGCGGAAACTTGAATTTCGACGGGTTTGAACGGCCCGCCAACGTGCAGACGACGTGCAAAATCGTGTAAACAGGGTCATTTCCCTTATGTACAAAAGATACATTATTGTTTATTACTGAATGTCTTTTTTATTGAATTAATGTTTATGTGTGCAAAATGAGCAATAAAATTCATTAATAATACGTAGAATATTAAAACACACGAGGAAATGACACAGCATTGTTTTTGTTGATTACAAAACCAGTGACTGACTGGTTCTACATATAAAACTGAAGAAAATAAGACCTTGGTTGTAGCTGTAGTAAAATTAATATGGTTGTTTTAAGTAATATTATTTAATGTTAATAAATGGAACAATAGAAGTAGCTAGCGATAATGGTAAAGAAAAAAGAGAGATCGCATATGTAAGTGCGCATGCGCACACGTGAAAACATATCGTCATTACTTTACATAAGAATATGAAAGCAACACTAATTTACTGTTCATATATATTTTAATTAATGTTTCTAAAATTGTTTTTGTTGAATTAATGTACGTGTGTGCAAAATTAACAATACAATTTATTAATAATACGTGGAATATTAGAGGAGACGAGACAGCTGCTGGCATTGTTTATGTTAAAGCTTACGAAACCAGTGACTGATTGGTTCTACATATAAAACTGAAGAAAATAAGACCCTGATTGTAGCTGTAGTAAAATTAATGCAAAAAATGAATATGGTTGCTTAAAGTACCTGTAATTTTATTTAATGTTAATAAATGGAACAATATAAGTAGCTAACCATTAATGGTAAAAAAAAAGTGAGACTGCTCGTATGTAAGTGCGCACATGTGAAAATATATCGTCATTACTCTACATAAGAATATGAAAGCAACACTTATTTACTGCTCATATATATTGAAGGGTTAAATGTTGTACTCTGTATAGACAAGCAGATTCAGATTTCAGATTTGCCCCCGAGGGGGCTAGTTTATTGGGCACCCCCTTACATCCTGTGCAAGGTGAAGCGCAGAAGCGTATACAGCGCCCAACAGGGAAGTATGAAAAGTTCATACTTGCCTTTATGACTACTTATCATATCATATACGGTATCACAGTACTCATTGTTCTACAAAAAATACCGGTAATAAAAACCTTTTCGATATTTCACACGTAATATAATACCCGGTAATCTACTTCAACCTCCTATTGTTTACACCGACGCATGACGCACCACCAACTGTTGAGTATCAATCAGCTAGACGGTACACGTGTTTTTCGAATCGTTTTATGTTAAAAAACTGTTACATCACACGTATATTTTACCTAAACTGCGCCTGAATGAATACATTCTCGGAAATAAATAGTAGTTCTGCTGAAACGTGATGTATTTTAATGTAAAATGGGATAAAATACATGACGAAAACAAAAGATTTTACCTAACCTTCCGATGATCAAGAGAAGTTACTCATTTTTTTTAATAGTTTTTGTTAAAATACTGTTATATTACAATGGTATTCTATTCATACTGCGCTTGATATAATGCATTCACGGAAATGTAATATTTTTGCTGAAATTGCATACGTATTACAGTGGAAAGTGCGATAAAATCGTGACGAAAACAATGACTTTCGCTTTCGTTCGTTCAAAAGATGTTACCGAAATCGCTTTTCGATTGGATTTCAGTTAAAAAACCGTTGTATTACAATAATATTCTCTCCTAATTGACTTGAATAAATACAGTGACCCCTCATTAACGAACACCTCGGTTAACGTAATTTCGATAAGCGAACTGCCTTCCATAAGGATCTTCAATTCGGTTAACGAAAAAAAATTTGGTTAACGAAGTTCTTACGAACCGACCTCAACATGTTTTCGCTTGCACTGACCGGGCAACCAGCTTTAGTATCAGTCAGCCAATACATTAATCGGTTCTAGGGTTTAAATTCCTTACTATTTTAGCAAATATCAAGAAGTTTATACTATTCAATAATTTTAAAAGTTTAATATTCAATTTTTTAGTCATTTTAACAATTAGTGAACATAATTGAAGGCAAAGTGACTAGTTTAATGTGCGGCATCCAGCCTCTTAACACAGCAAACAGGAGTTAGTCTCTTTCTGTTTTCACTGGAGGTAACATCTTGCTTGAGACTCTCTTCAACTAAACGCTTTTTTTCTGTGTTTCCAAGCAAATTATTGGTCATTTTGAAATATATTTTACATATTGACAATATATAATGCAGTGCAGTGTTGATTTAAAGAAAATAATCTTGAATTACACCAGAGAACTAAAATTTTATGGGTGAAATGGCGCCATGGGGTGACTTCTCTTCCACCCCAATGCCTTCTCTTCTTCCTTCTTCTCCACCCCCATTCTAAATACCATCATCATCATGATCATCCACGAGCCTTCTACATACACACCTCAAAGTAAGTGAACTTTTCTACCATTTTTGTTGAATTTAAGAAATTTTCGGTGAGCTGGAACCAATTACCCAAAAACCCATTGAAACAATGGTTTCGGTTAACGAACGACCTTCTTGAACGGATTGAGTTCGTTAACGGAGGGGTCACTGTACTACGATGCCATATTTCTGAATATTTTTATTAAAATCCATCCAAATCATTTTCCTTGTCATCGTCTCCAGCACCAAACAGCTTCTCCCAGTCCTCTCCTTGAACAGGGCTAGAGGGTACGTGTTTTTCGAATAGTTTTCAGTTAAAAAACTGTTACATCACACGTATATTTTACCTAAACTGCGCCTGAATGAATATATTCTCGGAAATAAATAGTAGTTCTGCTGAAACATGATGTATTTCAATGCAAAATAGGATAAAATACATGACGAAAACAAAAGATTTTACCTAAGATTTCGATGTTCTTGAGATGTTATTCGTTTTTTTACTAGTTTTCGGTTAAAATACTGTTATACAGTGACCCCTTGTTTAACGAACGCCTCGGTTAACAAAATTTCGGTTAACGAACTGCCTTTCAAAAGGATCTTCAATTCGGTCAACGAAAAAAAATTCGGTTAACGAATTTCTTACGAACCGACCTCAACATGTTTTCGCTTGCACTGACCGGGCAACCAGCTTTAGTATCAGTCAGCCAATACATTAATCGGTTCTAGGGTTTAAATTCCTTACTATTTTAGCAAATATCAAGAAGTTTATACTATTCAATAATTTTAAAAGTTTAATATTCAATTTTTTAGCCATTTTAACAATTATTGAACATAATTGAAGTTATAGTGACTAGCTTAATGCGCGGCATCCAGCCTCTTAACACAGTAAACAGGCGTTAGTCTCTCTGTTTTCACTGGAGGTAACATCTTGCTTGAGACTCTTCAACTAAACGCTTTTTTTCTGTGTTTCCAAGCAAATTATTGGTCATTTTGAAATTTATTTTACTTATTCACAATATATAATGCAGTGCAGTGTTGATTTAAAGAAAATAATCTTGAATTACACCAAGAGAACTAAAATTTTATGGGTGAAATGGCGCCATGGGGTGACTTCTCTTCCACCCCAATGCCTTCTCTTCTCCCTTCTCCTCCACCACCATTCTAATTCCCATCATCATCATCATTATCCAGGAGCCTTCTACATACCCCCCTCAAAGTAAGTGAACTTCTCTACCATTTATGTTGAATTTAGGAAATTTTCGGTGAGCTGGAACCAATTACCCTAAACCCACTGAAACAATGGTTTCGGTTAACAAACTTTTCGGTTAATGAAGGACCTTCTTGAACGGATTGAGTTCGTTAAACGAGGGGTCACTGTATTACAATGATGTTCTATTCATACTGTGCTTGATATAATACATTCACGGAAATGTAATATTTTTGCTGAAATTACTTACGTATTACAGTGGAAACTGGGATAAAATCGTGACGAAAACAATGACATAGAAATATAATGCGATATTAACCCCTAAATCGGTTAATTTGGACAATCGGCTAAAACGGACAACCTCCCCCCCCCCCCTATTAGTCCGAATTAACGAGGGTCGACTGTATAGTCGGCGTTTAACATACGCGGGGGTTACGTAACAGAGATACCCGTGGATGTTAAAAATCTACGTATATGTGCTGCCCCCCCCCCCCCCCCAAAAAAAAACCTGGTCCCCCCATGTCCTTATTTACCGTATATACCTGTGTGTAGTTCAAGTCTTTAAGACCAAATTATTTGGCAAAAAATTGGGGGGGTCGACCTCTAAACGGGTAACAGTTTCGTTAGGTTGAAAAATATTTACCAGTAACTGCCAGTAAACAATGGAAATGACACACCAACACACCACCAGCTGTGAGTGTCGGTACAGTTGCTAGGGCAGATCTCTTGCGTCATCATAGCAAGCCCAAAGTAGCCAAATGCATGGTATGGTATGCACAGGACGATGTAAAACATAAAGTATTCATTTTTTAAAGTTTATTTACAGATACTGTACATAAATTTTTGTTCATTACATTTGAAATATCAATCTTTGTTAATTAAATTTGAAACAAAAGAAAACTACGATACCGTATTTCTAAATACCTGGTATTTTCATTAAAATATTACATCACAAGTATATTTTACCTTAACTGTGACTGAATGAATATAGGTATTCGCAGAAATAAATATGGAAATATAATATTTTTGCTGGAATGACGTACATATTACAGTGGAAAGACGAAAACAATGACTTTCGCTTTCTTTCGTTATTCAAAAGATTTTACCGTAATCGCTTTTCGAATGGTTTTCAGTTAAAAAACTGTTGTACTCGTACTGTATTACAATAACATTCTATCCTATCAGTAGCCTTATAATCCACAACTGAAAACCATTCGAAAAGCAATTACGGTAACATCTTTTGACCGAAAGAAAGAGAAATTCATTGCTTTCGCTACAATTTTATCCCACTTTCCACTGTAATACGTACATCATTTCAGCAAAATATTACCTTTCCATGTTCTCAGAAATAAATGGTAGTTTTACTGAAACGTAATGCATTTCAATGTAAATTAGGATAAACTACATGAATGTTCAAGATATGTTACTCGTTTTTTTAGTAGTTTTCGGTTAAAATACTCTTATATTAGTGATATTCTATTCATACTGTGCTTGATATAATATATTCACAGAAATGTAATATTTTTGCAACTACAATGCTGATGTCAACACAAGCATGGTTATAGCGAGACTGACTGAGTGGGGGAGAGCTATGCGTGTGTGTGTGAGGTTGCGGGAGCGGGCGGTGTCCCGTGTTCGGTGCCGCGCTCGAGTTGAATGGCGCGCGATTTGAATGTACTTCAATTACTTCAATGTACAGAATATTCCTCCAGCGGGGCAATCCGCGAATTTACAAATCCGTGTATTATAAACCCGTGTATGTTAAGGGCCGACTGTACTTCAATTATGTTAAATAATTGTTAAAATGACTAAAAATTGTAATATAAGACTTTTAAAATTATTGAATAGTACATACTTCTTGATATTTACTAAAATAGTAAGGAATTAAAGCCCTAGAACCGATTACTGTATTGGCGGACAAATACAACAGCTAGTGTGCAAGCGAAAACATGTTGAGAGGCGCTTGTAAGGAATTCGTTAATCGAGGGAATGCTCGTTAACCAAAGTTAAGAATCTTATGGAAGGTAATTCGTTAACCGAAATTTTGTTAAATGAGGCGCTCGTTAACCAAGGGATCACTGTACATTGCTTTTTTAAGGCTTACTATGCTTGCTTTATATGTCTGCTTTATTTTCTTGCTTGGCAGTGTGCAGTACAGATATATATCACGGGTAGATGGGAGTTTTTTGGGGGTGGCCGGTATCTAACCCCCTGAATTTGTTATGTTCTTATGGGATTAATTGCTTCGATAACCATTGAATCACTAACCAACGAAGAAGACATGACGTGAGTAATTCAGTGGGACTCAGAGCATCATGAGGCGCTCGTTGACCCCAATAGGCATTTCAGTTGGTCTATGTAAAATGGATTGGCAAATAGCAAAGCCAACCCCATAAATGCAGTTTCTCTCTGTGGTGGTGCAGGAGAGCAGGCTGCAACCACACATCTTGGCTCTCCCTTTTCCTGATCCAGTGTTGCAAGTGTTTCAATGACTGGGGAGAAGGAGTTTCATGGACTGCTGATAGCCCAGTTTGTCGAGTTTCACCTTAGTAACCTGTCCATCATGCATTGCCTTCATCCGCATTGCAGTGTAATATGGCAGGGAGTGAGGAGAGTTAAAACTGCAGACAACGCACAAACTGGCTGTCACCCCTTTCACCCACACCTGTTGCCAGGCATAGCAAGGCATACATATGGGAGAAATACATGACCTTTTCTCTCTTCACTTGTTTCCTGGCATACGTATGGGAGAAATACATGACCTTTTCTCTCTTCACTTGTTTCCTGGCATACGTATGGGAGAAATACATGATTCTCTCTTCACTTGTTTGGGTGCCTTCCCGCGGCTGGATGAAGGTGGTTGACGGTGTTTGGGAGCTCGGCGTAAACACTTATAGTTGACAAAGCAGTTTTCACTACGCGCTCGAGAAGGAAGGGAGGGAGGGAAGTAAGGAAAGAGGAAGAGAGGTAGAAAGGGGGGAGACACGATGACTGTATTGAGAGGCAGACAGGTGGAAAAGACGCTGAGTAAGGCTCGACAGATATAGGGGGCACAGCGAGGACTAAGGCAACACACAAAACTCTCCGCATTCCATACTGGGCCGCAGAAGTGGAGGCAGAGAAGGAGATGGGAGACGGGCGAAGGAGGTAGGAGATAGTGGGTCATCGTGCGTGGTAGTTGGACGGTAATAAATAGAAGTTTTATCGTGCAGGAGGTAGAGAGGGGAATCATATGAGCGAAAGGGGGTGTGCCATGGAGTATAGTGGGGAAAAGGGGGAAGACACGGGCAATGGGGGGCAGGGAGCTGGAAGGCGTAAGGTACGTGAGGAAACATGATAACAACTTTTTGCAAGCAGTTGGAACAATAGGTAAACACGGTTTTTTAGGGAGGATAAGCAGGATGAGCGCGACAGGGATTGGCATGGCTGAAATAGTAGGCGAAAAACACGGAAAAAGTAGGGAGGGAGCAGGATCGAAAGGCATATAGTATAATTAGCTACTGTATTTACTGGAGAAGGGGAAAAAGGGAGACGAGTGCAATCCCATTGTTCCTTCCTCCGAAGAAATGAGTGTGGTAGGTCCATGTAAAGATGAAGGATCTCATCAGGTGTTTGAATATTGTATAAAGTGGTCTCTTGGTTAACGAACGGTTCAGTTAACAAAATTTCGGTTAACGAATTTCCTTCCATAAGAATCTTCAATTCGGTTAACGAAAAAAATTTTATTAACGAAATCCTTACGACAACATGTTTTGGCTTGCGCATCAGCTGGTAGGCTAGTCCGCCAATACAGTAATAGGTTCTCGGCTTACATTCCTTTCCATTGGAGTAAATATCAAGAAGGTTGTGCTCTTTAATATTTTTGCAAGTTTTATATTAAAATTATTAGTCATTTTAACATATATTTAACATAATTGAAAATACTGTATATGCAGTACAGGGAACGAGTTTTTGTGCGCCCATCAGCCACTTCACTCACTGTAAGGAGTTTGTTTAACTCTCTATATAGTGGAGGAAACATTTAACATATTGATAATATATAGCACAGTGCAGTGTTGATTTAAATGAAATAATCTTTAATTACAGCTAGTGAACTTAAAATTTTAGTAGTGAAATTACTGTATTGAATCCAACATGGGTCCAAAGAAATCTAGAAAGGTGATTTAAATTCAAGTGAAACAGGAAATTATTAAGAAACATGAAGAAGGCATTACAACAAATGTACTAAGTAAAGAATATGGCATGTCAGCATCAACTGTGTCGACAATTCTTGCGCAGAAAGAAATGTTTAAAGAAGTGAAAGTGAGAGATAAATCTACCAGAATGTTTAAAGGTAGATCATTAATTGCATAAAGAGAGAGGTTACTTTTTATTTGGAATAAAGAAAAATAAATGAAAGGAGATTCAATTTCTATTGAATTTATTTGTGAAAGAGCCAGGGAAATATACGAGCATTTGAAGGAAGATCAACCTAGTTCTTCTGAAACTGACTTTGAAAAGTTTAGGATCAGCAAGGGCTGGTTCAATAAATTTAAGAAAAGAAGTGACATTTTCAGTGTTGTTAGGCATGGTGAAGCTGCCAGTGCAAGTGCAAGTGTTCAATGTGGATGAAACTGGGCGGTTCTTGAAGAAAATGCCCAAAAGGATATTCATCACCAGAGATGAAGCCTCTTTACAGGGGCATAAATCCATGAAGGACCGTCTCACTCTGTTGCTTGGTGCCAATGCTTCAGGGGAATTCCAACTGAAGCCTATGCTTGTCTACCACTCTGAAAACCCCAGGGTGTTGAAGCAACAAAAGGTGGTAAGAGGACAATTTGGAGTTTATTGAAAGTCCAACCGTAAGGCATGGGTATCAAGACAGCTCTTTAATGAAAGGGCTGTTGAGGTGTTTTGCCCTTCTGTGAAGAGTTATCTAACCACCAATAAACTCCCTTTAAAGGCTCTTCTCCTTCTGGATAATGCCCCTGGTCATGACCCTGAACTTGCCAGCACTTTGGAGGCTCGATTTGACTTTGTCAAAGTGTTGTTTTTGCCTCTCAACACTACATCAATTTTGCAGCCAATGGACCAAAATGTAATCAGCAACTTCAAGAAGCTGTACATGAATAAAATGTTCAGAAGGTGTCATCAGGCAACTTCCACTGATCCATCACTGGCACAGTTCTGGAAGATGCAATACATCCTGGAGGCTGTAAAATTGATAGTGTCATCATGGCAAGAAGTCTCCATTCGATCCCTGAATTCTGTTTGGAAAGCACTATGGCCATCAGCAGTCCATGATTTTGAGGGATTTGAGTTAGAAACACGGTTGGACAAGGAGATTGTGTCCATTAGTCAGACTTGAAGTGGAGGAGGATGATGTTGAAGAGCTTGTGATGTCTAATGAGCAGGAACTTACTCCTGAAGACTTGAAACAACTGGATGAGATGCTAGAAACAGACAGTTGTGAGGAAGAAAGGGAAAGTGATGACCATAAGTCTTCTTCAGAATTAAAAGATGTTGTTCACCACTGGGAGATGTTCAGGAAACTGGCTTCGAGGCACCCTGATGTGAAAAAAACAGAACCTATTTTGTGTACTGTTGACGACAAATTGGTCTCCTTCTTCAAGAACCAGCTAATGATCAGGAGAAATGCCCCACAACGAAAAATTGACAGTTTCTTCTCTAAAAGACAGCGTGAGAAAGATGCTTCCCCTCAGCCTTCCGCTTCAAAAAGGAGAGAGGATTTTCTTGTTGAAGAATCTGTCAGTCCAGAGGTTCCTGACATTATTATGGAAGGTGACTCGCCTTCCAAGAAGCAGTAAAATGCTTCTCCTCCACCCCCACTTCCTTCTCTTCTCCCTTCCCCACTTCAAATTCACATCAGCATCATCAACTAGGAGCCTTCTACATACACACTTCAAAGTAAGTGTACTTTACTGCATTTTTTTTACTTTGTATATAATTTTCGGTGAGCTGGAACCAATTACCCAATATCCCATTGAAACAATGGATTCGGTTAACGAACGACCCTCTGGAATGAATTGTGTTCGTTAACTGTGGGACCACTGTATACTGCATTGACTTGGTTGTCTTTTTTTTCAATTGAATAGGCTTTAGTTTCCTGTTTTTTAAAGTTTGTAGATATGCAAATCCCCTTTCAGATGTACAGTATTACAGGGTGAGAATCCTATACCTGTACAGTGGACCCTCGGTTAGCGAACGGTTCGATTAACGAATTACCTCCCATAGGATCTTCAATTAACGAAATCCTTACGAAGATCACATTTTGTTGTGCACATCAGCTGATAAACTAGTCTGCCAATTCAGTAATCTGTTCTATGTTTACATTCATTTCCAGTGGCAGTAAATATCAAGAAAGTTGTACTCTTTAATATTTTTGCATTTTTTACATTACAGTATACAGTAATTATTAGTCATTTTAACATGTATTTAACATATTGATAATAAATGCAGTACAGGGAATTAGTTTTTTGTGCGCCCATCAGCCGTTTGACTCACCCACCGGGAGTCAGTTGGGCTTTGTATACAGTGGAGTGAACATCTATTTTGTTGGTGTCTTGAATATTTTGCATTTTTCATTGAAATTATTGGTCATTTTGAAATTTAGTTAACATATTGATAATATATAGAGCAGTGCAGTGTTGATTTAAATAAAATATTCTTGAATTACACCAAGTGAACTTAAAATTTTATGGGTGAAATGACGGCATCAAGCATGGGTCCCCGGAAAGGTGATTTCTCCTCCATCCCCACTTCCTTCTCTTCTCCCTTCCCCTCCACCTCCACTTCTAATTCCCATCATCATCATCAACCAGGAGCCTTCTACATGCACACCTCAAAGTAAGTGTACTTTACTGCATTTTTTTTTTACTTTGTATGTACTTTTCGGTGAGCTGGAACCAATTACCAAATATCCCATTGAAACAATGGATTCATTTAACGAACGACCCTCTGGAACGAATTGTGTTCGTTAACCGAGGGACCACTGTACAGTTCGTCCCCGAATTACGTACATCCGAATTACGTACAAACAGCCGATACGTACATCGTTTCTGAAGTCTTTAATTGCAAAAATATTGTCTTAAAAGGGCTAGCAATTTTTAAATTTGGCGGGCGAGCCAGCCGCACCGCGCCGCCACTATCACTGACCATGCAGACGACACGCTAGACGCACCAAAACAACAAGTGTGGTCATTGTGCATACAGTACTTCTCCTGTGAATTTCTGCCCTATTTTGTACACTTTACTCTGTGTGCAATGACTGGTGTAAAGCGTAAGAGTGGTGAAGCCAGTGGGAGTGCTACGAAACGTCAAGCAATCTCACTAGAGGTAAAAATGGACATAATAAAACTGCTTGAAAGTGGTGAAAAGTTGACCAATGTTGCCCGCAAATTTAACCTGAGTCGGTCAACTGTTAATACAATTGATAAGGGCAAAGAAAAGATCAAGGAACATGTGAAATCTGCAGTGCCAATGCAATCTACGATTATAACTAAAAGAAGAGGGAAGGTTCTGGAAGAAATGGAAAAATATCTTGCGCTGTGGATCGAGGACTGCACACAAAAACGTAAGCCTCTGTGTCTCAGAGTAGTGTTCAAAAGCTTACCGTCCTCTGGCGCGCCGGTCCCAGAGAGGACGGCGCTGTACAGGACGTTTAATACAACATCTCTACAGAAATGCATAAACATGAAATTAACGCATCGGCGACTTTTGCCGGTCGGAACAACGCATCGGCTACTTTTGCCGGTCGGAACTCACGTCGAGTGAGGTGTGAGTGCAGACCGTCCTGTGGCGCGCCGGTACCTGGTAAGGTTTTGACCCCTGTTGGAGTCTCAGTATGATTCAGGAGAAAGCCCTAAGTCTTTTCAACGACCTAAAGAAAGATCACCCTGATGATACTGTGACATTCAATGCTAGCAATGGGTGGTTTAACCGATTCAAGGTGCGAAATAAGCTGCATAATGTTCGAGTGACTGGTGAGGCGGCGAGTGCTGATTGGAAAACAGCACAGGATTTTCCAGATAACATTATAGGGTTGGGGGATTTTCGAGTTAAGTACATTTCGAGTTAAGTACAACCTTTTGGTCCCCATTATGTACGTAACTTGGGGACTTACTGTAGTTAGACTCAAATCCCATAATAGCTTTGCGTTTGAACACATTTTGATTTTATTTGGAGCATCATTGGATTCTTAAGTGAACTGCATTGTCCTATTCTTATTGTTCGTCCTCAAGGAGAAGCTAACCATCTTGTCTATCAACTGCGTAATTATGGCGCCATGTTCGGATTGTTCAATATTATATCACAAGTTAGTTATCTATGCTTATGGAGGATCAAGACTGTTTTCAAGAGTTCAACGAGACCTGCGGTGTATTGGTCAGCATGCTCGCCTCGCTTCCAAGCTCACCTATGCCTCCCCCACCTGGTCTTCCTCCCTAAATGCCACACAACGTAAACACCAAGAAAAAGTGCAAAAGAGGGCATGCAAGATTATTCTCTCTCCTTCCTACTCCACATATCAAGAAGCGCTCAACACACTGACCCTTTCGACTCTCACTGACCATCACCACGACCTCATCTGCAAATTTGGTAAGAAGCTTCTACACCATCCTCGACACCGGCTCCTACTACCACCTGAGATCCCTAGCCCGAGAATTGCTGTTCGACACCACAACCGAATCCAGCCCACACGTGCACGAACTGATCGCTATAAGAACAGCCCAGTCCTAACCATTGTAAAAATTATCAATAACATGTAATAAACCAGTGTATTCACTCCCAGTAAACACTACTTCTTGCACTGTCACTATGTTGAAATGCACTGTAGTTTGAGCTTTTCCCCATCTAGTTATTATATATCTTATTTGTATCACTTATATTACTTGTATATTATTTGTAATTCGAAACCCATTCCCCAAATATGTAACTGTGTATTTTCAGCCTTCTGGCTGCCAAGCTCTTTCAATAAACCGTAAATTATTATTATTATTAAGCGAGCGGATCAGGGTCCGATCCCCAGGTAGGGAGTCTAGTATGTTTTGGCCCAGCCATTTGGGCACTGGCGATTTGGCACTGTCGTTTGGGCGCTAGCCCATTTGGCGACGGACGTTTTGGTGCTAAGAACATTGTTTATTTGGAAAACTGGTTTTTATTCCACATATTTTTAAATTCAAGAGTTGATACGCAAAGTAACATTTGTATCTGACTTTGAAACTAACGGAACTAAACAACGGACCTCTAATACCCACTACTACCAAACTACTCAATTACTAAACCTCGTTTAGCTGTTTGCTCAGGCGACAGATGGCGCTATTGTTCCTGCCAACAGGTGACGTCAGAGTTCCTCCTTAGTCTCAGCTGTGTTTGCTGCGGTTGCGCTGCCACAACTGTTTCGTTCTTTTGCCATCTTTTTATATTTTGTTTAACTAAATACCCTTCATTTATGCATATGATGGCTGAGGAAGTATTAACGAAATGTGGTAAAGAAAAATTTGAGAATACTCGTAATGGATTCTTCTACGTCTTTGACAAAGCAAGCAAAGCTTATAGGAGTTGAAATTTTGGCGTTGTGAGCAAAAAAATTGGTGCAAAGCAAGGCTGCATACTAAAGCTGGAGAGGTGGTAAGGGAGCTGAACATCCATTGGCATGAAGCTTCTGGTGCACAACTAGAGGTTGCACTTGTCAAAACTAATATAAAAAAAGAGAGCAGCGGAGACTCTCGAGTCACCAACTGTAGTTGTTAATGAATGTTTGACAGACATATCCCAAGCTAGTCTAGCCCCCATTCCTAACATATCTGCTTTGAGAAAAATATTACGTAGAAAGCGTAATTTAGTGAACAAAGCCCCCACCAATCCAACCGATTTACAACAATTAGTTCTGCCAGAATGCTACAAATTATATGTCCCTCAACCAGGAGTGGATGAAAACTTTTTATTGTGTGATGGTGGACCAGGCCCTGATCGGATATTAATCTTACGAAGAGCGAGCTGGCTCCAACATTTAGTGACATCTGATATGTGGTTTGTCGATGGCACATTCAGTATTGCTCCCAGCCTCTTTTCTCAGATTTATGTAATTTTGGTCAAAAAAACATGAAAGAGTTCACCCTATAGTGTATGCTTTTTTGCCTAACAAGCAAAGCACCACATACGTGAGAATGTTCGAGTTATTGAAAGAAATTGAACCAAATTTGAGACCCACTTCAATCGTCTGCGATTTCGAACAAGCTGCGCAAAGTGCTATGAAGGACTCATTCCCTGATGTTCAAATAAAAGGATGCTTTTTTCATTTAGCCCAAAATATCCAAAAACATCGAGCTAGATTGGGTTTCACCAATCTGTATAACACTGATCCAGATTTTGCATTAAAAGCTTAAATGATTATTGCCCTTTCCTTTGTACAAGATTGACAAACATCTGGATACTCTAGCAACCGAGTTGCCACAAGAACTTCAAGGTTTACACAAATGGTTTGAAGATACATATGTTGGTTGTCAAAACGGACAAGCAAATGGAAGACGAGCTCCTTTATTTCTCCCCGAGATTTGGAACCTTTATCAGAGAACTTTAAACAGGGAAGACCGCACAAATAATATAATCATTCGGAGGCAGCCCACCGTCAACTAAAATGTGAACTTAGCATGCAACGTCCCACCATATGGAAATTAACAGATGGGCTGCGTAAAGTACAGAAAGGGAAAGATGCATATTATGAACGGTTACAAGCTGGGCATGAACCACCGCAGAAACTAAAAAAGTATAGAGATGCAGATAGAAGAATACATGAAACTGTTCTTAGATGTAAAACATAGATGCTGTCAAGTACCTGAGGAGCCTTGCTCATAATTACCAAATGAAGAGCTAAAAAAAAGTTACATAACTTTTTTTTATTGATTAACAGATTTAACTTTTTAGGTATAAAGGTAAATTACAGTTTTAAAATTATTTAAAGTTTGACCTTTGAATTATGGCGAATCAAACGAACATTTTATTTCCAAGCGCCAAAATGTATGGCGCTCAAAATACCAGGTGCCAAATCAGCTGGCAACCCAATGTCCGCGGCCAAACAGCTGCGCCCAATTGTCCCATTCCCCCAAGCAGGGTGAAACTATGGGCAAGTTTCTTTATGCCATTTGCCTCTGTCTACCCAGCAGTAATTGGGAACCTGGATGTTAATCGATGTGCGGATCGTATTCCAGGGTAATTGTTAGCCAGTGCAGCTGGAGAGCTGTCCGGTCTTCTTGAACTATTCCTTGACACTGGGTAATGCAACTCGTCAACTTAGGGTGTGGTTGTTGTGTTGGTGACAGCGTCTACTATGCCTGTACAGTCATGCGCCGGTTAACGTCCTAGATACGTTCTTGGAAACGTGATGTTAACCGAAATGGACATTGTCCGAAAGTCCAGAATCTATGGGATTTATTCGAGTTGGTTCCAAGCATCCAACCCCAAGTTTCCCATTTTACGACCATTTAGAATTTTAGACCCACTAAATATATACAGGTAGTCCCCGACTTACGACTGCATGGACTTACGTCCATCGATACTTACGACCTGCTCTGACCTTACGACCGTTGGGACATACGACCGCGGCAGTCGTGACCAAAAATATTTTCAAATGACGTGGGCATTTTCTATACCGAAACGTTTCTGTCCCGGGCGAGAGCATGGTGCGGCTAGGTCGCCGCGTGGGTACACTCACTCAGTGGAGCGCTTAGTTGGTATTTGGCTATTGTATCCTATACTGATCGTGCTGTGAACTTTCGTTATTTTCGTATATAATTGACTTTATAATGACTGGAAAGCGTAAAAGTGAGAGTGCTGGTGGTGCTCCAAAGAAAAGGAGACAGGCAATTACTTTTGAAATGAAAATGAAGATAATAACTCAGCATGAGAATGGAAAGACTGCAGCAACAATCTCACGTGACCTAGGTTTCCCACATTCCACCATATCCACTATTCTGAAAGACAAGGAACGTATTCGTGATGTAGTGAAAGGAACAACACCAATAAAGGGAACTATAATTTCAAAGAAAAGACAAGGTCCTATTCACGATATGGAAAAATTATTGGTGATATGGATAGAAGACCAGATACAGAAGCGTGTACCCTTAAGCCTTCTAACCATACAGGCTAAAGCAAGAAGCCTGTTCCAAAGCCTGCAGGAGCAGGCAGGAGATGAATGTGATCAAACCTTTACAGGAAGTCATGGGTGGTTTGATAGATTTAAAAAACGCTATAGTCTACACAATGGTAAGGTGAGTGGAGAGGCAGCTAGTGCCGATGTTGGTGCTGCCGAAGCTTTTAAGGAGGAGTTAGATGAAGTGATTGTGGATGGGAATTATTTGCCTGAGCAAATATTCAATGTGGATGAGACTGGATTATTGTGGAAGTGCATGCCTGAGCGGACATACGTACATCCACAGAGGTGAAAACAATGCCAGGATTCAAGGCAGTCAAGGACAGAATTACACTTTAGTTGGGGGGGAATGTTGCTGGTTTCAAGCTAAAGCCCATCATGATCTATCATTCAGAGAACCCCAGGGCTTTTAAACATGTCAGCAAACACACACTGCCGGTGTTTTATCGCAGTAATAAGAAAGTCTGGATGACCTTAGCACTGTTTGAGGATTGGTTCATGACTTGTTTCATTCCACGAGCCAAGGAGTATTGTCTGCAACAACGGATTCCATTCAAGATTTTGCTGATTTTGGATAATGCTCCGGGACACCCACCACACCTGGACGACATGCACCCTGATGTTAAGGTAGTCTACATTCCACCTAACACTACCTCTATCATCCAACCCATGGATCAAGGTGCTATTGCTGCCTTTAAAGCGCATTATTTATGCACGACCTTCGCTCAGGCTGTTGCTGCTACTGAAGGTGAGAGAAAACGCTCAGAGTTTTGGAAGGAGTAAAAAGTTTTGTCATGTATAAAGAACATTAGTGCAGCATGGGATCAGGTTACAAAACATTGCATGAATGGAATATGGAAGAAAATCCTGAAAAGATATGTGAACAGTTTTAGAGGATTTAATGAAAATGAAGTTATTTCGGATATTAGTAACAAGATACAGTGGGGTATGCTATAACGAAGGGATTCTAGTACGAATATTCCTATAACGAATGGTTTTACCTATAAGATTGAGAATGCTATAACGAACGCAACTCCTACAACAAACGCGGATGAATACAGGACTATTTCGTCTGGCGCATGAATATTGTTGTACTGCGGCTCACAACAAGAGCGTCAGGCACCATATTGGTTCACTGTGTAGTCAGTGCACCACTGAACTTGTTGAAATTTCGTCTTTTGATGTGGAAATTCGTGTTATTTTATAACTATTTTGTTATACAAGTGTACAATTGTAACAATGAATCGTCAAAAGTGAGTGAGAAAGCTAATAACCCTTGAAACTAAGAAAAAAATAATAAAGAAACAGACAAAGTGCCTGTAAGACAGTCACCAAAGAGGGCTAGGAAGGATGACTCCTCTCCTTCCATCTCTTCTCCATAATTCTCTCCTCCCCCTCCTCCTCTGCCTCTTGTCCTGCATGCTAACAACATTAAGGTAAGATAATGTACCGCATTTTTTACAATTTCCACAGAAATTTTTCAGTGTTAAGTGGTTGTATTTGAGGGCCTGGAACGGATTAATCCCATAACAAACGAATGCTATAATGAACGAGGTTCTAGAACCAATTAGATTCGTTATAGCATACCTCCACTGTAGTGGAGTTAGGTAAACAGCTGGAGTTAGAAATTGATAATGAAGATGTTGGACAGTTGGTTGAAAGTGAAGCAGAAGAGCTCAGTAACGAGGATCTTATTGAACTAGATGCACAGAAAATTGCAGAGGAAGAAGAGAGACAAAATGTAGAAGAACCTGCATCCCCCAAAAAGTTTTCAGTGAAACAAATGGCAGAGGCATTTGCTACAATTAATAAAGGAATGCAAATGTTTGATGGCATGGATCAAAATTATGAGCGTTATGCCAAAGTTGACAGAATGGTCCAAGAGTCACTTGCTTGCTACAGGGAGATTTATAATGAAAAGAAAAAGCAAACTGTGCAGTCTAAATTGGACATCTATTTCAAGAAGTCCCCCAGTGCGGTCTCCTCACGCCCCACCAGTGCTGCCTCTTCACTCCCTCAAGATGATCCAATACCTTCAACCAGCAAGTTTCCACAGTACATAAACCTGTCTGAAGAAAGCGACATTGATGACCCACCCAGCCCTGTCTCCTCCTCCTCTGATTCATCCAATTAATATAGTCTCCATGTATCCTGTAAATAGAAAATTATGGGGGCCCCATGTGCATTCAGCTGACTACATTAAAGGTAAGTGCTCAGTCACACTGTATCCATTCCTCATTATTTATTACTTTTACTGTACTGTATCCATTCCTTATTATTTATTACTTTTACTGTACTGTATTTCATTGTAGATTTAAAAAAAAAAAAAATTAAATTTTTTTATATTTTTTTTTATCTATGTCGGACTTACGACCATGTCGGACTTACGACCTGGATTTGGGTCCCTAACCCCGTCGTAAGTCGGGAAGAGACTGTATATAATGTTATGGTAAATATCATAAACACACATAGGTATGGCTAGGTTTATTACAAAGTGATGAAAAGGATACGCTCAATACTGTACAGTGGGTTGTCCACAAAACATGAAGCCATGTCTCTCCTTATTTGAGTGCCCCGTCATAGGAGTCCGTTTTCTCTCACTTCAGGACGCCTGAGTCCTCCGTTTTCTCTTAATCTTAGAGTGCAGTGCAGCAGAGACTTTGTTATTCCTTATAATGACACAGAATTTGATATTGCAACTGGGGTTGCAATTGTTGAGGCAACTAGATATGTCTGATTACAGCAAATGTGTTAATGTCAATTTGTAGGTGAAAGATTTTATCCTCAATAGATGTAGGTTAACAATACACCTGGAGGCAAATGCCTAAGGAAGGAAGGATATTCCTTTAACACATAATATCTTGCCAGTATGGGGAGGATCATCGTGTCTCCGTCAGGGGGTCGTGCTCCAGCAGGCGTCACGGAAGTGTTGTGTTTTTTGGGGGGAGGGAGGGGGGGGCACGGACGTTTATGAGATCGGACGTTCTTCGGTTGGACGTTAACCGGCGCATGGCTACTGCCAGATTCTGGGGGTCACTAAGTCTAAGAGGATAACTTAACTCTATTATTAATTTCTAAGGGTTGCTGCCACCAGACTCCCTCTGGGCAGTATGTAGCTCATTAGGTAGCGGGCAGAGTGGACTAGGCATTGGGTTAGGCTTTTCATTGACCAAATCGATAAGGGGAAAGAAAGGTAAAACCATAACATGTCTTAACTAATTTATTCCTTATAAAACATACTGCATTCCGTTAAAATACAAGTGAGTTGGCCTTCCTCAGAAGAACAACGATGATTTTGGTTACCCTGCTCGACAACAGACGTCTTACATTAATTGCATGTCATCCACATATTTATTGCATAACAATCAGTGACCTCCTTACCTCGGTCATCCCTTCTAACAATAACACTCAACACGTCAGACTGCTCCACCTGTATGGAATATAACACCTTAGGTTGTCATAAATAGTAACACCATCTCACCTCCCTGTAGCACCAGCTCACCACACCTGTTACACTCCACACCTGCAAGTATGGGACTCCTTGCAATTTCTAGGTACAGTTGAGTCTGCATTTACGCGGTCAATTGAACCCGTGGAGACCCACGTAAAACAAGAAACGCATAAATGAAATAACAGAACATATGGGATTAATTGAAATAGAGACTGGGCCGACCCCCCAAACTCCACTTTTTCCTGACACAAAACGTAAGTTGTAGTAAAAATAACATCTTAATTTTATGATGGTATGCACACATAATTAATAATTAAGAGAAATATCAATAATATTAGGTTTTTTAACACTTTCGTTAGTAGAAAAGATGGCTGGGCACACGGGGATGGGGGGTTGGTTCCGAGGCAGAGGGCAGATTATTGGCCCTCACCTGTATCACTTGTATCAATTGTATCACTATCCACCACAGAGGCTTGCAGGGCCTCTATGTCAAACCCCTCTAAGTCCATATCCTCACTATCACTGGTTTGGGCCGGCTGTGGTGGGTGGCGGGTGAAGAACTCGGTAATGTCTTGATGACTGGGCGACCTTGTGCGCACCCTGATGGGGCGCTTCCCGCATAAATGACCAAATTTACCGCGCAATTAAAGCATTTCATTCTGGCAATGCACCTCGTAAATGACCAAAACCACGTAAATCCAGACTCAACTGTACACATATGAGGCACCTCGTTCGCACACCACCCTCGGTGGGTAAAGACGAGGGCTTCACCAAGAGACATACCAGTACTGTTTCTACGCCTGGTATTATAGGTCGCTCCAAGTGACGACCACGGAGTTTCTCAAGCACTCCATTAAGTATTTCCTACGCATTGGTGGTGGTATGCCGGGCATCTACAGGTTCACAGTGGAGGAGCATAGCTGTGAGCAGTCATCTCACATGGTAGGGCCCACACGAGGTAATGGCAGCCGTTCTGGTGAGTTCAAACACCCGGGAACTTGAGTTGATGAAAGAGGAGGTGCCACTGAGGCATGAGGTCCCGCACCTCTCACCGACGTAGGCCTACAGTTTCCAATCTTTAATTTTTACTTTTCTTATGGTTCTCATGTAACCTCATGTCTTATAAATACATATTTTAATCCTAACTTACATACTAGAATACGGTTCGGGTTTGACCGTTTTGGGGAAATTAATTGGGCTATATCATCAACTCACACCTGGTGTCCGGGTACAAGGGACGCTGCCCTGAAACAAAAGCCGAATGTTCATAGCGTGGGTATATCCACTTCACTTAAAACTGTAATTAGGGATCCTCCTCTCACACATTGCACTCCCTGAACACAGACATAAGATTCTCTGATCACTGTACATGTCATGGGTATCCGTCACACGAGAATACAAGGTATATTAAGTTCACCCGATGCATACAAGATATTTCCTTTCAAGTATAGTTTCTGGGTCACTTCCAACACCTCACATAGCTCTGATACATTTATCCTTTTTCCAGATCATTGTTCTCATGTATTTTCATATGATATCTGCGGAAGATGTGTTCGCTAAACGTTCACAGACGTAAATAGTATGACCTTCAAACCACAATCTACACTTAGTCCTAAAGTACACTAGTCTGGATCAACTGGACTTTCCCAATCATCTTATAGATACCTTGAGTTCTCCTTAATGCTATGAATACATACAATTAATATTATATAACCATACCTGGGTACAATTCAACAAATAATTCGGTAACATTGAGTAGGTGAGTTATCCTTTATCAATGTTACCCATTTTCTGAGATTCTACAAGCGCGGTGGATTTGAATGTTATGTAGCGTAATATGAATTAGAGGGTTTTTTAGGAATGACTATGATGTGTACAGTACATTACACCTTAAACAAATTCACGCCAAGGTGGCCCTAGGGCTGGCCATCCTCGTTACATTTGGGGGCAACTACAGTATTATTATTATCTGTGAACATGAAGTAGTTGGGAGGATGCGCAAGTGTCCAAAATGCAGCAGAGAACTTACATTCAACTAGAATTACCTGTTTCAGTGTAACAAACGGTCTTATCCTTACACGTCCAACAAACATAAAATTGCACTTCTTTGAGGCCATCGCTGTACTGTATCCATCTCAATATTATGAAAAATTCCTTCTGCTTTATATGATTGGGGGTGAGGAAGTTAGGTAATATTAGGTAGGTTTGGTCAGGTTCTGTTTCGTTCTATGCATTGACCTTTCCATTTTTCTTATTTAGTACACTGCACATAACATCTTCAGAAATTTTGGTGCATTCCCATAATTTTTTTTCAGGTGATAACCATCTTCTCCACCTTTACCAAATACAGTATACAGTATATATATTTTTTCTATCTCCCTGGTGACCACAGTACAGGTATAAGAATCAATAAGAGTTGTTTTGTGAATGGTCACTGCAGAATATGGTAATAGTGGGGCAGATGGTTAGCACCTGAAGGCATTTAAATAATGTGTTCATATTTTCTACAGTTGTTGTTTGGATCATACTGTAGTAACTACATAATAAAAATGATACAAAAACTTCTTCCTTTACTTCTAAGATGTTATTCTCTATGTGCAAAATCACCTGTTGCATGAAAATTGAGAGAAATTATGTGGTAAAACGCTGTGAAAAACTGATCACATGGCAGTCATTTTGGTATTAATTTAGTTTCGGTCATCCAGGGAATATTAGGTATTTAACTACTGGTGCCCCCCACCAGAAAGGTGGACCAGGTGGGTTAGATATAGTTTCTGGGTGCTGTGGCCAGGTTAAGTTAGGTTGGTTAGGTTATACTCGGTTCACCAGAAAAACATAGTTTGGATGTCTAAATACAAGGATGACTGAAACAAAATTTTACCATCATCTATGTCTCTATGTTCTTTGTACACAAAGAAATCAATTATTTACTGTAAATATTGTGCTAATAATTCTCCCATGGTGCCGCGTGCTTACGATCGCTGTTAAACTACAAGTATTACATTTTTATTCCGGTCTTTGTTAACTTTAAGATAAACGACAGAGCCTCAAATTGGAGGTTTTATTACCATAAACATTGGCTTGACTGTTTTTTGTTTTCATTGTTACAGGTTTCACTTTCCTCGTTTTCATGTTTATGTTTGCACAAATCGTTTTTATTCTCTTCCTGCAATTGATTCTTGAACCTATCCTATGTATAAAGGATGAGATTCAAACATAGTGGTTGGATTCGAATCTCATATTATGGATTTGGATACATTTCCAATTTCTTTCGAATAGCATTGGTTTTTAAGTGAACTGTATGTTCGTATACTGGTATTTATTGTTCTTCTCCAAGGGAACAGACTCAAAGACTGTTATATGTTACTGTACAAATAATTGTATAAAGGAATAATTTACATAATTACAGCAACAACTGTATTTATTTACTTTAAATGTTGATTACAGTTAACCCTCACTTTACCAGGTCCCGCATTCCGCGTTTCCACGTTTACGCGGTGCCTTGCTAGAACCTATGTGCTCACATTACGCGGTACGTGAACCCCATTACGCGGAGAGTGTCCGGCGCGACGCTATTTTTAGATTCGCCCCACCCGCCCGCCTGTGCTCCTCGCCTCTCCCTCCTCCTCCCTCCGCTTGGGCAAGCCATGCGGTAAGGTTGCGCAGTGTGTGTCTTTGTTGTGTTATCACTGACGTCATATGACGTATCGGACTGTGATTAGCCATGCATCCCTACCCCCCCCCTCTGCTGCTAGCTGTAATTGGCTTAAAGTATTATGACGTGTCCACCCGGGGGAGGGAGGGAGGGAGGAAAGACGACGCTTGACCTAGCCGCGGCAGTTTCATCCGTCAAGGCCACGCCATGTAAACGTGCATCCATTGTTCCGTAAAATGGCTTCCGCTGGACCACCACCCCCAGAGAGAAACCTTTCCTTACCTGGACCCAGCAGCACTAAGCCAAAGAAGACACGACGTTCTTTAAGCTACGAGGTGAAGTATACCATCATCCAAGAGTTGGAGAAAAGAACAAGGCAGGTTGATTTGGCGCGCCAGCATGGTGTGAATGAATCTACGATTTGAACAATAAGAAGGATGCAGCCAAGATAAAGGAGCACATGAAGATCACAAAGTCTACAGGTGCTTCTATGATCAAGTATTTTCACAACCAGGTGCTTCTCAAGACAGAAAAATTACTTGTGAGGTACTTGGTGCGTCAGGCGCGACGGAACATGGCGGTCCACACGCGCTCTGTTAAGGACTACGCACGTAAACTGTACATGGCAGTGGCATGAAAGATGGGAATTACAGAGCCCAAACCCTTTAATGCTTCCTCTGGGTGGTTACAGAGGTTTAAGATCCGGAACAAGATCACCAATATAAACATTGGTGGTGAAGAAGCGAGTGCTGACTGTGCTGCGGCTAGGGAATTTCCTCCGTTTTCACGTGAGATTATGGAGGAAGGACAGTACAGTGACGACCAGGTGTTTAACATGGACGAATCTGGTCTTTTCTGGAAAAAGCTACCTTCCAAGTCCTTCGTTGTAAAGAATGCCAGCAGGATTCGGGGCCGGAAGATGCAGAAGGAGTGCATCACCGTCCTGTTTACCACCAATGCCTCCGGTACCTGTAAGCTCAAGTTATCGGTGATCCACACAACACGCAAGCCGCACGCCTGCAAAACCATGGACATGACCAAGCTAAATGTCCACTGGCTGACCGCACGTAAGGCGTGGATGTTCTCTACACTGTCCCTCTCCTGGTTTGATGACTGTTTTGTTCCCGATGTAAAGAAATTCTGTGAGCGACAGAATGTGCCATTCAATATTTTGTTGCTGCTGGACAACGCACCAGGACACTCGCCCCTACTGTTAGATCGTCACCCCAACGTAAAAGTGGTCTTCCTTCCTCCCAACACTACGTCTATATTACAGCCCATGGACCAAGAGTTAATCTGTAATATAAAAGCTGTATTCTCAACAAAAAAATTCAAACTCCTGAACGACTACACCAACACCAGGGAAGAGTTGCGTAACCTGAGTGACACCACCACCGATAGCAAGAGCAAAGAAGATGAGGATCAACAGTTGGCACAGCAAAAAATACTTTTCAAACAATTCTGGAGCGTATTTAACATCAAGAAAGCTGTGGACTTCTTGGTGGAGTCATGGGATCAGCTGTCTATTGCTACAATTCGTCATGCATGGAGACATCTGTTGCATGGAATACCAGGTGAGAGGAGTCAATCTGTGACTGGTGAGGTTCAGAATGTTGCAGTAGCAGTGGACCTTGCCAGAGAAGCTGCGCAGACTGTTACAGTTCCAGGCTTCTCCGAGACCACCAACGGTGACATCCTGGAGGTGATCAGAGATCCTGAAGTGACTGCCGACGAGATGTTGGAAGAAGATCACGTCAGTGAAGAGGAGGAAGAAGGTGCGTCATTCTCCGAAGAACACAGTTTAACTCAAAGTGATATTAAGGGTGCCATGGAGTGTGCAGAGAAAATGACGTCCTTCCTTTCCCGCGACAATGACGATGACCGCTATGAAGTCTTCCATACCCGGCTGGTGCAGGCTATGGAGCCGTACATCACGGTGTATCACGACAACATAAACACCAGCCATCAAAAAAGCATAACCGCGTTCTTCGCCCGCAACCCACCACAGCCAGCCCAAGCCAGTGACAGTGAAGATGAATTTGAGGGATTTGTCAGGGAAGCCCTGACAACTGTAAGTGACAGTGATGGTGATTCACCTGAGGGCCAGTAATCTGCCCTCTGCCTCGGAACCAGCCTCCATCCCCGTATGCCAACCCATCTCTTCTACTACCGTAAGTGTTCCACCTAACTTTTAGTTTTTCTAACCTAACCTTTATTTTTCCTATGTTAACCTTTATTTTTCCTAACCTAACCTCTTCTATATTACTTGTTTATTCATACCATCATAAAGTTAAGATAAAATTTTTACTACAACATAGTTGTGTGTCGTCAAAAAGTGGAGTTTGGGGCTCGGCCCGGACTCCATTTCAATTAATCCCATATGTTATGTTATTTACTTTACGCGGGACCCTGCGGGTTACATTAACCGCGTAAAGTGAGGGTTAACTGTATTTATATGGAGACTCACTGTAATGAGAGCAGTAAATAAATATGGGATTTAGAAGACTGTGCCTCAATCTCTCCTACATAAATAGCCTTAAGAAATGAAGACACCAAAGAATTTGGAGACAAAATGGGATTGCTTTGTATAGTAAGGCTTACAGTATTACCAGAGTCACTTTAGAAGAGTGAATTAAAGTATAAAGGAGAGAAGGGTGAGTCATGATTCATGATTCAAAACATCTGTGCTACCCCAAAATGGCATTTCAGGGCTTGCTTGGCCATATTGATTCTTTTGATCCTTCCACAGAGGATTTCACTCGTTACAATGAGAGATTAGAGCAATATTTCTGTGCAAATGAGATTGGCACTTATCCTGCTGATGCCACAATTCAGGCTGCTCGTAAAAGAAAAGTTGCTGTCCTGATAACTGTCCTAGGTAAGAGTGCCTACATATTACCACAAGATTTATGCAGTCCAAAGTTACCCAAGGAACAGACTTTTCATGAACTTATTAAGTTACTGACAGACCAATACAAGCCCAAAAGACTTCACATTGCTGAAACTTTTAAATTCCACAGAAGCATTCAGGAAGCAAATGAGTCCATTGCAGATTACAGTGCCAAGCTAAGACACATGGCTACAACATGTGATTTTGGCCAATTCCTCACCAGAGCATTGAGGGATCAATTCATAAGTGGGATCTGCAGTGCTGAGACCCAAAAGAAGCTGATTACCAACAAAAGATCTTTTGAAGAATGTCTGCAAATAGCCCAAGCTAAGAAGGTTGCTGCCCTTGAGACGCAACAGTTCCAGAATCAAAATGTGCCTGCTCACCAAGTTCAAGCTGCGGAGAGTGACGAAGAAGTTTCGGTGCATCAAGTCCAGCGTTCAAGAAAGTCACCACAGCCAATGCACAAGGCAAGGGCCATGCCCAAGCAGTATAACCACTCCCCTGCTAGGGAAGGAAATTCTTCAAGTCACGCCTTCTACACATACAAGTGCTTCTCTTGCGCAAAATACGGGGATCAGAGAGGAAATTGACGGTTCCGTGACTGTGTGTGTAGCAAGTGCAACACCAAGGGACACATCGCTGCCGCATGTAACAGGAAGAATATTCACACCGTAAGGGTTGAAGACAATGAAGTACAAGACGTTCAACAACTTCAAGAGCAAATACATACTGTGAATTCTGTACATACCAGTACTACAGCAAATTCGCCCATTAATGTTTCTTTGAGGCTTGAAAAGAATGATGTTACCATGCAGTTAGTTACAGGTTGTGCCATTTTTATTGCCCCTACGGAATTGTTTGAGAAATACTGTTCGAGATTACAATTAAAGCCATCCAAGGTACGTCTTCTCACTTATACTGGAGAAAACCTTAAACCATTTGGTGAAATAGAAGTGGAAATTGATTACAAAGGGAAGCAGTTTAAACTTCCACTTGTGATTGCTCCAAAAGGTTCATGTGCTTTGCTAGGAAGAAACTGGTTGTTCAAACTGGTACCTGATTGGAAAGATGTGCTTTTTGTAAATCATCTTGAGGCCTCTAAAGATGTTCCAGATGTTTCCACTATCCTAAAAAACTACAGTGAATTGTTTACAGATAAGCTAGGATGTTATAATGGTCCAGAAGTTGAACTCAGTGTTTCAGAAAATTCATAATTTCACAAAGCTAAACCAGTTCTGTATGCCTTTCAGTCCAGAGTACAAAATAAGTTACTGAAAATAGAAAGTGATGGAGTAATTAAGAGTTTCATGTGCTCCATTTGGTGCTGCTCACATTGTGTCTGTGAATAAAAGAGATTCAGATAAAATCAGTGTGTGGTGATTTTAGTGTCTTTCAACAAATGTGCAGATGTAGTAAAGTACCCTATTCCAAAGGTTGAAGATTTACATTCAGTTTTGAGAAATTGTTCTGTGTTTAGTGTGCTGGACATGTCACAAGCACACCACCAAATTTCTATTGCAATTGAATCTTAAGTATTTCTCTGTCAATACTCACATTGGACTTTTTGTGTTTTTGTGTTGCCTTTTGGTATTCACTCTGGCCCTGCTATTTTTCAGAGAATAATGGATTATATGCTTTCTGACATTCCAAAGGTTATTTGTTACTTAGATGATATCCTCATTGCAGGAAAAGACAAGAAGGATCACTTAGATACATTGTGTAAAGTTCTGCGAAGGTTGCAAGAGTCAGATTTCAGATGATTAAATAAGAACAAATGCAAATTTGAACAAAATTCTGTCACATATCTTGGTCATAGAATAGATGGTGAGGGCCTTCATCCCACAGAAGATAAACTCCTTGCCATAAGTCAAGCTCCACCCCCTAAAGATGTAACAGCCTTAAAATCCTTCCTAGGCCTGATAATGTTTTATTCCAGATTTCGGAAGAATCACTCCGCTGTACTTGTTCCCATGAATATATTGCTAAAGAATGGTGTTCAATGGGTTTGGACCAAAGTAGAGGATGAAACTTTCTCTAAAGCAAAAATGTTACTGCTACATCCAGATACTCTAGTAAACTATGATGACTCTTTACCAGCTTCTTTCATGTGATGCTTCTTCATGTGGTATTGGTGCTGTATTGTCACACGTTATTGATGGGTGTTACCGACCAGTTGCTTTTGCCGCATGTACATTAACAGGTGCTCAGAAAAACTATTCTTAGTTAGATAAAGAAGCCCTAACCATTGTATATGGTACAGTATTCAGAAATTCAGACAGTTCCTTTACGGCCGGCAATTCATGTTGATTACAGATCACCGCCCCTTGGTTTCCTTGTTCAGCCCAGAGAAGCCTGTTCCACCACATGCATCTGCCAGCCTGCAAAGAAGGGCACTTAAGATGGCTTCATACAGCTACAAGATAGAATACAGGAACACAGATGCTCATGTTGATGCAGATAGCATGTCAAGAGTCCCTCTAGCTACAAAAGTAAACTGTGACAGTGAGGTTGTAAATTTCAACTTCTTTGAAACAGACATCCTCACAACTGTAACACATCAAATGATCAAGAAGAAAACTGCAGTAGATCCAATATTACCCAAAGATGCTCAGTGTGGATGGCCAAGTACTGTTGAGTGTGATCAAAGTTTACAACCTTTCCTACAGCATCGAGATGAAATCAGCTTTGAACAAGGATGTGTTCTAAGGGGACTTTGTGTCATAATTCCCACTGCACTGCAAGGGGACATACTTGGAGAACTACATGAGAGACACCTAGGCATGACAAAAATGAAGGCAGTATGGTGGCCCAATCTGGACAAGCAAATTGAAGGAGTTGTTTTTTCATGTCAAGTATGTCAATCCATGAGGGCAGATCCACCTACTTACTGCACAAGTTCATCCGTAGTCTTTTCTATCCAAACCTTGGTCAAGACTTCATGCTGATTTTGTAGGTCCAGTCTCAGCTAAGATGTACTTTGTACTTGTAGATGCTTACAGTAAGTATCCTGAAGTAGTTCAAATGAAGAGTACTCCAGCTGAGGCTACAGTAAAGGTTCTACGTGAAGTTTTCAGTAGAAAAGGATTACCTGAGATTTTAGTCACAGATAATGGCCCACAATTCACTGATTTCTGCTTAACAACCGATATTTTGCATCGTACATTCTCAGCATCTAAACCTTCTACGAATGGTAAAGCAGAAAGAGTAGTTCAAGTACTTAAGTCAGCTTTACGTCAAGCTGAAGTACTAATGCAAGATGCCGAGACTGTCCTACAAAGATACCTGCTTTCCAATCGCATCACTCCACATTCTACAACAGGAATAGCCCCATCTGTGCTGCTGATGGGAAGGAAACTGCGCACCCGTTTGGATTAATATTTTCATCTTTTACAAAGAAAGTGGCAGTAGAACAAGAGTCCATGGCGAACAGAACTGTTTCATGTGGCTATCGTGTGTTGAAATTGGGTGATTCTGAGCTAGTGAGAAATTATTGAGGAAAAGAAAAATGGGTGCAAGGTAAAGTGGAGAAAGTGCTTGGAGAAAGGCATTACTTAGTGAAAGTTCATGATGGTTATGTAAGGAAAAGACACACAGACCAATTGCTGAAGTATCCTCAAAGAATAAATGAGGAAATAGTCCTTGATGAGGCTTTAGTACCGGGAGATTAAAATTAAAATTAAAATAATGAAACCAATAATTCATATTCAAATCCTATTTCTAATGTGCTTCCAGATATGTATCCTATAATGAATGAAGTAGAACCTCAAATAAGTGCAAATGAAAATGCATGTCCTACAGTTTCAGAGGTTTTGGGGCAATTCTAAAGTTCTAACAAAACTGTACCTTCTCCCAATGAGCGACTAGTTGCTTCCGGGAGATATCCAGAAAGGCAAAGAAATCCTCCTAGATATATAAATGACTATACTGTACAAATTGAATATTCTTTTATTTTATTTTAGTGTCTACTACTTATAATATACAGTATACAGTATAGTCTTGATTTACGCGGAATTTGTTTACGCGTTTGATCATTTACGTGGTGCCTTGCCAGAATGAAATGTTTTATTTAAATACGCGGTAAATTTCATCATTTACGCGGCGAGCGGCTGGAGAGGTCCAGATGCGCCGCGCCATTTTTTATTCACGCGGTCCATTCGTGACCATACACGGGAAGCGGTGCGGGGAGGGGTGCGCATTAGGTCGCTCTTACGTTATCGCTGATGTCATATGACGTATTGGACTGTGACTGGGTCACGTATCCTTACCTCCCTCCGCCGCTAGCTGTGATTGGTTTAATGTAACATGACGTGCCCTGCCACCAGAGGTAAGGAGTTGCTGACCTACCCAGGCCACTCTCATTGTTCTCAGTTCTCCGGGTATACAGTTCCCTCTTGTGCCCGCTATTCCCCTCACAACGGCTTCCGCTGGACCCTCACCACCCAGAAAAACCTTGAACCTGGACCAAGCCATGATTATGTGAAGGAAGTCATCGAGTTGGGGGAGAAAATCAAGCTCATCCTTGACAAAGACACAGTCAAGCATCAGCACGAAGTGTCTAATAACCTTCTGTCGAAAATTATGGAGCTGTATGTCCAGATGTGTCACGACAACATCAATGCTAGTCATCAACGTAGTATTATGGACTTCTTCGCCCGCAACCCACCACAACCACAGCCAGCCCAAGTCAGTGATAGTGACAGTGAGGATATGGACTTTGAGGGGTTTGTCAGGGAGGCCCTGCAAACCTCTGTGAATAGTGATAGTGATTCACCGGAGGGCAACTAATCTGCCCTCTGCCTCGGAACCAGCCACCATTCCCATATGCCGACCCATCTCTTCTACAAACGTAAGTGTTAAACCTTGATTTTTCTTTTACCTGGTACAGTATATTATTTTCTTATTGATATTCCTCTTCTATATTATGTGTGTGTGCACATACCATCATAAAATTAAGATACTATTTTTACTATAACGTACGTATCGTGTCGGATAAAGTGGAGTTTGGGGGTCGGCCCAGTCTTTATTTCAATTAATCCCATATGTTCTGTTATTTCGTTTACGCGTTTCTCGTTTTACGCGGACCTCCACAGGTTCAATTGACCGCGTAAATGGAGACTATACTGAACTATATTGTAACTTACTACAATTACTGTAGTTTCTATATTGCTGTGCTTTATTTTGTTAACATTCCTTATTAGATGATAGTTTAGTTTATATTTTTTAGTTTATGTTTCCATTTGATTAAGTTTCTGGCATTTTTGGTTTTAGAAGGAGTGATAGTGTTACTGTAATTATTGCTGTACAAATAATTGTATAAAGGAATAATTTATATTATTACAGCAACAAATGTATTCATTTACCGTACTTTAAATGTTGATTATTTATATTAGGTGCTGTGCATTGTTGTATCATATTTATTACTGTACTTATTATTATTCAAATAACATCTGTGGAAAGATGAAAAAAATTTAGCAAATTGTTCTGGTGTTAGCCATCTGCTCCAGGGTACCTTAGCATCATGCAAATAGTATCTCCAAAAATTTTGGTGCAATTCCATTAAAACCTTCTGGTGCTAACCATCTGAGGTTAATATTGATGACTGACCCACCGACAATCTATTTGTTTTGGTGTTTATTTTTTTACTCTATTTTCATCAGTGATAATCAATTCTTGTGCAAATGCTTCGTTTGGTAGATATTTAGGCACCTAAGGTGCTCACTACTTTGTGTTCTTGGTGGTAATGTGGCGGTTTTATGTTTAGGTTAGGTTAGCTTAGTTTGGGCTAAGTTAGGTTAGGTTATATAAAAATAATTTGCACAACCTACTACAGTATCCTCTATAAAACACAGTGAAATTGCAGCATTTTTATGATCGTTTACTATGCTAAATTGCTAGAGGTCAGTCGTCAATAATTACCCTGTCTGCTCCACCATTACCAGGAATATTAACCTAAACCTACTGTATTTTTGTTAGTGATTCATGCTAGTGTACTTAACCAAATGTTACCAAGTTGCTGGTTCAGGCTGCAATCATTGTCAAGTATTACAATGAGAAAGTTACCCAATATTAATATATAATTATAAATACCTGTCGGTTAATATTTAGTAGGTGCCACCACCTAACTGAACTGGGGAGATAGAGAAGAAAACAAATTATTCAAAAACATTTGTTGGAAATTTATAATTTTTGAGTTATTTTATCTTTTATTTTATAATATTTGGCCAATCAGCGTGAGTGTTGATGTAATACTCTTGCGCTAAGCAGCATTCACAGCTGGCTGCCGAATTATTCAGCGCATTTTGGACAATGAAGCAGAAGTTGTCATTTTTAGGGCTCATGGTGTTCTTATTTCATCTGTAAATTGTCCAAGATGTAATTCAGAGTGTAAGTACCGTGTAGATCACCCTGCATGGTACTGTGATAAGAGACGGACACTGACGAAGACAACACTTCCTCATTCAAGTCACATCACTCTATACTACGGACTCTTTTAAGCTAAGTTTCTTACACACTAGGGATTAGGTTAGGTAGAATAGGTTAAGTTAGGTTAGGTTTTTTTTAGGTTTTTTCATTTTTTGACCTTCCACTTTTTGGTCAATATATAAAATTAACTCGTGTACGAGTTATTTTTATCACTGTTTATTTTATTACATTATTTTCATCAGTGAGTTCTGATATGATAATCATTTATCGTGCAAATTTTTCGTTTAAGAGGTAATTAGGCGCCTAGGCGTGCACTAATTTTTCTTCCAGGCGGTAATGAGACTACACTCTGCTGCTGCACTTTTCCTCAGGCTCACGGCAGTTTTTCAGCATGACGTGTGAAGGTTTTCGCCGGTCTTATATGAACGTAATTTGAGAATTTAGAGATAAAGACAACAAGATCCTTTAATTGTTCAAAGACCACTTCATTGTTCCTTTAAACATTGACTGTCCACATTGCGGGAATTCCTGTACTTTCAGGCCGGAAAGATATTTGTTCAACACTTCCTCAACCCCGTGGCTCAATGTTTCCCGCCATTACAATAAATCACTCCGCCGCCCGGGCTGCATATGCGTCGATGCGCCCGCATCATCTCACGTCCAGAAAATGCCTCAAATTTCACCCTATCATATACTAAGTTCTTTCTGTTTAATATACCGAGGGATCGAGGGGGGCGGTAAGAAGTTAGGTAAGGTTAGGTAGGTTTGTTTGGATAGGTTGCTTTGGTCTGCTTTTCATACCCACAAATGTTAAGTTACGTTTATTTTTAAAATATCCATTTTCAAACACATTTGCACAAACTACAACAGTGACCACTATAAAAAAAAAAAGTGAAAGCCGTCGTTTTTATAATGGTTTTCGATTAATGTCGGCTGCAGGTAAGTCCTGAATAATTACCCCTTTTTATTCAATTTCTCAATTACTGCTCATTTCCGACCGACAGCAATGAAGGTCATATTTGTATTTAACACAATGATTTACACAATAAAAGCCCAGTTTCAAAAGTCAACTAGGTGATGGCAACTACTAAATATCTACCTACCTGTCTCTTTATACTTACCCATGAGTTCTGTATGAGTGAGGGCATGACATTCTTATCAGCTTCACCTTGGCGGTTGCCTCCATTTGTCACCTCTTTCCTGGGTAAACACACAACACCCTGGGTTTCACGCACTAACAACTGCACCTCTGTCATTCCTTTTTCATGGGAATATATTAAAACTGAGACAACGTCACGAAAATTACCATCCCATTCACTTTGGGAATAAGAATACCCAGGCGTTCCAGCCATCTCCATGTGTCGCACTGTTGATGTTGATCCAGGGTGACAGATGTACGACAAGCTTCACGGCCAAACTCACGCCATCTCACGGCCAAACCGGTCAACTTTTTTTGGGGATGAGTAGCACAGGGCTATTTTTGCAATTCACACAAAATAAAAGTATCCCCTACAATATTCACTTAAAACGTCGCAATAAAACCTAATTTTCACTAAGAGCATAATATCTATAATCTACAGTGAAGATCTACCTTATTCTGAAATGGTGGTGGAGCATGATGATGGTAGAGAACTTGATAACACTAAACCGATCACTCTCCCAGTCTTCAAGCAACATGGAAGACTGGCTTATCCACACAGAAGCAGCTCTCATCGGCTCTACAGCTACTGTCTCTACACCGCAGGTTAGACACCCTACAGCAACACTGCTTCTCTAAGCAGACACCAGCTCCTCTTCCTGCCCCAATTGTACTGCCCACATCATTGTCATTCCTAAAACCCCCATTTAATTCATATTACGCTATATAACATTCAAATCCATCGCGCTTGTAGAACCTCAGAAAACGGGAAACATTGATAAAGGATAACTCACCTACTCAATGTTACTAGACCATGTGTTGTATTGTACCCAGGTACAGTTATATCATATTAATTGTATGTATTCATAGCATTAAGGATCACTCAGGGTATCCATAAGATGAATGTTAAGGTCCAGTTGAGCCGGACTAGTGTACTGTAGGACTAGGTGTGGATCAGGGTTTGAAGGTCATAGTATTTACGTCTGTGAGCGTGTAGCGAACATAACTTCCACAGATATCATATGAAAATACATGAGAACAATGGTCTGGAAAAAGAATAAATGTATCAGAACTATGTGAGATGTTGGAAGTGACCCAGAAACTATACTTGAAAGGAAATATCTTATATGCGTCGGTATGAACTTAATACACCTCGTATCCTCACGTGACATATACCCACGACAGGTACAGTGATCAGAGAATCTTATGTCTGTGTTCAAATAGTGCAATGTGTGAGAAGAGGATCCCTCAGTGCAGTTTTAAGTGAAGTTGATACACCCCCGTCATGAACATTCAGCCTTTGTTTTAAGGCGCGTCATGTATCCGCCTCGGGTGTGCCGCGTTGATATTATAACCCAATGAATTTACCCACGAACTAGTGTGTAATTTAGGATTAAAATTTGTGGTTATACGGCATGAGTGACAATATGCCGAAAAGTGTTCAGGTTAGAACCGTAAGAAATAAAAGTAAAAATTAAAGATTGGAAACTGTAGGCCTACGCGGTGAGGAGCGGCGGGCAATACCCTCAGTACCCTCCGTTCTACCGTCACCTCAGGTCAGTGTCCTATCGGGCTATATCCCGCCCTATAATTAAGGTTTATATAGAAGTTATTACAGTTTAAAGGTTTGCCTGATATATAAGTGTGATAGTAATGTGTTAGGGGGTGTGATAACCGCCAGTCAGGCATTATTTCTCAGTACCCTCCGTTCTACCGTCACCTCAGGTTCCATGCGGTCGGAGTACCTTGCTGCCCGGCAGCCATTATCCCAATGAGCGTCCCAACAGGTGGTGACTACTCCCAGCTATGCCACTCCACTGTGAACCTGTGGATTTCCAGCACACCACTCCAAATGAGTAGTCACAAATAAGGAGACCGTGAGAAACTCTGCCGTCGTCACTTGAAGCGACCTGTAATACCAGGCGTAGAAATAGTACTGGTATGTCTCTGGGTGAAGCCCTCGTCTCTACCCACCGAGGGCGGTGTGCGAACGAGGTGCCTGTTGTGTATACCTAAAAGTCATAAGGAGTCCCATACCTGCAGGTATGGAGTGTAGCATATGTGTTGAGATGGTGCTACTCTGTATGATAACCGACGGTGCTATATTCCATACAGGTGGAGCAGTCTGATGTGTTAAGGGATAGTGTAAGAAGGAATGACCGAGGTAAGGAGGTCACAGATTGTTATGCAATAAGTATGTGGATGATACGCCATTAATGTAAGACGTCTGGTGCCCATCTGGGTAACCAACATTTTCGTTGTTCTTCTGAGGAAGACCCATTCAATTGTATGTTTTTTACCAGTATGCTTTATAAGGAATAAATTAATCAAGACATGTTATGGTTTCACTCTTCTTTCCCCTTATCGATCTGCTCAATGGAAAACCTAACCCAATGCCTAGTCCACTCTGCACGCTACCTAACGAGCTACATGCTGTCCAGAGGGGGTCTGGTGGCAGCAACCCTTAGAAATTAAGATTAGAGTTAAGTATTTACCCTTAGTATTAGTGACCCCCAGTCTGGCAGTATACAAGCACCACGTCCTACCGACCCCAGCACAGCCCGTCCTGCCTCAGACGCCGCCCCGGCCCAGCAGTACCCTCTGCCGCTCCTCCTGACGCGGTCCCTGCTCCTGATGAGGACCCACACGCCACTCTTTCTCCCTCAGGTACCCCCTGCTACTGTCCTGCACCCTGCTGCTGTCGTGGACCCAGCTGCTGTCAGGGACTCTCCTCCGCTCCTGCTGACGCAGCCCTTGCTCCTGACCCAGGCCCACACATCCTAGCAGGCGCATCTGACGACTCTGTACCTGCCGTGAGGGAAGCACAACATTCATCGCCTCCACACACCCTTTTTCTCCCTCTCTACTCCCACAGATATTGTGTATCTAGAAAGTTGTCTCCTCTAGCGGCCGGCTCATCCACGCCCTCGCCGTTACGGCTTACATGTAGCATGCACCGCCCGTTCTGCCTCATATGTGCCATGCAAATCTGCAGACAACAAGTCTCCTACACCGCCTGGAGGGAAGGGGGAGTATTGTAGTGGATTCCTCCCCTACAAACCTGTTCGTCGCTGAATTAGCCGACCCCGTGAATTCCCCAGTGTATGCCTCGTGGTCTAGGTCAACCAGCGCCGCCTTCCATGACGGAGGTCAACTATTAAGCCACGCCTACCTCCACTTTATAAGACCTGACCTCGTGGTGACCTACCTCTCTCTTCTACCTACACCAAACAGCCAGCAACACCACCTCCTCCGCTTCTGTCTGGCGGCCCTCGCTCCCGCCGGCGAGCATGGCGACCCACAAGCTGGTCCTCCTCTGAGCATCCTCACCAACCAGCTCTCTCTACATCACGCTTGTAACCACGCTGCTACTTCCCAGCACCAAGCTGCACTGTACATCCAATACAATATGTATACAGAGAGCACATTGTGAGTTTCCTTTCTCCATCCCATCCTGAGTGTGAACTAATATCTCATACCACACAAATGGTGACCCCCGGAGATTCGCACTCACACAGGATGGAGGAAAAACCGATCACTCTCCCAGTCTTCAAGCAGCATGGAAGACTGGCTTATCCACACAGAAGCAGCTCTCATCGGCTCTACAGTTACTGTCTCTACACCGCAGGTTAGACACCCTAGAGCAGCACTGCTTCTCTTAGCAGACACCAGCTCCTCTTCCTGCCCCAAGCACCACGTCCTACCGACCCCAGCACACCCGTCCTGCCTCAGACGGAACCAAATAACACGTACCCCACAAATGGTGACCCCCGGAGATTCGCACTCACACAGGATGGAGGAGAAACCGATCACTCTCCCAGTCTTCAAGGAACATGGAAGACTGGCTTACTCACGCAGAGGCAGCTTTCATCGGCTCTACAGCTACTGTCTCTACACTGCAGGTTAGACACCCTTGAGCAGCTCTGCTAATCTAAGCAGACAGCCGCTCCTCTTCCTGCCCCAAGTACCACGTCCTACCGACCCCAACACACCCGTCCTGCCTCAGAAGCCACACCCAGCCCAGCAGTACCCCATGCCGCTCCTCCTGATGCAGCCCCTGCTCCCAACGCGGCCCATGCGCCTGAATGCAGACCCACACACCCCTCTTTTCTCCCTCAGGTACTCCCTGCTACTGTCCTGCACCCTGCTGCTGTCGTGGACCCTGCTGCTGTCTTGTGACCTGATGCTGTCACGGACTCTCCTCCGCTCCTGCTGACGCAGCCCCTGCTCCTGACCCAGGCCCACACACCCCAGCGGGCGCATCTGACGACTCTGTACCTGCCGTGAGGGAAGCACAACATTCATCCCCTCCACACACCCTTTTTCTCCCTCTCTACTCCCACAGATATTGTGTATTTAGACAGTTGTCTCTTCTAGCGGCCGGCTCATCCACGCCCTCGCCGTTATGGCTCACATGTGGCATGCACCGCCCGTTCTGCCTCACATGTGCCATGCAACCCTGCAGACAACAAGTCTCCTACACTGCCTGGAGGGAAGGGGGGAGTACTGTAGTGGATACCTCCCCTACAAACGCCGTTTGTCGCTGAGTAGCCGACCCTGCGAATTCCCCAGTGTATGCCTCGTGGTCTCGGTCAACCAGCGCCGCCTTACATGACGGAGGTCAACTATTAAGCCACGCCTACCTCCGCTATATAAGACCTGACCTTGTGGTGACCACTCTCTTTCTACCTACACCAACCAGCAAGCAACACCTCCTCCTCCTCCTGCCTGGCGGTCCTCGCTCCCGCCAGCGAGCATGGCGACCCACAAACTGGTCCTCCTCTGAGCATCCTCACCAACCAGCTCTCTCTACATCACGCTTGTAACCACGATGCCACTTCCCAGCACCAAGCTGCATTGTACATCCAATACAACATGTATACAGAGAGCACATTGTGAGTTTCCTTTCTCCTTCCCATCCCGAGTGTGAACCCAAACATCACGTACCCCATAACGTAAGCAAAAACGTCATGTGTTGTGTTACTTTGAAGTCTCTGCAAAATTTTCCTTGGAACTTGAGGCGTGAGCGAACTTTAATAATTGTGTCCAAGATTTCAGAAACCAGTCGATTTCGAGATTTGATTTCAACAACAGCATTGCTCGTTGGTGTAGTGAGGAAAGCCATAGCATAGGTCCCTAATTCTTGAAAGGGCCTCTTACCTGTTGAATTCTTGTATTGCAACACCCCAGATCAGAAAGAAATTGCATCTGTGGGAATTTTGCCATCAAGCACTCACTCTACCGCCCAAGGCAAATGATGCATTTTCTGTACTGCTGCTCAATGGTATCTTCTTTTCACTTCGAAGGTGAGGCAGTGGAAGGTCTTTGAACAGGGCCGGATTAAGTTTAATAGGGGCCTGAGGCACAGATCAACTTGGGGCCCCCTACCCTCAAGGTATATATATATATATATATATATATATATATATATATATATATATATATATATATATATATATATATATATATATATATATATATATATATATATATATATACATATATATATTATATATATGCAAGTAAATCACTATAGGTGAAAGAAAAAGAAAACACGAAGTTCCCAAGCGCTTTCGTGTAATTCACATCTTCAGGGGTGAGTACAGACTAAGGAGAAGTACAAAACAAGGTGTGTGTATATATACACAGGATGGTGAGATCAGGTCCACAATGGTCAGGTATTAGGTAATGACCCTACTAATCTTTAAAAAGCACCGCAAAGGTCGGTATTCAGGTCAGAGGGTAAGGTGACCCAACCTTCTCACCTGGTTACAAATCTTCTTAATTACAAAATTGTCCAGTTTGTACGTGCCATTACTCAAATTCATGTTGAGTACTTCGGTATATTTAATGAGACTAGATTCTATAATGTTCCTACTGTCAATTGAATTGCAAGGTAATATTGAGGAGGCATTATCCCAGTCAATGCAATGCTTATTATCCCTCAAATGAACAAACAGAGCATTGGATTCCTGGCCTGTCCTAACACTGTAGTTATGTTGTTTAAGTCTAGTTACAAGATATTTACCTGACTGGCAACCAATTGTGTTGTTGGGGGAGTTCTTGATTAACATTTGTTTAACAGTGCAGGAGTTTTTTTAAATGCCACATTGACGTTCCAGGTTTTTAGTTGTGAAGGAATTTGAGAGAAATTTTTGTGAAATGGTAATAATAAGAGATTCTTATGGTCATGGGTGGGATTGGGATCAGTTCTATAAAAAGATTTCTTAGTAATGTTTAGGCATTTGTCTATGAAAGGTCTAGGGTATTTAAGGTTTGAGCCAATATTATAGATATATTTATATTCTTCATCAATGAATTCCGGGCTGCAAATTCTGAAAGCACGTAAAAACATTGTTGAAAATACTGACTGTTTGACTCCATTATGGTGGGCAGAATAATAATGAATGTATGAACACACATTAGTAGGTTTTCTATAATTACTGAACTTAAAGGTGTTACCTATTCTGTGTATCAGACTGTCTAGGAATGGCAATTTACAGTCATGCTCTAATTCCACAGTGAATTTGATCGATTGGGCTAAGTTATTAAGTTGTGGCAGGAAAACTTTTAGATCCTCATTACTTGGCCAGAGACATAATACATCATCTACATATTGTTATGCCGTCTCTTAATTTACTTTAATATCCAGGTTCTAGGCGTAACCAAACAAAAAAAGTGAAGTAAATCAAAAGGGACTAAAAATAAATAACGTAAACCTTTAAGAAATTAATTAAATTAAATTTTAACACAATAAAGAGCCTCGTAGGCTGTCACAACAAATTGATTCACTATCGAAAATTTTAAGACACAAATGATACTGAAACATCGAAACATCAAAAGAATAAAAATAAAGCATTGGATTACGTTAACACTGCATAAACATATAAAAACTAACACTGAAATTAACTAATGTGAAACAACACTGAATTACTTAAATGTAACTAAGCAAGCACTGATGGACACATAAGAGACATAAATAGGTACTCACATAGATATACCACATTGGTGGTGACAGGAACAATCACAGAAATAAAATGAAGTATAAGTAACAGGTGACAAGTGTCACTCAAAAGAACGTGAACTGAATGACAAGGAGGACTGGACTGAACTCCATCAGTTGGTGGACCACTATATTTACTTTACTTTTATCCTCTTCGCCACTGATTGGCTTGTTAGCCGCTTGGGCGATCGGTCACGTCTCTTTTCCTTTATATTCTTCACCAAAAGGTCGGCTCGCTAGCCGCCCGGGCGATCGGTCACGTCTCTGTCACGCACTGTTGGCAAATACTGGGCATGCACCGGCTCCTGAATGTACCTGAACCCGCTCCAGTGTTGGTCATGTCTTGTCTTGAAAGAGCTCACACTCGGTGCCGTCACAACACTCTCTGGTAGATTGTTCCAAGAGTTTACAACCCTCACTCCGAAAAAGTTTGCCCTCACGGTTTTCTGGACTTGCGCTGCTTCTTCAATCTTGAGCTGTGACCCCTTGTGGGGCGAGCGTCCGCCAGCTCCAAGTAAGGACACTCAACTGAGTAGTGCCCCCTGAGATGCTTATAAACCTCAACTAGGTCCCCCCTTGCCCGTCTGTAGTATAAGCTAGGCAAGTTCAGGCGCTCCAATCTCTCAGGGTAGCTGAGGTACCGAAGTGCAGGCACCAGTTTGGTGGCCCTCCTTTGAACATTTTCAACCAACTGACAGTCCCTAGCATATCTCGGGGACCAGATGGGGTGACAGTACTCCAGATGGGGAAGCACTTCACTCCTGAAGATCGTCACGAGGGATGGACCGTCTAGATATCTGAACGACCTTCTTATAAGACCCAATAATTTATTTGCCTGATTTACCTTCTTCTCACAATGGCCCGAGAACTTCAGCTCATTGTCAACATACACACCTAGGTCCTTCTCACACACAGTCTCAACTAGTACATTTTCTTCATCCCGTTGGGACATATGGTACGCCTCCTTACTGTTGGTACGCCCCAGGTGCATCCTCTTACACTTCGTGACATTGAATCTCAGCAGCCATTCCTTCGACCATTCCTGGAGCCCACAGAGGTCCTTCTGCAGCTCTTCACAGTCCGCTTGGTTCTTAATTTCCCGAAATAACTTGGCGTCATCGGCAAACATTTGTATGGAGGAGTGTACAACATCAGGCATATCATTTATGAAACAAACAAACAACAGCGGGCCCAATACACTACCCTGCGGGCCAATTCCCGCAGGTGAAAACATGTGTTGTTTAACGATGCAGATGGTCGTTAGAGAGACAAACAATGCTTGTTACAATACTAAATATTGAAAGAAGATGGGCTTGAGCAAATAATAACAGTTAAAACCTTAACAGCACTGGGTAAGGTAACTAGATTATATACTGTAATAGTAAATATAACACATCATTACATGAATAATATGGAACAACATGGAAGCATGTTATATAAAAAAAATAGAAAATACGACACGGTCGTAACACTTCCCCCCATAAAATAAAATTTTGCTTGCACAAATTTTGATATGACATAAGTGTTCTGACACCTTGAAGTCCAACAAAAAATATTTTACCCTTCTTCAACAAATCAGTAAGGGGTAATGCCAACTCAGCAAAGTTACAAATATATCTCCGATAATAACCCACGCAACCCAAAAATCTACGTCTAGCTGACATAAATGGTCTGACCAAGTGTCAGAAAAAATTACAACATCATCTAAATATACTACACAACCAAGCCAATTGGCGGTGACTTGTGACATCAGCCTTTGAAAGGTAGCAGGGGCATTGCAAAGCCCGAAAGGCATAACATTAAATTTATAGGTCTTACCTACTGTCACAAAACTGGAGATGTCTTTAACACGACTGGTCAATGGTACTTGCCAAAACCCTCGAAGGCAATCAATCTTAGAGAGGAACTTGGCGTTCCCAATTGCTTCGATGCAGTCGTCGACTCTTGATAGAGGGAAGCTGTCCTTGTTGGTGACGGCGTTGGCCCTGCGGAAGTCGATGCAGAATCGAAGAGTGCCGTCCTTCTTCGGTACTAGAGTGACTGGTGAGCACCACTCGCTGGTAGGGAGCCTGCTTGATGGGCTCAGCAGAACCAACAACAATATCATGCACCATGGCAGTGGTACAGCCAGGCCTGTCTTGGAAGACAAGAGGATGTTGCTGGATGGCAGCCAGCATGTCAGCTCTCTGGCGTCCCAGTTGATGCTGTAGCTTTCCTGCAATTCCACGGAGTTGGACTGCCAAACCCTGACTGATGACAGGGCGAGTGGACTTGCCCCTTCTTTTTCCTCTTCTTTCTCACCGTCTACCAAGCAAGTGTCAACGGCACACACAGGAACTGGATCATCAGCAACAAATGGGAGTGCTGGGCGTGTGTGGTACAGCTTGAGGGTGTTGACGAGACATAAGTGCTATAGTCGGCGCCTGTCAGGGGTAGAGATAATATAATTCGTGGGGCTTACCTTCTTCACCACTCTATATGGCCCACTGAACTTCGCATAGAGCGGCTGTCCATGTCTCGGCAAGAGAATGAGTACTTGATCTCCTATCTGGAACTCTCTGTGTTTGGCATGCTTGTCGTACCATGTCTTGGTCTTGGACTGCGACTGCTGTAAGTGGTCTGCAGCAAGGCTCCAACATCTTAGATGCTTCTCTCTAACATTTCCCACTAAACTTAATACGCCAATGCTCTCTTCACTACTACCTAACAATTTATCTCTAACTATGTGCAAAGGATCTCTTACTTGATGAGCGAACAGTAGAAGTATGAGAAACAAAATGGATGATATTAGGGCCCTAGCAGTAACTTTCCTAAGAGGTACAGCATGCAAGTACCTTGTGGACGTATCAATGACTATAAATAAATATTCAAACCCACTAGAAGTTTTAGGCAGAGGGCCTACAATGTCACACTGTACTGTTGTAAAGGGCTCAGGTACGTGAGGTACTCTTACAAGTGGAAAAGGTGGAATAGCCTGATTGGTTTTGCCTACCTTTTGACAAAAATGACAGTACTTACACTATTTAGTGACACATCTCCTCATACCTGGCCAATAGAACTTTCTGGCCAGCCTGTTGAACATCTTTCGGACACCTTGATGTCCAGAAAAGCGACCGTCATGGGCCAGTGCTAGAACATGTCGTCTGTAAGTGTGTGGGATAACTATTTGAGTGACAGACTCCCAGCCCGAGTCTTCCTCTGACATAGTCGGTGGGAGCCAGCGGCGGCACAAAACACCGTCTTTACTGAAATATCTCGTGGTAGGGCCTGAATCATTGGCCGAATCGGATACCTTGTCAAACAAGAGCCGTCATGAATCGTCTTGCTCTTGCGCAGCTATTACAGCAACTCTCCTGGTCACAGCATTAACTGCGGAAGAAATGTCTTGGGAAGCAATTGGGTTAGCAAAAAGTCCTTCTAAGGAAAGTGAATCATCTACATCAGGAGTTCCATTATGATCATTAGTCATTGACATAGAACGAGTCACAGCACACAGGAAAACACCGGGCATATCACCTTCAAGTTGTTGCAGCTCTGCGGTAGACTCTGGTCTTTCCCGCAGCACAGGAGGTGGGGTTACGCTCCCCATTTGATCTCCTCCCACCAAATCGTTACCGAGTATGAGGTCCACTCCAGCAACAGGCAGCTCGTGCACGCAGGCTACGCTAGCTATCCCTGAAAAACAAGAAGACTTGACACGTACTAAAACCAAAGGAGCCACAACAACACCATCTTTGATGAGAGTTTGGAGACAACCCGAGTCTCTCAAAATAGTGACTTGTGTTTCGATACCATCAACTTCTACCGTGCCTTGTGACAAAAAGGGACGAAAGGTACCAACGTCTGGGTCCTTCGCAAAACTCTCCTGGTAAGGATCAAAGTCTCGTGAGGAGAGAACTGAAACTGCACTCTCTCGTACTTCACCTTTTGTGAAAACCAACCCTATTGGCATGCTGTCAGCCTTACTCAAACCAGCCACCACTTCGACTGGTGACGTATTAGTCTCTTCAGTCACACTCATAGCTGGTTTGCCTGTACTTAGCTGCAGCCTTGTCCAACAAAACTCTGCCTTATGACCTGGCTTTCCACAGTAACTGCAAGGGTATGTAGAAAATTTGGACGCCCCATTAGGTGGCGAATGCGTCCAGCTCCTCCTGTTACACACAAAATTACTATTGTTAGCATTCCCTTGTCTCGCTCTGTGGAGAGAGGGATTAAAAGTCCTTTGAACCTGTGGGGGCATAATATTTTTGTTAGTTCTACCATGCCTCAAAACAAATCCATCAGCATGCTTAGCAGCCTCTTCAATAGTACTAATTTCCCTATCTAACAAGTATAAGGTAACCTCTTTGTCGATGGTTCTCAAAAAATCCTCTGTGAGCATTAACTCAATCAGGGAGTCAAAATCACTCACTTCCTTGGAGTGTAACCACTTTGAGACTACCTCTCTTTTACTCCTAGCAAATTCAAGGTGGGTCTGCTCTGCCTTCTTACGGAGTCTATGAAAGCGTTGTCTGTACGCTTCAGGAACAAGGGCATAAGCCTTTAAAACTTCCTCGTTAATACATAAATAATCCTTGGCGTCACTGTCTGTAAGAAATGAGAAAACACACAGAGCCCTACCTGCAAACGCCTGCTGAAGCAAAATGGGCCAAAACTCCATAGGCCACTTTAAAGTGGTAGCAAGTCTCTCGAAAGCAATGAATAACTCATCAACTGTTTCCTCTGAAAACGTGGGCATTAGCCAAGCAGCACTTGCTGGATCAAAATGAGAAAAACTAGATCTGGGGGTGAGGCCATCGGTGCTAGAAAGGTTACTCTGACCGAGCTGTATACGCAGCCGCAAGTTTTCTGAATCTGCTTCTTTCGCTTTCGCCTCAGCTACCGCCTGACGTATCCCAGCTCTTTTCGCTATAGCTTCAGCCTCTTTTGCCTTAGCTTCAGCTTCCGCCTGACGTATTCCAACTTCCCTCGCTATAGCTTCAGCTTCTTTCAATTTTATGTGTGACTCGAGAAGGCGTAATTCATCATTCACTGAACGTGACTCAGCTATGTTTACTTGAGCTTCACCGTGGTCTTCTCTTAAGCCAACATCGACACTATCTCCAAGCATGATGGCTAGTTAAGAAATAATAAAAAAAACACAAAAAGAATATCTCAAGTGTCAAAAGGTCGTTAGCGAATCCTGGCAAGGTCGCCAAAACTGTTAAGCCGTCTCTTAATTTACTTTAATATCCAGGTTCTAGGCGTAACCAAACAAAAAAAGTGAAGTAAATCAAAAGGGAATAAAAATAAATATAGTAAACCTTTAAGAATTTAATTAAATTAAATATTAACACAGTAAAGAGCCTCGTAGGCTGCCACAACAAATTGATTTACTATAGAAACTTTAAAGACACAAATGATTCTGAAACATCGAAACATCAAAAGAATAAAAATAAAGCATTGGATTACGTTAACACTGCATAAACATATAAAAACTAACACTGAAATTAACTAAGGTGAAACAACACTGAATTACTTAAATGTAACTAAGCAAGCACTGATGGACACATAAGAGACACAAATAGGTACTCACATAGATATACCACATTGGTGGTGACAGGAACAATCACAGAAATAAAATGAAGTATAAGTAAAAGGTGACAAGTGTCACTCAAAAGAACGTGAACTGAATGACAAGGAGGACTGGACTGAACTCCATCAGTTGGTGGACCACTATATATAGGGCCAATTCCCGCCAAAAACCAGCTGGTGAAAACATGGGTCGTTTAACGATGCAGATGGTCGTTAGAAAGACAAAGAATGCCTGTTACAATAATAAATAAGGAAATAAGATGGGCTTGAACAAATAATAACAGTTAAAACCTGAACAGCACAAGGGTAAGGTGACTAGATTATATAATAGTAAATATAACACATCATTACAGGAATAATATAGAACAACATGGAAGCATGTTATATAAAAAAATAGAAAAATACGACACGGTCGTAACAATATGTAAACCAGACTGCTGAAGGTGGTAAAATACTTAATAGTTTCTTTAGCGCTTGGGAACTTCGTGTTTTCTTTTTCCTTGTGGTTATCACCATATACCTGGATCACTCGCACCTACAGTGATTTACTTGCATGCATATATATATATATATATATATATATATATATATATATATATATATATATATATATATATATATATATATATATATATATATATATATCTTGATCAAATCACACAGCAAAAGGGAGACAATGGAGCACCTTAGCTTTACTTGCCTCTCAAGATGTCTTGAATAAAGACGAAAGCTAAGGTGCTCCGTTGTTCCCTTTTCCCGTGTGATTTTATCAAGATTTATCTTATCCACGTTTTCATTGTGGATCTATATGAAATATATATATATATATATATATATATATATATATATATATATATATGTATATATATATATATATCTATATATATATATATATATATATATATTAGGGTGGTCCCGAAATTTTTTTTGGTTTAAATTTCAACGACCACCCTGCCTAAGTGTGTGTATACTATTAAAACAATGATCTGTCATTTTTTAAAAAATTTGGATAAAATTTAGAGGTGCCACAAAGACTATCTAGTTTTTATATTGAACAAGTACCGGTAAATGTGTAAATCGTATACAATACATAGTCAATATCAATACAGTTAGTTGTTAATAGTTGTAATACAGCAAAATCAATGAAATTTAGCAACACAGGTCATTCTTCTTGAGTGCCTCTATTACAGTCCTTTTTAGAGAGTTTGGAAAGTTCTTTCGATGATCACTGACCACCTGGAGTAGAAATTGGCGTTGTTCCTCATCCTTTGTTATTACATGGATGTAATCTTGGATGAGTGCCACACCTCTCTCAGCCACATCGTTAACCACTTTCATTGTCTTGAGCTTCTTTTGTGCTTTGCAATAACCTGCATTAGTTTGCCACAAAGATGGGGACAACTGTAGAAAGTCAGTTGGCAGATTGAGCATGTCAAAAAATTTACTTGTTGCAGAAGACACAAAATCTTCAAGGTGAATGTCATTCACGTCTTGATGCTTAACCACTGCCTTCATGCGGTTACCATTTTGAGCCTTTTTTAGACTGTCCACCATCCTCTGCTTTGTTTCATCACCAACATTCATATCAAAGAAGGCAAAGCCAACAACTTCTTCATTGAGGTACCACAGATGATTGATAAATTTGCGGCAAGCCTCTTCTGAAACCTCCTTGTCAACTTTTGTGTAGTCAGAAATCTTCTTCAGGAAGAGCAGGTCATTTGCTGGAGCTTGAACTGGCAAAGTAGCCAGGAACCATGCTTTAAAGTATACAAGGACAGCAAATCGAACCACCCTACCGAGTCCTTTGACTTCTCGGGCTGTCAACTTGAATTGTGACCGGAACATCCATATTTTGAAGGAATACAACAGCTTTGCCATCCACCTGGCTCTGTGCATGGCCCCAGGCTTCCTGAAAGATATCTTGCGGTGTGGAGTTCCTCCCAGGAATATAACAACCAATTCGAGTAATTCTCTATAGTCTTCCCGTGGCTGATTATCATTAAGGAAGCTCAATGCATTTTTCAGCAGACCTTCTCGATTTTCAGTCACAACCAAATCCATTTCTTGATCAGTGGCAGCTGTACTGTAGTCACTCTGCACAATGTTGGGCCAAAATGCTTGAAATCTCTTAAAAACAAGTATATCTGGCCCAGTTGATGGACCCATTACACGGTCAAATACTCCACCGATCACAACCTCATGCACATGATGACGGCATGGCAACCATAGGAGATTTTTCTCCAGTTTAATTTCGATGAGCTTACAGGCCCCAGTGTGGCGTCCAGTGTTGCTGCTTGTAGTGTCAAAAGACATTGCCACTATATAGTCTTTTAATTTCCAATCTTTGACCACTTCAACCACAGCATTAGCCATCGCTTCACCAGTTCCATTGGGCAACTTTGATACATTCAGCAATTGTTCATTCTCTTCATAGGACACAATGATTGGCAATCGATCATAAGTTTCTTTACCACCAGCTGTTTCAGGAAGTAGCTTTCCATCCCAATGAACAACAAGAGGGATTGTTGGATCAAGATTAAGTATAAATTGTTCTTTGGCAGACTTAAAAGACTGAACTCTCAACTTCATTCTTGATTGTCGAATTGTCTTCCGGTTGACTGCTATGTCTTCCACGTTGTGACCTAAAGTTTGAGCTGCTGCAGCAATCAAATGCACAGCATCACGATCACTAATCTTGGTGCGATCTAGTGCTTTGGCCAGAACAGGGGACATTATGTTTTTTGCACGTGGTTTCCCAGGTTTTGATTTTTTGGGAGAACACTCTGACGCTGAAGAATTTACTTGTTCCTCAGACTCAGATGATGATGAGAATGGCGGATTCATTCCATGTTTTTCATCTTCTTTTGTTTTCTGTGCCAAAGCTTTTGAAAAGCGAGCACGTTCTTCTTCTTTTCGTATTGCCAAGCGGACTTCTTTTGCTGCTAGTTCTTTATCAACTCTACCCAAGTATCCTTTCCTTCCATCTCGTTGTGCTAGAAGGAATTGTGTCAAGTTGTGCCCCTGGCTGGTGGCACCCCTAAACATCCCTCAATTTGGTTGAAATTGTTTGGGTTATATTATTTTGGTAGTTCTTATAAAAGGGCAGGGTGGTTGTGATCATATTCTGAAAAAAAAATTTTAACCCCCATTTTGGGACCACCCTAATATATATATATATATATATATATATTTATATATATATATGTATATATATATATATATATATATACACATATATATGTATAATCAACGACCTCACCAGCAAGGAATCGAACCCTCGACCTACTGGGTGGACCTAGGGAGCGCTTACCGGCTAGCCCACAAGGACACTAAAAGCAGTTCTAGACTCTGTTATATTTCACACAAAGCCTGTTCATCGAGCTGATGGCGCCGTGAACCTCATTGGGAAACTGCCCGTGCCTCGTATGTGGTGTCAGTAGCATTTTACCGAATCCAGCTGGTATGAAACGCGAGGTACATAAATATACTTCATTTTTAGTCCATTTAACACGCGGACTTTGAACATATAATCAACGACCTCACCAGCAAGGAATCGAACCCTCGACCTACTGGGTGGACCTAGGGAGCGCTTACCGGCTAGCCCACAAGGACACTAAAAGCAGTTCTAGACTCTGTTATATTTCACACAAAGCCTCTTCATCGAGCTGATGGCGCCGTGAACCTCATTGGGAAACTGCCCGTGCCTCGTATGTGGTGTCAGTAGCATTTTACCGAATCCAGCTGGTATGAAACGCGAGGTACATATATATACTTCATTTTTAGTCCATTTAACACGCGGACTTTGAACATATAATCAACGACCTCACCAGCAAGGAATCGAACCCTCGACCTCCTGGGTGGACCTAGGGAGCGCTTACCGGCTAGCCCACAAGGACACTAAAAGCAGTTCTAGACTCTGTTATATTTCACACAAAGCCTGTTCATCGAGCTGATGGCGCCGTGAACCTCATTGGGAAACTGCCCGTGCCTCGTATGTGGTGTCAGTAGGTCGAGGGTTCGATTCCTTGCTGGTGAGGTCGTTGATTATATGTTCAAAGTCCGCGTGTTAAATGGACTAAAAATGAAGTATATATATGTACCTCGCGTTTCGTACCAGCTGGATTCGGTAAAATGCTACTGACACCACATACGAGGCACGGGCAGTTTCCCAATGAGGTTCACGGCGCCATCAGCTCGATGAACAGGCTTTGTGTGAAATATAACAGAGTCTAGAACTGCTTTTAGTGTCCTTGTGGGCTAGCCGGTAAGCGCTCCTTAGGTCCACCCAGTAGGTCGAGGGTTCGATTCCTTGCTGGTGAGGTCGTTGATTATATGTTCAAAGTCCGCGTGTTAAATGGACTAAAAATGAAGTATATATATATATATATATATATAAATATATATATATATATATATATATATACTGTATATGTAACCGGTCGGAATTTACTGGACTTTAATTTCTCACTTGACTTGGGGTTTATTTAAAATTAATAGATGGTAATGGCAGTGGAAGCGTCCCTTTGAGAAAAATCCCGAACCAGCACAAGAACACTTAAATCTACTAAACAAAATAAATTGTCCGTGACCCGTGGAAGGATAGCGTCTGTGACTGGGATGAATGAGACACACTGTAAAATTTAAACACTTATATTCCCTCCAACACTACAAACACAATCAAATAATGGTACACCAATATGCGCACCTCTTAACTTGAACTTAAAACACTACTCTGGGGAATAATAGTTATACATGATATAGAAATTATTAGAAACTCAGGCAACAATAAATTTGGAGTATTAAGAAATGTTGCTTGCACACATGAAACAGGCCTTAAGGGCTCTCACAAAATAATATCAGTCACTGAGGAAATGGTAATAAAAATAAGAAATTAAATACTCTACAATGAATAGGCCTTAAGGGCACTCAACAAAATTATAGCACCCCAACAGATGCACACTTCCTAACCTAACCTAACCACTACTCTGGGGAACAAGGTTATACCTGAGATCAGAATTATGAAGAACAATTAGAGGCATTAAAAGAATCAAATCACAGTATCACTCTGGTTCCACTTAATGGCACAAACATTCAAAACAATATTATCAAAATTATTTAGAAACTATTAAACTACACCCGTAATAAGGGAGGGAAAATGTTCCTCTAGGTATCTCCTAGAGACCTAGACTCACGGTCTCAGTGTGTGACCATTAGTTTACTCAGATAGCCTCAGTGTACTCCCAGTGCGTCCATAAAGCGGAAGGGAGTGAGCCAATCAGACCTTGTACAGTTGAGAGAAACTTTAGCTTCCCGTTAGCAAGAGGGTTTCACTAGCTGCTCGGGACATGTGGGGTTGTGCACCGGAGTGGTAAGAACTGATCACCCACTGCTGATGCTGGTCCCGTGTCGTTTTAGTTGTCGGGAGCACTCGTTCACTCAAGAGATCCTTTACTATCCCGCTAAACAGTGACAGGCCTACACTGATCGGTCCAATGGCGACAATCGCCACCCTCCATCATCAACGGCAGTCTCAAACGGCAGTCAATCTCTCGCAGTCAACTCCCGTCAACTCCAGTCAAGTGGGTTCTGACGGAAACCCTGAAATGAACTCACTGTTAGCTCTAGTTAACTTTACCACTGCCCTATCTAAACCCTGTCTGAGATTGAATGAGACTTACTTGTTATACTGCCATCGCACAGCACAGGTGACTAGGCCACGTGACTATTTCTGTGACAGACGGGCAGGGACGTCTTGTCTGTGTGAATGCTTCCCGCGACTGAGAGAGAGGCAGCGTCGCGTCCTGTCAAGGCGTTAGCTTAGGTCTACGTGACATATTTTCCGCCTAACTAATAACTCCTTGGGACACCCGTAACATTATTCAGACTGCTAAATGATCTATAATAATTTCAAATTCAATAATAGTCCATTAACTTCATGAATCGCATCATTATTAATTCGGTAAATTACATTTAATATCATATAGGCCTAGTTCCGCAATCTCTCGCTCCGAGCAGGCAGCGCTCTTTTCCCTCCCGCGACCTTGAACGCTCAGTGTTGCCAATGGCGGGGCATTCGAAATTACTCTGAAATTTCTGAGTATTACATATATATATAGCAAGAACCAAAGATACCAAAATTTATCATTGATTTCATCAATATTAAGCTTCTGCAAAATAACACATTCAATGTTCATAAGAGCGAGAAAATTGAGACGTTGCTGTTCATGATCGTGATGACGGCTAACCTGAAAACCTTAAGGATTCATATTACGCTCAAACGTCCACAAAACCTTCCGAGTCCCCCAGTGGAAACGTCCCCCGTTTTCTCTGTTTCCTTGATGACGTCATCGATAGGCCGTCTTTGTCTAAAGGGAACTTTGAATATAATCGGGGGATTTCGTAGCAAGACGCTGTATGTTGGGACCTGTTGCCATCCAACCCTTTGTAATCAATTTAATTTTGCTTTTGATAGCTCAGTCAGAGCATTGTTAGTGAGGATAATAGTAGGGAATGAAAGGGAGTTCACAGTCTCAGTTTCAGCGTCAGAGTGTACAGTAAATTAATTCATCGAAATAGAAGTAGGTGGACTCTCTGACCTATTCTGAGTGAGGGTGCCGCGGGCATTTCAATGGTTAGTAAGTGCTCGCCCCTTCACCCATACAGGTCCCTAACGCAGCCTAGGCTGTGTCTGTAGCGTGGATGTGGTACCCACTATGTCTGGGGAGATGTCCGAGGTCCAGTAGGATCAGTTACATTCGTGAGACCCGACCGTCAGACACTTCAGACTACCTATGGCCCCCATAGCTGGCTCGTCTGGCCCTAATGCTTGGCCTGCGAGGTGACCCTGGATCACCAAGGCACACACCACTACCAGCCCCCATCATTGGTGGATGAGTGTCTAGCTCAGTAGGGCTATTTGTGTGGTGGGGTTAATCCACTGGGATCTTCAGAGTTCGTCGGAAAGTACCCCATGGTGGCAGGACCCCATGGCGGTTGCTTGAGTATCACTCCTGACGACTGAGTGTTGTAGTGGCAGTTGCCCCTGGTCTTTATGGTGCTAAGTGACTATAAGAGTTATGTGTTATTGAGTATGTCCACCCAGTATTGGTGTGAGTAGGTTGAGCCTGAAGGCATAGTACCAGGTTTCGTCTGTTGGTACATATATAAAATGGTGACAGCTATGGTGATGTAATGAACATAGTATCGAGATGGGAGGAATGACTGTGATACTGCAGTTTTTTAACTGGGTTATAACCATTTCTCTGTACGGGTATTTCATAACCATTCCACTGTAACTAATGAGTATTTCAGATTGCTAATAATTTTGTTCCATATTTTTCCGAGGTACAGATTTTTGTGGTGGTTTGCAGAGAAAGTGAAATAAGTTCAAAGAAATACCTTGGAGTTAGGTTAGAAAAAAATGTCTTGTTTAAAGTAAATGATACCTATTGCAACAACAACTTGAGTGTAGAGTGTGAATAAGGTTCATTAATATTTAAAGAATTTTGATGTGTAACAATCTGCCCAAATTTTTTTTCCGTTGTTAACTCAGTATTACTTAGAGACAGTGAGTACATGTTCGGGCCGTGGCACTAGTTTGTGAAATGTTTTCATCGTGGGAGTGCCCAGTGTTTTAATTCTGAGTTGCTAACAGAAGCATTGCACTATACAGTATGCAAAGGTTAAGTGGATGCTAATTTTGTACTTGTAATATTCTTTAGTTTATGTGTTAGGTAGGATATATATTCCATTTACTTAAAATCTCGGTGTGTTTTACAGTTCCTTATATTAATATTTCTATGTGTATGCTATAATTGTAAAGTTTATTTTAATCAGGTGCTAACGGTTCATTATTTGGTGAAACGTATGTTATGTGAACTCTAATGCCAGTATACTTTCAGAGTACAGTATTATATATGTGAGGACCTTATGGTGATACGGTATATGGAAAGTGTTATACAAGTGTATGGACCCGGAATTGTGAGTACAGAAATTCGTGAAGTGTTCACGCAGTGTTGCACCATACTGAGTTTGCGAATAGTAAAGTGTCTCAGTGTATTTTTCATGCAACAATATTATCTTTTGGGAGATTAATAATCTGAACAGTATTTTGAGTAGTTGATGCATGGAATGTTAAGTCGTATTGCAGAAAATCAGTTGAGTACCAGTCCTTGGGTCTTGAGTGAGCCCTGTGCATGTTAATGTATTTACAGTGGGTTATAGTATTAATTTGTTGTAACACGATGGCAGATGCTAACGCGAATCAGGGGACCATGACGGCCAAAACCGCGGCTGAGCTAGCAATGCAAGTCCAAGCTCTTCGGGCTAAACTCGCTGAGTCTATGGATGCAGTAAGGAGACAACAAGCATTGCTTGATGAACGGAGGGAAGAACCGGCTGTACCTACTCTCCCTGCCGTGGTTCCACTTTTGCCCCCTCCTAACGATATGCCCAGCCGATCTCCGGGCCCCCATTACCACCAGTACATTCCGAGGCTGTCCATTGACAACCTCGTTGGTCTTAACGCAGACAACATCCTAACTAAATTCTGTAAGAGAGTAGAGTATAACGCAGTTAGCTCAAGGGATAGATGGTATGTAGCTACTGACCGCATGGACCAGCAAGTTGAAGCCATGGTCCAAGTAGAACTTGGTACCGATGAGGAAGATTGGGATAAACGTAAAGTAACCTTGCGGAAATTGTTTGTGAAACAAATCCCCCTGGAAGATGCCTGGGAGGAATTTGCGCGATTAGAGTACAATTTGGAAGATGATCCCTGTCGTTTCTTGAGTCAACTTAAATTAACTCTCACAACCATTTTCCGCCAGTATGGGCCCATGGAAGGAAAAGAACAAACGTTGAAAGATAAATTGTACGACCCATTGCCAAAACAGTTGAAAGAGAAATTGAAGTTTTACTATTCCCCTTGTTGTCCAGTAGACACGATGGCCGCACGATTGGAGCGACTCCGACACAACTATTTGAAAGGTAACAGAACTGGGTATCCCAGTATCTGGCAAGTTCAAAAGCACGCGAACCAAGAACTTCCAGTAAAGAATGAAAGAGCCAGTAGGGCAGAACGTCACGTAACAGGAGGAGGTTGTGGTACCAGTAGTCAGTGAGATCGACACGCTGTCGCCCTATTCGAAAGTCCTCGTAAAAGGTTAATTGGAAGGTGACAGGGACCTTACTGTCCATATTGCCGAACACAGAGTCAGGATACCTCTACTTGCCCCTTAAATCCACCCCCACGTTCATGTTGGGATTGCTTAGAAGTAGGATGTCGGAGAAACAGTCAACGCTGCCCCGGACGCTCAAGTCGTCGGCATTATCCAAAGTATTGACATAAGCGGGTTCCTTCCAATGTGTCTCCTTGCATATGGTTTACTGTAAATGAACGTGTCTGTCTTGCTTTAATAGATACAGGTAGTGAAGCCACCGTCATTAGGGAGAGTTTAGTAAAAACTTTGAATTTAAAACCTATCAAACCTTGCAAACATAGGTTAAAAGGGTGTTACGGGAGATGAGTTAAAAATTAAAGGCAAAGTAGTCATAACAGTCCAAGTAACACCACAGTTGAAAGTCAGACACCATGCCATTGTGGTGGATGATAAATACTTTGATGCAGAATTACTATTCGGAGCAGATCTCCTCGGCAGATTTAGAGTAACATGGGAACGTAAAAGGAAACTTTTCATTTGGGCAGGCCATTCACATGAATATGGGAGAGTGTTGACGCGAGAGCACATGAAAGGAATCAAATGCGTCAATAGATTGTCGTTAAAGCCCGATGTACCTTGTCCACCACAGTTGAAGAGTCTCCATATTGATAGGAAGACTATTGTTCGAGGCCACCATGCACCGATCATATCCATCAAAGTGAAAGTAGAGAAAGGTCAAATTCTGAGTGTACGATTCACGCACAAAAGTTTCAACCAACAACCAGAGACATGTGTTAGAGTACAGCAAGATTCGCGCATAGATTTGCCAGTAAGTAATTGCACCGATAAATCAGTGTATTTGAGAGCGGGCACTGTCATTGGCGAATATGAGTTAATCCCGGAGGAGATAATCTCATATGTTGACGTTAAAGGAAATCACTTGGGGAATATTCAACAGGTCTATGACAAATTGTGTAAAGCAAAGTCATCAACTGAATGATCCCTTTGTGCACCTCATCACCTAGCCATTCAAACAGCAGGGGAGAGGAGATCCTCAAACCAATTAAAAGTAAATGTTAGGTGATGATCAGAGAGTACCGTCCTTTGACTGTGTAATTTGTGCCGGAATTCCCAACGGTCCAGTAAAGAAGGTCAGACATGTCCAAGAGATTTCCAACAGTATGATACCGGAATGTGACGAAGTAAAAGGCGGAACCACTAGACAAGAGAAGTTGAACGAGTTAATTAGAAACCAACAGTGGAACCATCTAGACAGAGGCATGTGTAAACATTTGCGGAAAGTAATTCTAGCTCATGATTCCTTGTTTGTTTTAGGACCACATGAAATAGGGTCAATTGCTGGTATACCTGCTAACATTCAGCTCGCCAACCACAATCCTGTCAGAGGACCACAGTATAGACACCCAGAGAAAGCAAAAGAGATAATTAAAGAAATGATAACAGATATGAGGGATCGTAATATCATTGAACCATCGACTGCCGCCTGGTTATCCCCCATTGTTCTGGTGACAAAACCCAACGGTTCAAAGCGTATGTGCTTAGATTTTCGAGCGAACAATAAGCATTTGAAGGTCGACATACAACCCTTGCCACGAATTGAAGAATTAGTAGAGAAAGCTGCGGGAAATAAGTATTATTCCACATTAGATTTGAAGGATGCGTATTATCAGGTCATTCTTAACGACAGTAGCCGAGATCTAACTACTTTTAGCGATGGGTACAATCTATGAAGGTTCACACGCCTTCCGTTTGGGCTCTCAGCTAGTCCTGCCGTTTTCACTCGAGAAGTAAACAGAGTATTAGCTCCCTAAGCAGTTGAAGACTGGGTACGAAACTATCTTGATGATGTAATAGTATGGGCTCCTGACTTCCCCACCTTGTTGCAAAGACTCACCAGAGTATTTGAGAGATTTGAAGAGATGGGTATTAAACTAAATTTGTCTAAGTGTCAATTTGGCCATAAGCAAGTTAAATTCTTAGGACATGTAGTTTCAGAGAGAGGCATTGCGCCTGACCCAGAAAATGTCCAAGCTCTGACTGAGTGTAAACCCCCAACTAATGTTAAACAAGTCCGCCAATTTTTGGGTATGTGTGGATTTTACCGTAAACATGTTCCCGAGTTTGCCAAAGTAGCTTACCCCCTCACTGAGTTAACGAAACAGACTGTTGATTTTGTATGGTCCAATGAGTGTCAAGAAGCATTTGAGAAGTTAAAGCAAGCACTAGCTTCATACCCAGTTCTTGTCAAGGCAGATATTTATAAACCGTTTGAACTGCATAGTGATGCCAGCTATTTCTGTGTAGGCGCTTCCCTTAATCAGGTACAAGAAGATGGCTCTTTGCGACCAGTGGGTTATTTTTCTAGAAAGTTAAAGCCGGCAGAAACTCGTTATTCCACCACCGATAAAGAAGCGTTAGGCATTGTGTTAGCGTGCAGGTTCTTCCATCATTTTCTTTGGGGTACGCAGTTTAAAATTAAGACAGATCACCAACCTCTAACCTCCGTCTTTAGAAAGAAAACCAAAAGTCAGCGAATGAACCGTTGGATCTTAGAAATGAGAGATTACGCCTATGACATTGAATACAAACCCGGTAGAGCTAATGTAGTAGCTCATGCATTAAGTCGACCAGTCAGAACCTTGAGAAAAGTCATGCAAGACCATGTTGCGGCTCAATTTCCCACACTAGAAGGTTTCACACAGGCAGAATTTGGTAAGGAACAACAAAAAGAACCAAGATGGCAAGAGCTAAAACAGTATTCAGCAGGAGGTAAAGTTCCACAACATAAGTACCCAAAGGCCACCGTTGATAGTTTTGAAGTAATAAATGAAGTATTGTATCTAGAAAAAGAACAACTTGATAAAGCATTGAAGTATTGTCTAGTAATCCCTCAACATTTACGTAAAGCCGCATTAGAGTTGGCGCATGACAATGCCACCTCAGGTCATTTAGGACGGTGGAAGACCATCACCCGAGTAGCAAATTTGTTTTATTGGCCTAATTATCGTAAATATTGTGTTGATTATGTAGCATCATAAGAGATGTGTCAAAGGTTCAAGGGAACTAAGGGACTTACGCAACTTTGGCAAGAATTACCAGTAGTAACCAAACCACTAGAACGAGTTTCAGTAGATTTGACTGACATGCATTCAGGGATCGGTGATTACCGATATGTGTTAACGATTATAGATCATTATTCATGATCTGTTAACTTCTATCCATTGCGCACAAAGACCACGCAAGAAGTTACCCGTGAATTTGAGAAATTTGTTAAGGTCTTCGGTAGTCCTAAAGTAGTGATTGCGGATAATGGAGGAGAATTTACTGCCGCACAGTTCAGGGAGCTCTGCCAATTAACTAACATTAAGGTGTATTTTACCTTGCCTTACCACCCCCGAGGTAACAGTATCACGGAGAGAATGCACCGAACTTTTAAGACCATTTTGTCAATCATGTGCGAAGATAACCCGCGTCGCTGGCCACGATTCTTGGGTCCGACCCAATATGCGTTGAACACTTCTGTTCACACAACGACTGGAGTGCAGCCACACTTCGCCTTCTTCTCCCGGCATGCATAGAGACAAGTGGGCATTGAGTTACCAATAATAGAAAACGAGAATACTGAAGGCTTGAGAGAAGCTCACAGAGTAATTAATGAAACTTCTGAACGAATGTCTAGAGAATTCCGGAATGTAGCAAACCGAGATATAGTCAATCAGACAGTACAGCTAGGGGAATCTGTTTGGGTGAGAGATGAAGCTCCTATCACAGATACCAGTAGGAAATTAAATGCTTAGTGGAAGGGCCCATATACAGTAACTGAGGTCATACGCAAAGGTGCAGCGTATGAGTTAACGCACCTTTCAGATGAGACAGAAGTAATTCGACGAGCAGCAGAAAAGGTGAAAAGATGCATCAACAGAGATATGTTCGTCCATGTAAATGACATCCAGGTTCCCCCTAATGATTATTCCTCAGAATCAGTTCCTGATGAGAGAGATGCTATACGGGATGAGGAAAGAACAGGAGTTGCTCCTGCTCCCCGATTTCCAGTAAGGACGAGAAAACCAGTGGTGAGACTGGATCTTTAAAAAGCAGTGGGCTTTTTAAGTGACCCTCATTGGTTGATAATGAAGTGTGCAATCAGTTATAAGTAACTTGTGGTAAAGGGAGAGGTAAAGAATTGATGATTTTTTTTTATTGAAAAAATTTTGCAGAGGAATGGTCAATTTGCAGTAAGAAACAGAGATTGGAAGATGTATTGGCAGTTATGCAATCATCTGAAGGGTATCTGTTACTAGTTTGAGTAAAGATACCAGTGGTGAATTCTCAAGTTCCGGTTGGTAAGTCCTACGTAGGCTGGGTGTTGTTGGTATATAGGTGTAGAGTTCGTGACTTTCAGGGAGTATTCGGGCATGGCAATATGGAGCTATTACTTCTACATGGCAAATGCCATAAGTACAGACAGTTTTTGGTTTGATGGTGTTCTCATGAGGACCCTTTCGTTAGCATTGAATTCTTGGGAATACCCGCTCGTTTGGAGTCCTTTGAATGGTGCTGCCTCTCGCGAGTGCGACATGACTCTTTAGACTAAGGGCAAACAAATCATTCCTTTGACTTGATGGGGTCCGTTCGTCTATATCCTAGCTTGAGAAATATATGTTAAATCTCAGTGTGTCCTGTATGCATTTGACCAATCGCGTAAAAGAAACTGTCATGATCTATGAACATTGAAATTTGAGTTCTGTAAGGAAAATTTGAGTGTGCACTTTATCTACCGATGTGAGGGTGTAGTTTGTAACATGTAACCCCATTTATTATTATATGATATGATGCATGTAAAACCATTTATTATTATGATATGATATGATGTATCTACCCCCACTCAGTATTATTATATGACGATGTATCTAATCCCATTCAGTATTATATGACATGATGTACCTAACCCCATGTGTTATTATTTTTGGTGCTATTATGTTATGATATATGTATCCCAATATATTTTTTATGAAGGTGTGTCACATTCTAGTTGTATGTTAACAGATTTCCAATTCTTTTGCCCAATTCTGACCACCGGTAGGGAATTATTTTTCTATTATTATTGATATAATTTGTGCAATATTTTGTATTAATCATTTAATGTGTATGTCACTACTTAAGTGTTTTCTGAATGTTACCGCATAATATAAATCTTGGGGAAGGGGGAAGCTTTGTCATGATCGTGATGACGGCTAACCTGAAAACCTTAAGGATTCATATTACGCTCAAACGTCCACAAAACCTTCCGAGTCCCCCAGTGGAAACTTCCCCCGTTTTCTCTGTTTACTTGAAGACGTCATCGATAGGCCGTCTTTGTCTAAAGGGAACTTTGAATATAATCCGCGGATTTCGTAGCAAGACGCTGTATGTTGGGACCTGTTGCCATCCAACCCTTTGTAATCAATCTAATTTTGCCTTTCATTGCTCAGTCAGAGCATTGTTAGTGAGGATAATAGTAGGGAATGAAACAGAGTTCATAGTCTCAGTTTCAACGTCAGAGTGTACAGTAAATTAATTCATCGAAATAGAAATAGGTGGACTCCCTGACCTATTCTGAGAGAGGGTGCCGCGGGCATTTCAATGGTTAGTAAGTGCTCGCCCCTTCACCCATACAGGTCCCTAATGCAGCCTAGGCTGTGTCTGTAGCGTGGATGTGGTACCCACTATGTCTGGGGAGATGTCCGAGGTCCAGTAGGATCAGTTACCTTCGTGAGACCCGACCGTCAGACACTTCAGACTACCTATGGCCCCCATAGCTGGCTCGTCTGGCCCTAACGCTCGGCCTGCGAGGTGACCCCGGATCACCAAGACACACACCACTACCAGCCCCCATCATTGGTGGATGAGTGTCTAACTCAGTAGGACTATTTGTGTGGTGGGGTTAATCCACTGGGATTTTCAGAGTTCGTCTGAAAGTACCCCATGGTGGCAGGACCCCATGGTGGTTGCTTGAGTATCACTCCTGACGACTGAGTGTTGTAGTGGCAGTTGCCCCTGGTCTTTATGGTGCTAAGTGACTATAAGAGTTATGTGTTATTGAGTATGTCCACCCAGTTGTGGTGTGAGTGATATTGAGTATGTCCACCCAGTATTGGTGTGAGTAGGTTGAGCCTGAGGGCATAGTACCAGATTTCGTCTGTTGGTACATATACAGTATACATTCTTTCTCCTACGTCCATATTAATGTTTAAATAAAATTTGTATTTGTATATTGTGTCTATTATTTACCTACAGTATCTACCGTTATTTCTTCCCTATTACTTGAAACTATCATTACATATGCCCACGAGCCTCCTCTCGTCACGCTACCAATGGTAATAAGTATTAGAGTAAAAAGAAGTGTTACTGACACACAGGCCCTTATAAAATGGAGGCAGCGCAGGCCCTTGTAAAATGGAGGCAGCACAGGCCCTTATATTGCTAGGACATTGTTGAACGAAGTTCATGTTTTAAATTCTTCAACTTCGAGAATGTTTGGATTTGGGGGCCCCTTAGAGTCGGGGGCCCCCGCCTGAGGCCAGTGCCTCAAGTGCCTCATGGTTAATCCCTCACAGTCTTTGAATGGCACTCGTGCAGTCAGGCACAATACCTTGCGTGGAGCAAATGCACTCAAGCCTTGGAAGATCCCCGTCGATGCTGGAAGCCTGCTTTCCACTTGTTTGAAGGCCTCGATTAAAATACCGGCATATCGCCCTTTTACTTCATCTACCTTGCCTGCTGTTTCAGCAGAGTGATTCTGTTGGTTTATGAAGGTGTGCAACTCGTGCATGAATTTGGTACCATAGACGACCATGTTTAGTGGCAGTGGTTTTCCATTCCTGTCAAGGATTCTATCTTGCAAACTCTTGTGGTGCAGGACCAGCTCACGTACCAGCTCTTCAGGATCAGCATCTGTTGTTTGAAAAAGAGAATTAACTCTTTCTAATTCTGTAACAATTGGTGACACAACGTGAAAGTACAACAAATTGATTGGATCCTCCAGCATACCCAGAAAGTCTTTTGCTTTGTAACGACAGGAAAGACTTGCCCTTGGAACTACAACAGCAAAGTAGGCTTTCAGTTCCTCCCAGTTTAAGAGGATATTGTAGATGACTTTTCCTCGAACTAGCCATCGTGTACATAAGAGTTTCTGAAAGGGAAGAGGAGTGCCCTTTCGTTCTTCCTTACTTTTAGCCTCTTCGCCACTGATCGGCTGGTTAGCCGCCTGGGCGATCGGTCGCGTCTCTGATTACTTTTCCTTTTCATTTATCTTCTTCACCAAAAGATCGGCTCGCTAGCCGCCCGGGCGATCGGTCATGTCTCTGTCACGCACTCTTGGCAAATACTGGGCATGCACCGGCTCCTGAATGTACCTGAACCCGCTCCAGTGTTGGTCAAGTCTTGTCTTGAAAGAGCTCACACTCGGTGCCGTCACAACACTCTCTGGTAGATTGTTCCAAGAATTTACAATCCTCATTCCAATAAAGTTTGCCCTCACAGTTTTCTGGACTTGCGGATTCTTCAATCTTGAGCTGTGAACCCTTGTAGGGCGAGCGTCCGCCAACTCCAAGTAAGGACACTCGACTTAGAAGTGCCCCCTCAGGTGCTTATCCACCTCAACTAGGTCCCCCCTTGCCCGTATGTCGTTTAAGCTAGGCAAGTTGAGGCGCTCTAATCTCTCAGGGTAGCTGCGGTGCCGAAGTGCAGGCACCAGTCTGGTGGCCCTCCTTTGAACATTTTCAACCAACTGACAGTCCCTAGCATATCTAGAGGACCAGGCGGGGTGACAGTACTCCAGATGGGGAAGCACTTCACTCTTGAAGATTGTTACGAGGGACGGACCATCTAGATATCTGAACGACCTTCTTATAAGACCCAATAATTTATTTGCCTGGTTTACCTTCTTCTCGCAATGACCCGAGAACTTCAGCTCATTGTCAACATACACACCTAGGTCCTTCTCACATTCAGTCTCAACTAGTGCAGTTTCTTCATCCCGTTGGGACATATGATACGCCTCCTTACCGTTGGTACGCCCCAGGTGCATCCTCTTACATTTCGTGACATTGAATCTCAGCAGCCATTTCTTCGACCATTCCTGGAGCCCACAGAGGTCCTTCTGCAGCTCTTCACAGTCCGCTTGGTTTTTGATTTCCCGAAATGGCGTCATCAGCAAACATTTGTATGGAGGAGTGTACAACGTCAGGCATGTCATTTATGAAACAAACAAAAAACAGCCGGCCCAATACACTGCCCTGTGGTACCCCACTTGTGAACAGGTACGGATGACGGTTTCGTGCCATTAATCACCACACACTGCTTGCGGTCATGTAGAAAGTCTCCTATCCACGCTAGGACATTTCCCCGAATTCTGTACCCATCCAGTTTGATTTTCAGCCTAAATAGTTCCTTAAATGCCTCTCTATGGATGACGCTCTTACTGAACCACTTAGGAACTTCATGCAAGAGGTATCCAAGTTTAGATGGCAGCTTGCCAAAAGCCTTTTTAATGCAGAGTGCAAGTGAGTGGCAGACACATCTGTTGAGCTGGCAGTTTGGTGACTGTTCTCTCACTCTCGACCACACTGAGTTATGTTCACCAATCATCGAAGGTGCACCATCACTGCCAAACCCAACACAGTCAAACCACTTTAATCCCATCTTCCCCAGGGTGTTGCTCAGTGTCAAGAACATTTCATGACCTGTAGCCCCAACAATGGGCACAAGGCCACCAAATTCCGTGACAATTTTCGATCTTGAATCACTATAATACCTCACAATAACACAAATATTCTTGTTTGTCGCCACATCTGTGGCTTCGTCAACAAGCACGGAGTACTTCTTGCCCTTTGCATCTCCTTTTAACTCCTCAAACAACGCTGGAGCAATTACTTTGGAGAGCAATTTACTGCACTTTGTACGATGGAGCTGCAGATTCTCTAGTTCACTTCCTTTACCGTTCTTTTTCATAAATTCCCCAAGATGGTCTACAACCTGCAGTGAAATGCCACTTGTAACATCGTAAGCAACCGGCAGTGAAACGCCACTTGTAACACCATAAGCAACCAGCAGTGAAGTGCCACTTGTAACACCACAAGCAACCAGCAATGACCTACTATCGTCAAACATAAATACAAGCAGCGAGCTGCACCACCAAATACAGGAGGTGAGCAGTGGTTCTTCGAACAAACTTTGAGACCTAACCGAAACTGCAAATTAATATTAATAAAAGGACAAGAGGAAGGGTGAACATGGACGAAGGTGACCGAGACCCAGAGGTAGATGTTGTCCTTCCAGAGCCGAACGACCACGACTTTACGGCAACAGAAGCTGAAGGGGGCCACCCTCTGCCTGAGCCTGTATGCTCAGCACATGACCAAAATCCCGGGTCCAACATGATGGCAGAAGTGCGACGAACTGTGACTGAAATGCTGGAGGCGTATTTCACATTGGGGAAAGAAAGGGAAGCAGCACGGCGTTTGGAGTTTGGGAATGACAAATTTGAACAGTCAGAAGGTTCTCAGAACAGTTCTGGGGACACAAGTTCTGAATGAATACCGACTGCAGATGCTATTTGTGAAGTGGAAGCAATAATAAATAATCGAACCATCACACCTGCGTCAAGTGACATGAGAGAACTGGAAGATGCTTTCAGAAGAAAGATAAAGAATGGGTATTCAACCCTCCAGCGGCTTTGCACATGGGAGGAGTCTGGGAACGGCAAATCCGAAGTCAGAAAGGTTCTCAGAGCAATTGTGGGGACTCAAGTCCTGGATCAATATCGACTGCAGATGCTATTTTGTGAAGTGGAAGTGATCATAAATAGTCGACCCATCACACCTGCCTCGAGCGACGTGAGAGACCTGGAAGAGCTTACACCAGCCCATGTCCTCCACGGTGGCCCACACGCTGATCTGTAACTGGGAGGATGTCTTCTGAAGGACTCATATCAATGATGGTAACGGCACGTGCAGTTCCTAGCAGACTGCTTCTGGAAATGCTGGGTGAGGGAGTACTTTCCACTACTCCGCAAAAGACAGAGGTACGTAAAACCAACCCGGAATCTCCAGGAAAGCGACCTTGTCCTCATCACTAGAAAAATCTTCCTCGCAACAGGGTCAAGGCAGTGGTCCCAGCAGCTGACAATTTGGTGCGCCACGTGCATGTGCAAACTGTATCTAGGGAGTTCTAAAGGCCAGTGTCCCGTGTATGCCTTCTTGAACGCGCCACACAGTAAATCTTGGGCGATTTACTTGGCATTCAACTTCCTACTGGTTCCAGGGATGGGAAATTCATTCCTCATCCAAACTGTCTCTCCTAGTTGCATAGCTTGGTTTATTCTTGATCTATTTGCTTTCTCCCTTGTCTCTCGTGACATTCTGGCAGACGTCTCTTTTATCAACCTATGAGCTTTCAACTTTTGACTACTCTCATTCTCTATTATAGTGTCATGATCGTGATGACGGCTAACCTGAAAACCTTAAAGATTCATATTACGCTCAAACGTCCACAAAACCTTCTGAGTCCCCCAGTGGAAACGTCCTCCGTTTTCTCTGTTGCCTAGATGACGTCATCAATAGGCCGTCTTTGTCTAAAGGGAACTTTGAATATAATCGGCGGATTTCGTAGCAAGACGCTGTATGTTGGGACCTGTTGCCATCCTACCCTTTGCAATCAATTTAATTTTGCTTTTGATAGCTCAGGCAGAGCATTGTTAGTGAAGATAATAGTAGGGAATGAAACTGAGTTCATAGTCTCAGTTTCAACGTCAAAGTGTACAGTAAATTAATTCATCGAAATAGAAGAAGGTGGACTCCCTGACCTATTTTGAGTGAGGGTACCGCGGGCATTTCAACCGTTAGTAAGTGCTCGCCCCTTCACCCATACAGGTCCCTAACGCAGCCTAGGCCGTGTCTGTAGCGTGGATGTTGTATCCACTATGTCTGGGGAGATGTCCGAGGTCCAGTAGGATCAGTTACCTTCGTGAGACCCGACCGTCACACACTTCAGACTACCTATGGCCCCCATAGCTGGCTCGTCGGACCCTAACGCTCGGCCCGCGAGGTGACCCCGGATCACCAAGCCACACACCACTACCAGCCCCCATCATTGGTGGATGAGTGTCTAACTCAGTAGGGCTATTTGTGTGGTGGGGTTATTCCACTGGGATCTTCAGAGTTCGTTGGAAAGTACCCCATGGTGGCAGGACCCCATGGCGGCAGGACCCCATGGCGGTTGCTTGAGTATCACTCCTGACGACTGAGTGTTGTAGTGGCAGTTGCCCCTGGTCTTAATGGTGCTAAGTTACTGTAAGAGTTTGTGTTATTGAGTATGTCCACCCGGTAGTGGTGTGAGTGTTATTGAGTATGTCCACCCAGTAGTGGTGTGAGTATGTTGAGCATGAGGGCATAGTACCAGATTTCGTCTGTTGGTACATATATTCTTTCTCCTACCTCCATATTAATGTTTAAATAAATTTTGTATTTGTATATTGTGTCTATTATTTACCTACAGTATCTACCGTTATTTCTTCCCTATTACTTGATACTATCATTACATATACCCACGAGCCTTCTCTCATCACGCTAACAATGGTTATAAGTATTAGAGTAAAGAAAAATGTTATAAGAGGCAGCTATGGTGATGTAATGAACATAGTATCGAGTTGGGAAGAATGACTGTGATACTGTAGTTTTTTTAACTGTGAGTTATAACCATTTCTCTGAATTGGTATTTAATAACCATTCCACTGTAACTAATGAGTATTTCAGATTACTAATAATTTTGTTCCCTATTTTTCCAAGGTACAGATTTTTGTGGTGGTTTGCAGAGAAATTGAATTAAGTTCAAAGAAATACCTTGGAGTTAGGTTAGAAAAAAAAAGTCTTGTTTAAAGTAAATGATACCTGCAACAACAACTTGAGTGTAGAGTGTGAATAAGGTTCATTTATATTTGATGAATTTTGATGTGTAACAATTTGCCCAAATTTTTTTTTCCGTTGTTAACTCAGTATTACTTACAGACAGTGAGTACATGTTCGGGCCGTTGCACTAGTTTGTGAAATGTTTTCATCATGGGAGTGCCCAGTGTTTTAATTCTGAGTTGCTAACAGAAGCATTGCACTATATGCAAAGGTTAAGTAGATGCTAATTCTGTACTTATAATATTCTTTACTTTATGTGTTAGGTAGGATATACCATTTACTTAAAGTCTCGGGGTGTTTTACAGTTCCTTCTATTAATATTTCTATGTATATGCTATAATTGTAAAGTGTATTTTAATTAGGTGCTAACGGTTCATTATTTGGTGAAATGTTGTATGTTATGTGAACTCTAATGCCAGTATACTTTCAGAATACAGTACAGGTATTATATATGTGAGGACCTTATGGTGATACGGTATATGGAAAGTGTTATACAGGTGTATGGACCTGGAATTGTGAGTACAGAAATTCGTGAAGTGTTCACACAGTGTTGCACCATACAGAGTTTGTGGGAATAGCAAATTGTCTCAGTGTATTTTTCATGCAATAATATTATCTTTTGGGAGGTCCAACTAATTACCTAAATGTACCCAAATGTAGCCAAATATAGCCGCAATGAAGTCAAATAATGGTCCTACATGAATAAATCGGACTGCTAATCACTTCTCGACTAGTATTTGGTGTTAGAAAGTCACAAAAAATTGGAAAACTTACTTTAATCTGAGTTAATAGATCGCGTGCATGTACCGACGGAGCGAGGAATGACCCAAATGTAGCCAAATGTAGCCGCAATGAAGTCAAATGATGGTCGTACAAGCGTAGTTCGGGCTGTGAATCACTTCTCGATTATTATTTGGTGTCATAAAGTAAAAAAAAATTAGTAAACTTAATTTAATCTGAGTTGTGTTGTGTTAGGTTAGGTTAGGTTAGGTTAGGTTAGATTAGGTACATGCACTTGATCTATTAACTCAGATTAAATTAAGTTTAACAATTTTTTGTGACTTCGTGACACCAAATACAAGTCGAGGTGAGGTGAGGTTAGGTACATGCACTCGATCTATTAACTCAGATTAAATTAAGTTTACCAATTTTTTGTGACTTTGTGACACCAAATACTAGTCGAGAAGTGATTGGCAGTTCGATTCATTCATCTAGGACCATTATTTGATTTCATTACGACTACATTTGGGTACATTTGGGTAATTCGTCGCTCCGTCGGTACATGCACGCGATCTATTTACTCAGATTAAAGTAAGTTTTCCAATTTTTTGGGACTTTCTGACACAAAATACTAGTCGAGAAGTGATTGGCAGTGCGATTTATTCATCTAGGACCATTATTTGACTCCATTCCGGCTATATTTGGGTACATTTGGGTACATTTGTGTAATTAGTCGGACCCTCTTTTGGGAGATTAATAATCTGAACAGTATTTTGAATGGTTGATGCATGGAATGTTAAGTCGTATCGCAGAAAATCAGTTGAGTACCAGTCCTTAGGTCTTGAGTGAGCACTGTGCATGTTATTGTATTGACACTGGGTTATAGTATTGATTTGTTGTAACACGATGGCAGATGCTAACGCGAATCAGGGGACCATGACGGCCAAAACCGCGGCTGAGCTAGCAACGCAAGTCCAAGCTCTTCGGGCTAAACTCGCTGAGTCTATGGATACAGTAAGGAGACAACAAGCGTTGCTTGATGAACGGAGGGAAGAACCGGCTATACCAGTGGTTCTCAACCTTGTTTGCCCCATGCACCCCTTTCACCATATGTCAGAATGTCATTCCCCCCTCCTTTCCAAGATTGTCTTCCTCAAAAAGTGCATTCCAAATAATATGCATGTAATACTGAAAATCCTTTATTTTTTCCACATTAGTACATATACATTTACAATTTTACATGGATTATTTTTATAGTGGAGTTTTACAAATTAAATGCCAATTGAAAATGTTGATGGATTTATAAAACTTGAATAAAAGTAAAATAGTTTTTCTTATTTATAATGAATTACTTAACAGACCAAACTGAAGCATAATGCAATAAACAAAAAGTTCAATAGAATACCAGGATATTGTAAATTTGTAATTCATTTTATTCAGAGGAATATTACAGTCAATGAGAAACCTGTGATTGTTTTTTCTTCGCCAATTCTGGGATACGCGGAGGAGTGCTTGAAAGGGCACAACGCAGGTCATTTTCTACCTCTAATCTACTACGTTGCTTCGTTTTAATTTGCAACAGAGTTGAAAAGCCTGACTCACAAAGATATGTCGACACAAACGGAAGCAATGCACAGATAGCTCTTTCTGCCACTTTTGGGTAGGAATCGCACATCAAGGGCCAAAATTCTGTGATTGATTTCTCATCCAATATATCTCTTGCTCCCGAATCAGTTTCCCCCCCCCCCCCCCTGAAAACCTGAATTCCCCCCCTGGGGGGAATTCCCTCCTGGTTGAGAACCCCTGGGCTATACCTACTCTCCCTGCCGTGGTTCCACTTTTGTCCCCTCCTAACGATATGCCCAGCCGATCTCCTGGCCCCCATTACCACCAATACATTCCGAGGCTGTCCATTGACAACCTCGTTGGTCTTAATGCAGACAACATCATAACTAACTTCTGTAGGAGAGTAGAGTATAACGCAGTTAGCTCAAGGGATAGATGGTATGTAGATAGCGACCGCATGGACCAGCAAGTTGAAGCCATGGTCCAAGTAGAACTTGGTACCGATGAGGAAGATTGGGATAAACTTAAAGTAACCTTGTGGAAATTGTTTGTGAAACAAATCCCCCTGGAAGATGCCTGGGAGGAGTTTGCGTGATTAGAGTACAATTTGATAGATGATCCCCGTCGTTTCTTGAGCCAACTTAAATTAACACTCTCAACCATTTTCCATCAGTATGGGCTCATGAAAGGTAAAGAACAAACGTTGAAAGATAAATTGTACGACCCATTGCCAAAACAGTTGAAAGAGGAATTGAAGTTTTATTATTCCCCTTGTTGTCCAGTAGACACGATGGCCACACGATTGGAGAGACTCCGACACAATTATCTGAAAGGTAACAGAAGTGGGTATCCCAGTATCCGGCAAGTTCAAAAGCACGCGAACCAAGAACTTCCTGTAAAGACTGGAAGAGCCAGTAGTGCGGAACGTAACGTAACAGGAGGAGCTTGCGGTACCAGTAGTCAGCAAGATCGATACGCTGTAGCCCTATTCGAAAGTCCTCGTAAGAAGTTAGTGGGAAGGCGACAGGGACCTTACTGTCCATATTGCCAAACAAAGAGACATGATACCTCTAGTTGCCCCTTAAATCCACCCCCACGTTCATGTTTGGATTCCTTAGAAATAGGGTGTCGGAGAAACAGTCAATGCTGCCCCGGACGCTCAAGTCGTCGGCCTTATCCAAAGTATTGACATAAGCGGGTTCCTTCCAATGTGTCTCCTTGCATATGGTTTACTGTAAATGAACGTGTCTGTCTTGCTTTAATAGATACAGGTAGTGAAGCCACCTTCATTAAGGAGAGTTTAGTAAAAACTTTGAACTTAAAACCCATCAAACCTTGTAAACATAAATACCAGGGTGTTACGGGAGATGAGTTAAAAATTAAAGGTAAAGTAGTCATAACAGTCCAAGTAACACCACAGTTGAAAGTCAGACACCATGCCATTGTGGTGGATGATAAATACTTTGATGCAGAATTACTAATCGGAGCAGATCTCCTCGGCAGATTTAGAGTAACATGGGAACGTAAAAGGAAACTTTTCATTTGGGCAGGTCATTCACATGAATATGGGAGAGTGTTGACGAGAGAGCACATGAAAGGAATCAAATGCGTCAATAGACTGTCGTTAAAGCCTGATGTTTCTTGTCCACCACAGTTGAAGAGTCTCCATATTGATAGGAAGACTATTGTTCGAGGCCACCATGCACCGATCATATCCATCAAAGTGAAAGTAGAGAAAGGTCAAATTCTGAGCGTACGATTCACGCATAAAAGTTTCAACCAACATCCAGAGATATGTGTTAGAGTACAGCCAGATTCACGCATATATTTGCCAGTAAGTAATTGTACCGATAAATCAGTGTATTTGAGAGCGGGCACTGTCATTGGCGCATATGAGTTAATCCCGGAGGAGATAATCTCATCTGTTGACGTTAAAGGAAATCACTTGGGGCATATTCAACAGGTCTATGACAAATTGTGTAAAGTAAAGTCTTCAACTGAATTATCCCTTTGTGCACCTCATCACCTAGCCATTCAAACAGAACGGGAGAGGAGATCCTCAAACCAATTAAAAGTAAATGTAGGTGATGATCAGAGAGTACCATCCTTTGACTGTGTAATTTGTGCCGGAATTCCCAATGGTCCAGTAAAGAAGGTCAGACATATCCAAGAGATTTCCAACAGTCTGATACCGGAATGTGACGAAGTAAAAGGCGGAACCTATACATAAGAGAAGTTGAACGAGTTAATTAGAAACCAACAGTGGAACCATCTAGACAGAGATATGCGAAAACATTTGTGGAAAGTAATTCTAGCTCATGATTCCTTGTTTGCTTTAGGACCACATGAAATAGGGTTGTAGTGGAATTCTCCCCTACAAACGCTGTTTGTCGCTAAGTAGCCGACCCCACCAATTCCCCAGTGTATGCCTCGTGGTCTGGGTCAACCAGCGCCGCCATACATCACGGAGCGGGGGTCAACTGCTAAGCCACGCCTACCCCCGCTATTTAAGACGTGACCTCGTGGTGATCTCTCTCTTTCAACCTACAGCCGCAGCCAGCAACACCTCCTCCTCCGCCGCTGCCTGGCGGCCCTCGCTCCTCCTCCGCCTGCCTGGCGGTCCTCTCTCCCGCCAGCGAGCATGGCGACCCACAAGCTGTCCTTCTCTGAGCGTCCTCACCAACCAGCTCTCTCTACATCTCGCTTGTAACCGTGCTGCCTTCCCAGCACCAAGCTGCATTGTACATCCAATACAACATGTATATAGAGAGCACCTTGTGAGTTTCCTTTCTCCATTCCATTCTGAGTGTGAACCAAACATCCTGAACCTCACAGGGTCAATTGCTGGTATACCCGCTAACATTCAGCTCGCCAACCACAATCCTGTCAGAGGACCACAGTATAGACACCCAGAGAAAGCAAAAGAGATAATTAAAGAAATGATAACAGATATGAGGGATCGTAATATCATTGAACCATCGACTGCCGCCTGGTTATCCCCATTGTTCTGGTAACAAAACCCAACGGTTCAAAGAGTATGTGCTTAAATTTTCGAGCGGTCAACAAGCATTTGGAGGTCGACATACAACCCTTGCCACGAATTGACGAATTAGTAGAGAAAGCTGCGGGAAATAAGTATTATGCCACATTAGATTTGAAGGATGCGTATTATCAGGTCATTCTTAACGACAGTAGCCGAGATCTAACTACTTTTAGCGATGGGTATAAGCTATGGAGGTTCACACGCCTTCCGTTTGGGCTCTCAGCTAGTCCTGCTATTTTTACTCGAGAAGTAAACAGAGTATTAGCTCCCCTAGCAGTGGAAGACTGGGTACGAAACTATCTTGATGATGTAATAGTATGGGCTCCTGACTTCCCCGCCTTGTTGCAAAGACTAACCAGAGTATTTGAGAAATTTGAAGAGATGGGTATTAAACTAAATTTGTCTAAGTGTCAATTTGGCCATAAGCAAGTTAAATTCTTAGGACATGTAGTTTCAGAGAGAGGCATTGAGCCTGACCCCGAAAATGTCCAAGCTCTGACTAAGTGTAAACCCCCAACTAATGTTAAACAAGTCCGCCAATTTTTGGGTATGTGTGGATTTTACCGTAAACATGTTCCCGAGTTTGCCAAAGTAGCTTACCCCTCACTGAGTTAACGAAACAGACTGTTGATTTTGTAAGGTCCAATGAGTGTCAAGAAGCATTTGAGAAGTTAAAGCAAGCACTAGCTTCATACCCAGTTCTTGTCAAGGCAGATATTTATAAACCGCTTGAACTGCATAGTGATGCCAGCAATTTCTGTGTAGGCGCTTCCCTTAATCAAGTGCAAGAAGATGACTCTTTGCGACCAGTGGGTTATTTTTCTAGAAAGTTAAAGCCAGCAGAAACTCGTTATTCCACCACCGATAAAGAAGCGTTAGGCATTGTACTAGCATGCAGGTTCTTCCAGCATTTTCTTTGGGGTACACAGTTTAAAATTTAGACAGATCACCAACCTCTAACATCCGTCTATAGAAAGAAAACCAAAAGTCAGGGAATGAACCGGTGGATCTTAGAAATGAGAGATTACGTCTATGATATTGAATACAAACCCGGTAGAGCTAATGTAGTAGCCGATGCATTAAGTCGACCAGTCAGAACCTTGAGAAAAGTCATGCACGACCATGTTGCGGCTCAATTTTCCACACTAGAAGGTTTCACACAGGCAAAATTTGGTAAGGAACAACAAAAAGAACCGAGATTGCAAGAGTTAAAGCAGTATTTAGCAGGAGGTAAGCTTCCGCAACATAAGTACCCAAAGGCCACCGTTGATAGTTTTGAAGTAATAAATGGAGTATTGTATCTAGTAAAAGAACAACTTGATTGGACATTGCAGTATTGTCTAGTAATCCCTCAACATTTACATAAAGCCGCATTAGAGTTGGCGCATGACAATGCCACATCAGGTCATTTAGGACGGTGGAAGACCATCACCCGAGTAGCAAATTGTTTTATTGGCCTAACTACCGTAGAGATTGTGTTGATTATGTAGCATCATGCGAGATGTGTCAAAGGTTCAAGGGAACTAAGGGACTTACGCAACGTTGGCAAGAATTACCAGTAGTAACCAAACCGCTAGAACGAGTTTCGGTAGATTTGACTGACATGCCTTCAGGGATCAGTGATTACCGATATATGTTAACAATTATAGATCATTATTCAAGGTTTGTTAACTTCTATCCATTGCGTACGAAGACCACTCCAGAAGTTACCCGTGAATTTGAGAAATTTGTTAATGTCTTCGGTAGTCCTAAAATAGTGATTGCGGATAATGGAGGAGAATTTACTGCCGCACAGTTCAGGGAGCTCTGTCAATTAACTAACATTAAGGTGTATTTTACCTTGCCTTACCACCCCTGAGGTAACAGTGTAACAGGCCGAGTTTTCTCTTTAAATAATTTACCATACAGCTACTGTTTTCTGTTAGTATTCTATTTACTCATATACTTATTTGTTCTGTGTAGCATTCCTCCAATGAGTACCCTGTTTAATATACTTATTCTCCTTCCATTCTTTACATATATATTTATTCTTATATGTTCTTACTTATATTCTTATATGTTCTTTACCTCTATATACCTTATACTCTTATATATTCTTATATAAGTAACTCTTATGCTTCTCTACTTATGTTTTCCAAGTCAAGGTTCTGTCTTTTCATTTCCTTTCATATAGATGGTATTCTCAGTTTCAATGACCTTACCTTTCTGAAGTATACTTTGTTTTATGTCTTTCTTATACATGGGTTAGTCTGGGGAACCATGTTATTCTTTGTACAACACTTTTTATACTTACAAGGGGTAGCTGCCACCACCCAAACTTTTCATTATATAACAGAACTCATGGAAGGGTTTTGGGTAGTGTGGTAGATGTCTAGCCACGTGAGTAAGTATTATTTTCTGGGAACCAATGTTTAGAAGGAGTAGAGTGGTGATACTCAGATTACTAACTCAATATTTATTAATACAGTGAGTGGAGAAGATGCATCTTAGATTCACTCAGGCTAAACAGAACCGAAATTAACTTATTAAGTCATCAAACACTTCGAGAACTAATTACCTCATTAAACACCTCCAAATACTCATTACTTTATTGGACACTGTTGTAGTATTTCTGTGACAAGTAAGATTTAGAAATGCTTACACACTGTCAATAACCCTGGACCCGCAGGTATTGCTTTAACAAGGAACAAATTACCTTCTCAATTCGTGGTTAGAACCTTATACTCTCAGGTTATTATTTCATGGGTACTACAGATGAATACATAACACACTAGGCAATTCCACAATCAGTAACATACCATATTTCTTATCATTTCACAAGGAACCACCTGGTACCTTGAACTCTCATTCAGGGGTTCAATACTTAACCCGGGATACTATATTTCTGCTAGTTATCCCTCCAGACATGGGCGTGTAAAGACCACGGTCGTACACGTCAGTTAACGCCAAAATCAAATGATTCATATTACGCTCAATAGCCCACAAAACATGCACCTCTGCTTTATTTTTGAGTCCTCCATCTGAGGAGTCCGTTTTCTCGTCACTTCAAGACACCTCAGTCCTCCGTTATCCCATTTTCTCTGACTTACTGAAACCAACCTCTCTATAAAATGAATTTGAATGTGAGAGAGAACACCTTGGTTTAGAGTCAGCTTAGATATGTCTGTTTACAGTTGAAACATTCAAGATCCATTGTGAGTGGTGTTGAACGCTTCAACTGTCCTTATTGTTAATAAGACGTGTCAAGTAAGTGAGTGTTGAGTCTGCCAGGACCAACGATACCCATCGGTTTCGTTCCCTAAGAATACCCATGAGTTCCTGATCGCTACTGAAGTAAGATCATTTTGTCGCCCCGGCATCAGAGAATCTGATGTTTATAGTTTAATTAGTGTCAGTTATCTATTTAAGAAAGTCATTAATTTCCTGAACTATTCTGTCAACTGGTATAATCTCCAAGATCTAACGTCTCCCTGTGAATAACTCCTTGTTCGCCGCAGGCCTGAGCTTGCAGAATTGATGTTATCAACGTGTATATTCCACCTTCTCCTGGCAAGCTCAACCTCCGATTAGATTATATGAATAGACATAGGAAATTACCCTGAGCAGGAATACCGGAGTTCATAATTAAGTATACGGTGATCCAAAATGGTAGAGAAGGTATGTTGTTGGTAAGATTGACCTTTCTGGCATGAATATGGAGGCCCAAGCTGCCCAGCAGGTGCACGTATATACCTCTACACGAGGGAGAATCACGCATTCGTGACTCTTCTTCCACGTCTACAGGTATGTTCACGTGTGTTCCACGCCGCCATATTAACTCAGTTTAACTTAGTCATTTTTGCGAATATCAGTGTTCATGTTTCAACATAGTACCTTCAGTGCCAATTAAGTCAAGTAAAGTAGAGCTCTAGGTATCGTCTGAACCGGTGCCAGACGTATGTTTTGTATAGTGAAGTTAAATATTCACGCATTCGTGACTCTTCCTCAACGTATCTCCAGGCCAGTGTGTTGAGCTGAATACTCATCGGCTACCGTGGGTCGGTAGCCGAGTTGGACGATGCCGTTAATTCGACAGGATTAAACTGGGAAATCCTTTTCCTGCAACTTAGGCGGCAGCTCCCTGAGCGTGTGTCGGTCTACAACCGACCCCCTGACAGCAATCTTCATTTGTTATGGAGACACTTGGGATGTATACCCTGAGGCACTCCTCACAGTTACCCGGGCCAGGCGCTCCGAGCTAGCGAACGAGCCTATAAACAACTCTGACCCACTGACTCCGTCATATGATCATGGTCTACCTACTGTTCTTGGTTATATGTATGGAGCCGTATTAATATCCATGCTTAGGGATGACTAGCATAAATATAGTCATCCCGGGTTAAGTATTGAACCCCTGAATGAGAGATCAAGGTACCAGGTGGTTCATTGTGAAGTGATAAGAATTATGGTATGTTACTAATTGTGGAATTGCCCAGTGTGTTATGTATTCATCTGTAGTACCCATGAAATAATAACCTGAGAGTATGAGGTTCTAACCACGAATTGAGAAGGTAATTTGTTCCTTGTTAAAGTAAGACCTGCGGGTCCAGGGTTATTGACAGTGTGTAAGCATTTCTAGATCTTACTTGTCACAGAAATACTACAACAGTGTCCAATGAAGTAATAAGTATTGGGAGGTATTTAATGAGGTAATAAGTTCTTGAAGTGTTTAATGACTTAATAAGTTAATTTCGGTTCTGTTTAACCTGAGTGAATCTAAGATGCATCTTCTCCACTCACTGTATTAATAAATATTGAGTTAGTAATCTGAGTATCACCACTCTACTCCTTCTAAACATTGGTTCCCAGAAAATAATACTTACTCACGTGCCTAGACATCTATCACACTACCCAAAACCCTTCCATGAGTTCTGTTATATAATGAAAAGTCTGGGTGGTGGCAGCTACCCTTTGTGAGTATAAAAAGAGTTGTACTAAGAATAACATGGTTCCCCAGACTAACCCATGTATAAGAATAGACATAAAACAAAGTATACTTCAGAAAGGTAAGATCATTGAAACTGAGAATACAATCTATATGAAAGGAAATGAAAAGAAAGAACCTTGACTTGGAAAACATAAGTAGAGAAGCATAAGAGTTACTTATATAAGAATATATAAGAATATAAGGTATATAGAGGTAAAGAACATATAAGAATATAAGTAAGAACATATAAGAATAAATATATATGTAAAGAATGGAAGGAGAATAAGTATATTAAACAGAGTACTCATTGGAAAGAGTACTACACAGAGCATATAAGTATATAAGAATATATAAGAATACTAACAGAAAACAGTAGCTGGATGGTAAATTATTGAAAAGAGAAAACTCGGCCCGTTACAGGCGGACACAGCTCCATGCAATAGATGAAGTACAATCTCCAGGTGGAGTCAGCGGGCACAGTTGTTTACAGCGGCCGCCCAGCTAAAGGCTCGCTCGCTAGGTGCACTCAGGGAGGTTGACTCGTTACACACTGGCAGAGTGGTGAGGGCGCTTCCCGGGGAAATCGTGTCCTGGGATTCTAAATGCGCCCCCTTAGAGACAGTCTCTAAGAACCATGGTGCCCATAGGTAGCTATCGACCTTCAGGAGAGTGGCTAACACATCCGCGTCTGTAGACGTGGAAGAAGAGTCACGAATGCGTGAATATTTAACTTCACTATACAAAACATACGTCTGGCACCGGTTCAGACGATAGCTAGAGCTCTACTTTACTTGACTTAATTGGCACTGAAGGTACTATGTTGAAACATGAACACTGATATTCGCAAAAATGACTGAGTTAAACTGAGTTAATATGGCGGTGTGGAACACACGTGAACATACCTGTAGACGTGGAAGAAGAGTCACGAATGCGTGATTCTCCCTCGTGTAGAGGTATATACGTGCACCTGCTGGGCAGCTTGGGCCTCCATATTCATGCCAGAAAGGTCAATCTTACCAACAACATACCTTCTCTACCATTTTGGATCACCGTATACTTAATTATGCACTCCCGGTATTCCTGATCAGGGTAATTTCCTATGTCTATTCACACAATCTAATCAGAGGTTGAGCTTGCCAGGAAAAGGTGGAATATACACGTTGATAACATCAACTCTGCAAGCTCAGGCCTGCGGCGAACAAGGAGTTATTCACAGGGAGACGTTAGATCTTGGAGATTATACCAGTTGACAGAATAATTCAGGAAATTAATGACTTTCTTAAATAGACAACTGACTCTAACTAAACTACAAACATCAGATTCTCTGATGTCGGGGCGACAAAATGATCTAACTTCAGTAGCGATCAGAAACTCATGGGTATTCTTAGGGAACGAAACCGATGGGTATCGTTGGTCCTGGCAGACCCAACACTCACTTACTTGACACGTCTTATTAACAATAAGGACAGTTGAAGCGTTCAACACCACTCATAATGGATCTTGAATGTTTCAACTGTAAACAGACATATCTAAGCTGACTCTAAACCAGGGTGTTCTCTCTCACATTCAAATTCATTATATAGAGAGGTTGGTTTCAGTGAGTCAGAGAAAATGGGATAACGGAGGACTGAGGTATACTGCCAGATCTGGGGTCACTAAATTTAAGGGGATAACTTAACTCTAAACTTAATTTCTAAGGGTCGCTGCCACCAGACCCCCTCTGGACAGCATGTAGCTCGTTAGGTAGCGGGCAGAGTGGACTAGGCATTGGGTTAGGTTTTCCATTGACCAGATCGATGAGGGTAAAGAAGGGGGAAACCATAACATGTCTTAATTGATTTATTCCTTATACAACATACTGGTAAAAAAACATATACATGACTTGGCCTTCCTCAGAAGAACAACATAATTTTGGTTACCCAGACCCTAGCATTACTGGCGGGTCATCCACCTACTTATTGCATACAAATGGGGAACGCCGTATCTCGGTCGTTCCTTCTTACAATATCCCTTAACACAGCGGACTGCTCCACTGATGTGGACTGTTAGCACCGTCGGTTATCATACATAGTAGCACCATCTCAACACACCTGTTACACTCCATACCTGCAAGTATGTGACTCCTTGTGACTATTAGGTATACACAACGGGCACCTCGTTCGCACACCGCCCTCGGTGGGTAAAGACGAGGGCTTCACCTAGAGACATACCAGCACTGTTTCTACGCCTGGTAGTATAGGTCGCTCCAAGTGACGACCGCAGTTTCTCACGGTCTCCTTAGTTGTGACTATTCATGTGGAGTGGTGCGCTGGGAATCCACCTGTTCACAGTGGACTGGTATAGCGGGGGAGTAATTCCCACCCTGGGGTGACGCTCACGTGGACAATGGCGGCCGGGCGGCAAGATACTCCGGCCACATGGCACCTGTGGTGACAGCAGAACGGGAAAAACTAAGCAATAATGCCTGACGGGCGGTTATCCCACCCCTTAACACATCCCTATCACACTTATATATCCAGCAAAGCTTTAAACTGTAGTAACTTCTATGTATCAACCTTAATTGTAGGGCGGGATATAGCCCGCTAGGGCACTGACCTGTGGTGACGGCAGAACGGGAAAAACTAAGGCCGGCTTCCCGCCGCTTCTCGTCACATAGGCCTACAGTTTCCAATCCTCAATTTACACTTTTGTTTCTTAGGGTTCTCACCTGAACACTTTACGGTATATTGTCACTCATTTCTTAACAACACATATATTAATCCTAAATTACACACTAAGGTAAGGTCTTGGTTTGCTAGTGCTTGGGTAAATGCCTGAGATTATAATATTAATGAGGCATCTGAGGCGGGTACATGACGCGCCTTGAAACAAAAGCCGAATGATCATGGCTGGGGTGTATCAACGTCACTTAAAAACTGTAATGAGGGATCCTCCTCTCACACATTGCACTATTTGAACACAGACATAAGATTCTCTGATCACTGTACCTGTCGTGGGTATATGTCACGTGAGGCTACGAGGTGTATTAGATTCATACCGACGCATACACGATATTTCCTTTCCGGTATATGTTTCTAGATCACTGTCAACACCTCACCTAGTTCTGATACATTTATCCTTTTTCCAGATCATTGTTCTCATGTATTTTCATATGATATCTGTTGGAGTTATGTTCGCTACACGCCCACAGACGTAAATAGTAGGACCTTCAAACCCGGATCCACACTTAGTCTTACGGTACACTAGTCCAGCTCAACTGGACTTTAACATTCATCTTATGCTTACCCCGAGTGATCCTTAATGCTAGGAATACATACACTTGATATGATATAACTATACCTGGGTACAATACATGGTCTAGGAACCTTGAGTAGGTGAGTTGTCCTTTCTCAATGTTTCCCGTTTTCTGAGGTTCTACAAGCGCGGTGCATGTGAATGTTATGTAGCGTAATATGAATTAGATGGGATTTTTAGGATGACAATGATGTGCGCAGTACATAGCCTTCCCCTCCCAAGGATTCATATTATGCGAAATAATATGCAAAGCACTAACGCTGTAGTGTACATACATTTTACAATATCCTAACAGTTCATGATTAGAGTACCTTAATCCATCACACAAAACATAAGGAGACTTAAACGTTTCCTACGAGCGTCTCCGCTACCATATACATCAGACAACCGTTTACAATCCTGCTAGTTCGGTATACAATATATCAGTAAAAAGAAAAGTATAGGGAGACAAACTTCTCATACTCGAGTCTCCGTTACCTATACATACCACAACTTATCAATTCTTATTTCAGTACAATATAGTATAGGGAACATTCCTTTCACAGTTCATCAGCGTAATACCTCAACCTACCTTTGGCCCCAGCACATAAACAGTGACTCTTTGACATTACATCTACAACAAAAGTTCTCTGCATGAAATTACATACCCTAAGGAATTTAAATTCTTGTCTATGAATGGGGAATTCGTTACATCAGACACTTCCTCAGATTACTACTTCCTTTCAATAATAATTCACCTTTTCAACACAAAACCATGGTTCTAGACATACACATTGGGGTTCATAACACAAAACCCGTATTTTCTATCTCACAGTTCAAAAGAACTGGTATTTGAAAGTCGGGGTGACTCCCTCACCCGGAGCGAGTCAACAACCCAAACCAAACTTCCGACACACATAAACTGAGATTTTTTTCTTTCCACAACATAGGCAGCAACTGGATCTCCGGACTTCAGTTCATAAGAACTGGGATTTATAATGTTGGGGTCAACAACCCACAAACTTTTGACACACATAAACTGAGATTTTTTTCTTTCAACAACATAGGCAGCCACTGGATTTCCGGACTTCAGTTCATAAGAACTGGGATTTCTAATGTTGGGGTGACTTCAGTACGACTGACGAAGTCAACAACCCACAAAAAAAAAAAATCTGACAATATAGAGACCACTACTAATAGGTGATCTTCAAAAAGCATCCCGACAAACCATCTGAGCAACTGTCTCCCCCACCCAAAACTGTATAATTCAACAAATCAACCTAACAACTGGAAAGCCAATAATATTCAATCGAAGCAACATTCTGGAACTAGATTTCCTACAAATCCATTCTAACTACTGGTCTCTGCCTCACAGGGAATCTACCTGCAGGTTGACCTACCACATTTCCGTCATCACTTTCCTCATCTGTTTCGTCTGAGCCCGAGTCCGAGGAAGAATCACAGGGTGGAAGTAGGGGCTCATTCAGCTGAACAAACATGTCTCTACTTACATACCTCTTTACTTTCTCAGCCGCTCTCTTTATCACCTCACTTTCATCCAAGGGGTTAGTCAACTCATATGCAGCACCATTTCGTATAATTTCTGTTATAGTGTACGGACCCTTCCACTTGGTATTCAACTTCCTGCTGGTCCCAGGGTTGGGCCATTCATTCCTCACCCATACTGTTTCTCCTAACTGCATAGTTTGGTTCGTTCTTGATCTATTTGCTCTCTCTCTGGTCTCTCGTGACATCCTGGCAGACATCTCTTTTATCAACCTATGGGCTTCTTTCAACTCTTGACTGCTCTCACTCTCTATTATAGGTAAGTCAATTCCTACTTGTCTTTGTACATGCCTTGAAAAGAAAGCAAAATGAGGCTGTACTCCAGTTGTGGCATGGACAGACGTGTTCAGAGCCGACTGCACGGGACTGAGAAATTTTGGCCACTGAAGTGGATTATCTTCACACATGATTGCAAGTGTTGTTTTAAAGGTCCTGTGCATTCTCTCTGTGACACTATTACCTCTAGGGTGGTAAGGCAATGTAAAATAGTTCTTAATGCCAGTTACGTTACATAGTTCTCTAAATTGTGTTGCTGTAAATTCCCCTCCATTATCTGCAATGACTACTCCAGGGCTACCAAAGACATGGATGAATTTACTAAATTCCCTGGTCACTTCCTGAGTGGATTTGGTTCTCAACGGGTAGAAATTGACAAACCTAGAATAGTGATCTATTACGGTCAACACATAGCGATACCCCTTCGCACTATTATGTAAGTCTGTCAAGTCCACAGATACTCTCTCTAAAGGTTTAGTTACTTCTGACATCCCCTGCCATTGCTGTTCTAACCCTTTCGTCCCTTTGAACCTTTGACACACTTCACATGATTCTACAAATTTCACACAGTCTCTGCGATAATTTGGCCAATAGAAAAGGCCTTCTACTCTGGCTATAGTCTTCCACTGTCCTAAGTGACCTGAGGCCTCTCTGTTATGTGCCCACTCTAGTGCTGCTTTACGCAAATGATCAGGTATTACAAGGCAATACAGCAATGCTTTGTCAATTTGTTCCTTTACTAAATACAATACCCCTTCCGCTACCTCAAATTTGTCAATAGTCGTCTTTGGATATTTATGTTTGGGTACCTGTCCTCCTTCTAAATAACTAGCCAATGTTTCCCACCTCTCGTCTTTTCTTTGTTCTATTCCTAACTGCCGAGGTGTTAAACCATCTAGCTGAGGGAGCTGACCTACCGTCCTACTCCTGGCTACTTTCCTTAGGGCCCCTACCGGCCTACTCAATGCGTCCGCGACTAGATTTGCCTTTCCAGGTTTGTACTCTATCTTATATATGTAATCCCTCATTTCCAACATCCATCTATTCATTCTTTGACTTTTAGTTTTCTTGTTAAAAACAGACGTTAACGGCTGGTGGTCAGTCTTGATGGTGAATTGGGAACCCCACAGAAAATGATGGAAAAATCTACAGGCTAACACTATCCCCAATGCTTCTTGGTCGGTGGTGGAATACCGTGTTTCCGCGGGCTTTAGCTTCCGAGAGAAATACCCAACAGGACGCAAAGAACCGTCATCCTGTAATTGATTTAGTGAGGCTCCTACACAGAAATTACTAGCGTCACTGTGTAGCTCAAATGGTTTATCCATGTCCACTTTTACTAGTACGGGAAAGGAAGCTAATGTCCGCTTTAACGTTTCAAACGCTGTCTGGCATTCATCTGTCCAGGCAAAGGCAGCTTGTTTCTTAGTGAGTTCTGTGATAGGATATGCAATCTTAGCAAAATTTGAAACATGCTTACGATAAAACCCGCACATCCCTAAAAATTGTCGGACTTGTTTGACATTAGTGGGTGGGTTACAGTCTGTTACTGCTTTTACATTCTCTGGGTCCGGCTCAATGCCTTTCTCTGAAACAATATGTCCTAAGAATTTTACTTGTCTCTGACCAAACTGACATTTAGATAGGTTTAATTTGATTCCCATATTTACAAACCTGTCGAATACTTTAGCCAATCTGCCCATGAGGGTATTGAAATCAGGAGCCCACACTATGACATCATCTAGATAGTTCCTGACCCAATCTTCTTCTGCTAAAGGAGCTAAGACCCTGTTTACTTCCCTCGTAAAAACGGCTGGGCTGGCTGACAAACCAAAAGGGAGGCGTTTGAACCGCCATAAATTATACCCATCACTGAAGGTGGTTATATCTCTACTGTGGGGGCCCAGAATTACCTGATAGTAAGCATCTTTCAAATCTAAGGTGGCATAATATTTATTTCCGGCAGCCTTCTCAACTAATTCATCCAATCTTGGCAAAGGTTGTATATCTATTTTCAAGTGTTTGTTGACTGCTCGGAAATCAAGGCACATACGTTTCGACCCATTAGGTTTAGTTACTAACACGATAGGTGATAGCCAGACAGCGGTTGATGGTTCAATGATGTCCCTATCTCTCATGTCTCTCATCATTTCTTTAATAGTACCCTTGGCTTTCTCGGGATACCTATACTGAGGTCCTCTTACAGGTTGTTCATTAACCAATGGGATGTTAGCTGGCAAACCCTTAATGGTGCCTATTTCCTTTGGACCTAAGACAAACAACGCATCATGATTCATTACCACTTGTTGCAAGTGTATCCGCATGTCCCTATCTAAGTGTGGCCATTGCTGTGTCCTAATTAACTCTTTCAATTTGTCCTGTCTAGTTTCCCCACGTTTCACTTCATCACAGTCTGGTACCATAGAATTTAGTACTTCCTGAGCTCGTCTAATTTTGTGGACTGGGGAATTTTCCATACCCCTACAAAGTAAGCATTGAGTTGGGAACTTCACATCATGAGTCAGTCTTAAGGGGATTTTGTTAGACCTCTTATCATCTTCTCTCTGTATGGCCAGGTGATGCGGGGAGCACAGGGGTATGTCTACAGAACGGCCTACCTCACCTAACTCTTCATAAATGTGTGAGATAGTTCCGAGATTATTCCCTTCATCATCAAAGTAACAGAATTCCTCATCATTAACTACTTCATATTCACCTAAAACTGCACCAGGACTCAAACAATCTGGCTGCTCTGAAACATTACTCATAGGAACATAAACACAGGAATCATCTTGGACTATCACACACATATCCGGTTGTTGTTTCAGCCCCTTATGTGTAAATCTGATACTTATGGTCTGACCTACCCCTACCTTCACTTTAACTGGCCTAATCTGAGAACTGTGCCCACTTATTGTAGTCTTCCTATCAATGTGTAAGTTAGTTAGCTCCTTGGGAGAAGCATTAGTGAGCTGTTTGACTTTGACAACCGTTCGCACCTTTCCTCCCTGATTTGGTATCCAATAAACCTGTTTATGACCCCCCCACGTGAACTGATTTCTTTCGTGATGCCACCAATCTCCACATCTACCTAAAATGTCTGCTCCCAATAAGGCATCATTATCCAACATGCTATCTTCCACTATTACGGCTTGGTGGCGGATTCTTTTCCTACGGGACAACTGTACACTGATGACAACCGTGCCTTGGGCCTTAAACTCTTCCCCGTTAAGAGCTACATATCTCTCGGTACAAGGCCTAATGGGCCCCACCTTCAAGGCCCTCACCAAACTATCTTTAATGAGCGTAGATTCACTACCCGTATCAACCAGCGCTATACAAGTATGTCCACATATAGGTAACTTAATACATGGAGAACTGGGTGTGGACGGATGTCGTGGTCATGGGCCCGAAGGGTGATTCCTAGCTTGGCGTCCTGGGCAAGTGGTAAAGAAACTCCTACAGTTCATCCTCCTGCACGCATAACAAGAACCTGGCCTGGGCCTGGAGGGACAATTATGTGGGCTATGGCTATCCCTCCTACAATACCCACACCATTCATTCCCTGTCCAATTTTGAGTGTTAGTCTCCTTCCACCTCGTGTTCTGAGCCCGTCTTCCGTCAGTCTCGTTCCTATGGTAGTCTCCCTGAACTCTATAATTTTCAAAGTCTGTCGTGGGTTGTACTTGTTCTTGGCGGGATTGTCTAACGTGATATAAGTCCCGGCTCTCCCCACCCAGATATTCACTCCTACTTCGCTCTAACATTCTTACAACTGAATCCAACGTACGGCCGTCTTGTATATAGGGGGTTAAGTCCCTCTGTATTGGTTTAGGCACAGCTCTGTACAGTCTTTGTATTATGTAAGTATCTTTAGTGGTTATTGCTCCAAACTTCTTCTCCATGACTGCCAACCTTGCTCTCATGTCACATACATAATATCGGGGGTTATCATTCACGTCATACACGTTTCGTTTCAACATCTCCCATGCTTCATCTTCGGTGGATGGTCCTAAATTTAATCTTAACATAACCTTTCTGAAACTGTCCCAGTCCTCACTAACTGCCACTAACAATGGCCGTACCAATTTGGCCACGCTGTTTTCCATCCAACTCAGGGCAGTTGATATTCTTCCCTCATCCTCTGTCACACATCTTTCAACTTTCCGAAAAAACTTACTTAGGACCTCGTCTACCTGTAAGCTCTGCAATTCTTCCAATGTTAGCTTATCTATATGGTTAAAGTGGCATGGAATGTTTACGTTGACGGCGTTCCTACCGTTTTGTAGTGGAGTGGCGTCATCTCCTACAACTGACTCTTGCTCATTGTTTGGGCCTTGTGCATGCTGGGGTGTTTGTTTTAATTCCTTAATCTGTTTCTGTAATTCTTCTAGCTCCAAGTATTGTCTCTCATTGATCAGCAACGCCTGTTCCAATCTCTCTGCCAATGTGTCCCCACCTCTGGTACTTCCCTCTTCTACTGACTCAGCCATTTTGACCTAAAAGTGCTACCTCTCGACCCAAGACAAATACGAACCGCTTAACACAACTACTCTCCTGTACTATTACAACCTTAATTGATCAATGGTATAATACAACACTATGCAACCTCTTAACATGGCACCAAAAATTATAACTCACATTAGCTGGAGACCGAAAGTCCTATGGTATTCCATAGGTGAACCACTTAACAACATGAGAGGTGAACCACTTGAGACACTTCTCAGACACAGTGTGGCCTCCCTTACTTCAACGTCAACAGGGTTAATCCACAACTTCTGCAAGTATTAATACATATTAATGCTGGATAAAACACAAACCCAAAACACATCAATGACACACATGACTTCAATACTGTATAAATTTTCAAAACTTCTTACATTTCTGTACTCAATCAATGTTATTCACATGTAAGTATCCCTCAAAAATCAGATAATCCATCATTAAAATACTTGTCTATTTCTGCAACTTAAATTCCAGCTTCAATTCCCTCGGATTTGATCAATGATTAAAAACCATCCCACCGCTATAGCCACCAATTTATACTGCCAGATCTGGGGTCACTAAATTTAAGGGGATAACTTAACTCTAAACTTAATTTCTAAGGGTCGCTGCCACCAGACCCCCTCTGGACAGCATGTAGCTCGTTAGGTAGCGGGCAGAGTGGACTAGGCATTGGGTTAGGTTTTCCATTGACCAGATCGATGAGGGTAAAGAAGGGGGAAACCATAACATGTCTTAATTGATTTATTCCTTATACAACATACTGGTAAAAAAACATATACATGACTTGGCCTTCCTCAGAAGAACAACATAATTTTGGTTACCCAGACCCTAGCATTACTGGCGGGTCATCCACCTACTTATTGCATACAAATGGGGAACACCGTATCTCGGTCGTTCCTTCTTACAATATCCCTTAACACAGCGGACTGCTCCACTGATGTGGACTGTTAGCACCGTCGGTTATCATACATAGTAGCACCATCTCAACACACCTGTTACACTCCATACCTGCAAGTATGTGACTCCTTGTGACTATTAGGTATACACAACGGGCACCTCGTTCGCACACCGCCCTCGGTGGGTAAAGACGAGGGCTTCACCTAGAGACATACCAGCACTGTTTCTACGCCTGGTAGTATAGGTCGCTCCAAGTGACGACCGCAGTTTCTCACGGTCTCCTTAGTTGTGACTATTCATGTGGAGTGGTGCGCTGGGAATCCACCTGTTCACAGTGGACTGGTATAGCGGGGGAGTAATTCCCACCCTGGGGTGACGCTCACGTGGACAATGGCGGCCGGGCGGCAAGATACTCCGGCCACATGGCACCTGTGGTGACGGCAGAACGGGAAAAACTAAGCAATAATGCCTGACGGGCGGTTATCCCACCCCTTAACACATCCCTATCACACTTATATATCCAGCAAAGCTTTAAACTGTAGTAACTTCTATGTATCAACCTTAATTGTAGGGCGGGATATAGCCCGCTAGGGCACTGACCTGTGGTGACGGCAGAACGGGAAAAACTAAGGCCGGCTTCCCGCCGCTTCTCGTCACATAGGCCTACAGTTTCCAATCCTCAATTTACACTTTTGTTTCTTAGGGTTCTCACCTGAACACTTTACGGTATATTGTCACTCATTTCTTAACAACACATATATTAATCCTAAATTACACACTAAGGTAAGGTCTTGGTTTGCTAGTGCTTGGGTAAATGCCTGAGATTATAATATTAAGGAGGCATCTGAGGCGGGTACATGACGCGCCTTGAAACAAAAGCCGAATGATCATGGCTGGGGTGTATCAACGTCACTTAAAAACTGTAATGAGGGATCCTCCTCTCACACATTGCACTATTTGAACACAGACATAAGATTCTCTATCACTGTACCTGTCGTGGGTATATGTCACGTGAGGCTACGAGGTGTATTAGATTCATACCGACGCATACACGATATTTCCTTTCCGGTATATGTTTCTAGATCACTGTCAACACCTCACCTAGTTCTGATACATTTATCCTTTTTCCAGATCATTGTTCTCATGTATTTTCATATGATATCTGTTGGAGTTATGTTCGCTACACGCCCACAGACGTAAATAGTAGGACCTTCAAACCCGGATCCACACTTAGTCTTACGGTACACTAGTCCAGCTCAACTGGACTTTAACATTCATCTTATGCTTACCCCAAGTGATCCTTAATGCTAGGAATACATACACTTGATATGATATAACTATACCTGGGTACAATACATGGTCTAGGAACCTTGAGTAGGTGAGTTGTCCTTTCTCAATGTTTCCCGTTTTCTGAGGTTCTACAAGCGCGGTGCATGTGAATGTTATGTAGCGTAATATGAATTAGATGGGATTTTTAGGATGACAATGATGTGCGCGGTACAGAGGCGTCTTGAAGTGACGAGAAAACGGATTCCTCAGATGGAGGACTCAAAATAAAAGCAGAGGCACATGTTTTGTGGGCTATTGAGCGTAATATGAATCATTTGATTTTGGCGTTAACTGACGTGTACGACCGTGGTCGTTACAACAGTATCACGGAGAGAATGCACCGAACTTTTAAGAACATTTTGTCAATCATGTGCGAAGATAACCAGCGTCGCTGGCCCCGATTCTTGGGTCTAACCCAATATGCGTTGAACACTTCTGTTCACACAACGACTGGAGTTCAGCCACACTTTGCGTTCTTCTCCCGGCATGCACAGAGACAAGTGGGCATTGAGTTACCACTAATAGAAAACGAGAGTACTGAAGGGTTGAGAGAACCTCACAGAGTAATTAAAGAAACTTCTAAACCAATGTCAAGAGAATTCCGGAACGTAACAAACTGAGATACAGGTAGTCGTCGACTTACGACCTAGATTGGTTACGGCCGACCGGTCGTAAGTTGATCTGGTCGTAAGTCGGCCTATGTTATAATTACCTTACGTATATTATACTGTAATGTGTAATGATAATATAATCATCTTTAAGTCATATTTTATCAACATTTTCTTTGTTCATTATTGTTACGGTCGTCAGGTTTAAGTAAATCACTGCATACTACAGTACAATTGGTTTGTTATTTACACTGGGGCTGGGGCCAAAACTGTCGTACCGCCGGTCGTAAAGTCGAACAGACGTAAGTCGCATAGGTCGTAAGTCGACGACTACCTGTATAGTCAATCAGACAGTACAGCTAGGGGAATCTGTTTGGGTGAGAGATGAAGCTCCTATCCCAGGTACCAGTAGGAAATTAAATGTTAAGTGGAAGGGCCCATATACAGTAACTGAGGTCATACGCAATGGGGCAGCGTATGAGTTAACTCACCTTTCAGATGAGACAGAAGTAATTCGACGAGCAGCAGAAAAGGTGAAAACATGTATCAACAGAGATATGTTCGTCCATGTACATGACATCTAGGTTCCCCCTAATGATTCTTCCTCAGAATCAGAGCCTGATGAGAGAGATGCTATACGGGATGAGGAGAGAACAGTAGTTGCTCCTGCTCCCCGATTTCCCGTTAGGACGAGAAAACCAGTGGTGAGACTGGATCTTTAAAAAGCAGTGGGCTTTTTAAGTGACCCTCTTTGGTTGATAATGAAGTGTGCAATTAGTCATAAGTAACTTGTGATAAAGGGAGAGGTAAAGAATTGATGATGTTTTTTTTATTGAAAATAATTTTGCAGAGGAATCGTCAATTTGCAGTAAGAGACAGAGATTGGAAGATGTATTGGCAGTTATGCAATCATCTGAAGGGTATCTGTTACTAGTTTGAGTAAAGATACCAGTGGTGAATTCTCAAGTTCTGGTTGGTAAGTCCTACGTAGGCTGGGTGTTGTTGTTATACAGGTGTAGAGTTCGTGACTTTCAGGGAGTATTAGGGCATAGAAATATGAAGCTATTACTTCTAAATGGCAAATGCCATAAGTACAGACAGTTTTTGGTTTAGTGGTGTTCTCCTGAGGACCGTTTCGTTAGCATTGGATTTTTGGGAATAACCGCTCGTTCGGAGTCCCTTGAATGTTGCTGCCTCTCGAGAGTGCGACATGACTCTTTAGATTAAGGGCAAACAAATCATTCCTTCGACTTGATGGGGTCCGTTCGTCGATGTCCTTGCTTGAGAACTCTATGTTAAATCTCAGGGTGTCCTGTAAGCATTTGACCAATCGCGTAAAAGAAACTTTCATTACCTATGAACATTGAAATTTGAGTTCTGCAAAGAAATTTTGAGTGTGCACTTTATCTACCGATGTGAGGGTGTATTATGTAACATGTAACACCATGTATTATTATTATATGATATGAGGTATCTAATCCAATTCATTATTATTCTATGAGATGATGTATCTAACCCCATTTATTATAATAATATGATATGATGTATGTAACACCATTTATTGATATGATATGACGTATCTACTCCCACTCAGTATTATTATATGATGATGTATCTAACCCCATTCAGTATTATTATATGACATGATGTACCTAACCCCATGTGTTATTATTTTTGGTGCTATTATGTTATGATATATGTATCCCAATATATTTTTTATGAAGGTGTGTCACATTCTAGTTGTATGTTAACAGATTTCCATTTCTTTTTGCCCAATTCTGACCACCGATAGGGAATTATTTTTCTATTTTTATTGATATAATATATGTGCAATGTTTTGTATGGGGAATTATACTTTGTATTAATCATTTAGTGTGTATGTAAATACTTACATGTTTTCTGAACGTTACCGCATAATATAAATCTTAGGGAAGGGGGAAGCTTTGTCATGATCGTGATGACGGCTAACCTGAAAACCTTAAGGATTCATATTACGCTCAAACGTCCACAAAACCTTCTGAGTCCCCCAGTGGAAACATCCCCAATTTTCTCTGTTTCCTTGATGACGTCATCAATAGGCCGTCTTTGTCTAAAGGAAACTTTGAATATAATCGGCGGATTTCGTAGCAAGACGCTGTATGTTGGGACCTGTTGCCATCCTACCCTTTGCAATCAATTTAATTTTGCTTTTGATAGCTCAGGCAGGGCATTGTTAGTGAAGATAATAGTAGGAAATGAAACTGAGTTCATAGTCTCAGTTTCAACATCAGAGTGTACAGTAAATTAATTCATCGAAATAGAAGTAGGTGGACTCCCCGACCTATTTTGAGTGAGGGTGCTGCGGGCATTTCAACCGTTAGTAAGTGCTTGCCCCTTCACCCATACAGGTCCCTAACGCAGCCTAGGCCGTGTCTGTAGCGTGGATGTTGTATCCACTATGCCTGGGGAGATGTCCGAGGTCCAGTAGGATCAGTTACCTTCGTGAGACCCGACCGTCAGACACTTCAGACTACCTATGGCCCCCATAGCTGGCTCGTCGGACCCTAACGCTCGGCCCACGAGGTGACCCCGGATCACCAAGCCACATACCTCTACCAGCCCCCATCATTGGTGGATGAGTGTCTTAACTCAGTAGTGCTATTTGTGTGGTGGGGTTATTCCACTGGGATCTTCAGAGTTCGTTGGAAAGTACCCCATGATGGCAGGACTCCATGGCGGTTGCTTGAGTATCACTCCTGACGACTGAGTGTTGTAGTGGCAGTTGCCCCTGGTCTTAATGTTGCTAAGTTACTGTAAGAGTTTGTGTTATTGAGTATGTCCACCCGGTAGTGGTGTGAGTGTTATTGAGTATGTCCACCCAGTAGTGGTGTGAGTATGTTGAGCCTGAGGGCATAGTACCAGATTTTGTCTGTTGGTACATATATTCTTTCTCCTACCTCCATATTAATGTTTAAATAAATTTTGTATTTGTGTATTGTGTCTTTTATTTACCAACAGTATCTACCGTTATTTCTTCCCTATTACTTGATACTATCATTACATATACCCACGAGCCTCCTCTCGTCACGCTACCAATGGTTATAAGTATTAGAGTAAAGAAAAATGTTATAAGAGGCACGGCCCTTATAATAGGCAAGTCAATTCCTACTTGTCTATGTACATATCTTGAAAAAATTGCAAAATGAGGCTGTACCCCCATAGTGGTATTGGCTGCAGTGTTCAAAGCAGACTGTGAAGAACTTAGAAATTTTGGCCAATGAAGTGGATTATCTTCACACATGATTGCAAGTGTTGTGACACTATTACCTCTAGTTTGGTAAGGCAATGTAAAATAGTTCTTAATGCCAGTTACTTTATATAATTCTCTAAACTGTGTCGCTGTAAATTCACTTTCATTATCTGCAATGACCACTCCAGGACTACCAAAATCATTAATGAATTTACCAAATTCTCTTGTCACTTCCTGGGTGGATTTTGTTCTCAGAGGGTAGAAATTGACAAACTTAGAATAATGATCTATGACGGTCAACACATACCTATATTCATTCACACTATTATGCATGTCTGTCAAGTCTACAGATACTTTCTCTAAAGGTTTAGTTACTTCGGACATCGCCTTGCCATTGTTGTACCAACCCTTTTGTCCCATTGAATCTTTGATATACCTCATATGATTCTACAAATTTCACACAGTCTCTGCGATAATTGGGCCAATAGAAAAGGCCCTCTACTCTGGTTATCTAATATACTATAGGGCTAGCCGTGTGTATGTTTGTCTGTCTGACTGTCTGTCTGTCTGGCTGTGTGTCTGTTTTGGGCAGCCGAAACGGCTCAATCGTTTTTCATCAAACTTGGTGGAAAAATCGCAAAAAAATTCCTAGAGTGAAACAAACCTGAACCCATGTCAATGGTTTCTTTGGGAAGGCATTAATTAACCAATTTATTTACGCTGGAAAACGATGCAAGTCTACGGACTTGGCACACCCTCATTCGCTCTACTCTGTCAGCCCACGATTGCAGTTATCATATGGCTCCCTCCTCCTCCCCCCACTTTTTCTCTTAGCCTACTTTTTTTTCTAATGTTGATTGGTTTAGTAAAGAAAGGAAGATGAGTAAATAGAAGAATAAAGAAGGGGAAACAGAATATAGTTAGAGATAACAGGTGGGGGGCGCTGAGTTTCATCATGCGTCTGGATGCGCAGTTTCAACGTTACCAGACCATTTTCGGACCTTACGAGGCTACAGTATGTACACTTGTACAGTATACTTATTCCTGTGGCTGACTGTACATGGACAAGGAGAAGAGATAAAAGGATAATAACAGGAATGCATGGAGAAGATATAAAGGTAGAAGAGAAGGAGAAGAAGAGAGACTGAAGCATTATTATCCTTAAGAGGCGAGCGAGGAAAGGAGATGGGAGAGAGGGATAGTGAGAGGTGGAGGTATGAATGGAGGGATGGAAGGACAGAATAAGAATGGTATAGAAGGATAGTAGAGAAGGAGACAAAGGAAGGACAGCGATAAGGAAAAAAAATCAGAAGTATTGAGATGATATCATGTAAAAATTAGTCAGTTAAATGTAGGTAAAAAGAATAAGAATATTGAGATAAAACATAAAGAAGAAAGAGACACTTATTATAACAATCACGACCATGATTATAACAACCAGGACCATGATCATAACAACCACGACCATGATTATAACAACCACGACTATGATCATAACAACCACGACTATGGTCAAAACAACCACGACCATGATTATAACAACCACGACCATGATTATAACAACCACGAGTCTGATTATAACAACCACGACCATGATTATAACAATCACGATCATGATTATAATAACCACGACCATGATTATGTAATGAGACAAAATCTCACATGAAGAGGTAAGTTAGGAGTTTATAGTAGTAGAGTATTATAGCGAGAGGAAATGGTAGCGTGTCTCGAGGGTGTGATGTCAACACTGTATATTAACACAGGCACAGTACAAGTGTAGTATATAAAACACCAATGCGTGTTACAGCTTTATTTTACTTGTTCAATAGGGGGGATTAATAGGGGGGTTCGTACACAATTTATGATAGACTATGGTATTCTCGTATAAACTAACCTCACAATTAGAATGGGCACTTCACTAAGTCGATCGTTGGGGAGGTTCGGGATCACTGCACTTCTACAGTCTACACAGCCAGCACTTACTGTTACACGTGGAGTTGACAGCACTTTGTCGATGGACCCGGCTGAGACTTCGTTACACTTAGTGGCGAGCTTCTCTGGAGCGGGACTGGGGACGTGGTAGCTGGCTCTCCCTGGTTACAAGACAACTCCCTGAGGGAGGGCTCGGACGTCCTATATATTGGAAGACCAGCCGTCAGGTTGAGCTGATCGGGGGGGGGGGGGGGGGGGGCGGCGATGGGTCCCCTTACATTTGCCCTCGCTAATGTAGGGTCAGGTCTGGACGTTTTTCAGAGACTATAAGTTGTATCTTCTGGAAAAGTCATCAGGTGGGGCCGTGTGACATGAGAGGCCCTGGTTGATTTGTGGCCTCTTGACTTGAGCTCGAGGGTTACATTTGACCTGGCAAATGTGAGGTCAGGTCTGAACTTCCTCTGGGATGTAGGTTATTGTATATTGGGAGAGAGTCGGCTGGTGCCTTCTTACATGTTTTGTTGGGGCCGAGTCACATGGGAGGGGTGCCTGGCTGATTTATAATCCTTGGTCGACAGCAGAGTTACCCTATACTTTTGACCTCCCTAATGTCGGGTCAAGCCTGGACTGTTTTCAGAGACTATAAGTTGTATCTTCTGGAGAAGTCATCAGGTGGGGCCGTGTGAGTTACCCTACACTTGACCTCCCTAATGTCGGAACAAGTGTAGACTTCTTCAGCGATATAGGTTATTGTATATTGGGAGAGAGCCGGCTGGTGCCTTCTTACATGTTTTGTTGTGGATCCGTGTTACATGGGAGGGGAGCTAGTTGATTTGTAACACCCTTGAGCACCTGCGCGGGATACCCTTACACTTGACCCCCCTAATGTCGGGTCAAGTCTGGCTTTCCTTGAGATGTAAGCTGTGGTCTGACAACCCATCACTACACCTCCAGCCAAGACCAAAGCTTCCATGCCATACACAATTGTTGACAGTGGATGACAATCGCGAGTGCCCAACCTGAGAAAAATAGCTACTGCTGTGTAAAGTATGCACCTCACATCCTACCATAGTCTGGTAATATTTATAATATCTAAGCGGCTATCTAAGGATACGGAAACGGAAAGGTGAATGTAGATATGAAGGAGAGAGAGAGCGCCTTAGAAGGAGCTTGTCGGAGAGCGTCACTTTAGGGAGTTAGATGAGGGTACACAGTCGGAGGTTTGAAAGGTTATGCAATGGTGTTGCTTGCCCTGGCTTATTTCTGCTTAGGTTCCCTAGTGTTAGTATCTTCAAGCCTGGAATAGATTTACATACTTGTTGCTTCAACTGTTAAACTCTTGCGCAGGGCAGCACATACAACATATATAATAATAAGATACATGGCCGCTTAATAAAAAAAAAGGGGGGGGGAAGTTGGGGAAAAATACAACTTGTGAACAAAAAGAAATATTTGTACATACTAAAAAGGCAGCAGAAATTATTAACAAGATACAATGGCAAAAACAAAAACTCGTCAGCATTCGTCGAGATCCCGGGTGGCGCGTGGTCCATCACCACCTCCACCAATCGGTGTCCAGCATCAGGGTGGACGACGCAGTAGATATGGTGGTTGGCGTTTCCTGTCCCGTCCGGCGGTCTGCCGCGGTGTGTCACGTGCCTCACTTCCTCCACTTGAGCTTCTGTGTAGAGCGGCAGTTCCTGACGCATTAAAGATGGATTTTTCTAGTCCCATCTGAGTTTCCTCTGTAGAGTCTCATTTTCTGTCGTGGTCCAGATGTATTTTTCTAGTCCCATCTGAGTTTCCGCCCTTCCCGGCCGGGATCAAAGCCGGTCCACTGCTTGGGGTGTCATCTCTTTGGATGGCGTGTAGGGCAGGGTCCACGGACAAGAGTTCGCCCCCCGTACGTGAGTGTCGGCGAGACCCCTGACCGTCCTGTCCCACACCCTCACAGTGGTGAATCCCTCCCTGGGTGGGCCCCCCAGGGTTTGCTTGTTTCTTCCTCTACTTGTAGTCAGGTCACTTCTGTTTCGTCCCCAATGGTGTGGTAAACACCGGCGAGGCAGATCCCGGGTGGGTCGAGGTCAGCCATTACTTGTCTGGTACCTGGTGGTTCCATTCCCGGAGTGGAAGTGCGTGGGACCAGTTGACAGGTCCTGAAACGTAGGGAGCTGTCGTCTGCATCGCCACTGGGACCTCTAGTTGTTTGTTGCCTGTTGCTTGCTGCTACTGAAGTCGCAGGTCGGGTTTTCGGGATTTTCTCCTGGGTTCCAAGGGGACGACCTGACTCCCTGCCTGGAGCTGGGAGCTGCGCTGGTCCTGCATGGCGTAGCTTGCTCAGGCTGATGGTACCCATAGATGTTGTCTGTCAGTATTGTGGGCTGTGAGACCGTAGCCTCGGTGTGTGTCTCGTCGTTCAGCAGGCGAGCGACGAGACACAGCCCAGTGTCTTCAACCAGATCGAGGGCCAGCATTATGCAAGCCCGTTTCTGGAGCTTGGGGCTTGCAGTGTCGACGTGAAAGCGTCACCCATTCGCGGCGGGGTTGCCCCGTGCGTGTCCCGCTCGTGTCGGGCATCCATTATGAGTCAGGATGCGTTGGTCTCAGCTCATCTGGTAGGGGGTCCGCTGCAGCTGTGGTGGTGTCATCTCCGACTTTTGTGTGGAGTCAGGGAGACCTCGCCCAGGCCCGTGAAGAGCAAGGGCAGTGCTGACTCTGTAGCTTAGTAGAAAGACAAGATCCCGGGGTGGGGAATCAACAATTGGAAGTGCCCCTAGACTCGTTACTTTAATCTATGTTCTGTGACCTGGTGTTATATCTATGAGCCCTAATCTGATCAGGTCTTACTGGTACAAGTGGGGCAGTAGCTTGGGGAGTTCTCTGATTATTACTTAGGGTGTGAGGCACCTGATTGTTCTGAGGGGGGTGGTCAGCTGCTGGTGGAGGGATAGGGTGTTGGGAAGGGAATGTTACTCCTAGAGGGGGCTGGTTGGTGAGGCCTGATTTGTTCAAGACGTCATCGTCGACAGTTGCCAGCTTCAATCTATTCACATGCACAGTTTCCTGACGTCCCCCCTGGCAAAGCGGGGAAATAGTGAAGTTTACTTTGCTGGGTTGGGCGGTTACTCTACTGTATATGGGCCCTGCCATCTCTGTTGCAACTTACAGGGGATATCGGGGGAGGATGATTCGTTAGTTAGGAAGACCAGGGTACCTACGGTAATATTGGAAGGGGTGACCCTGAGGTTATAGTAGGTGGCGTTGTGTAAGTGACCTTTCTTGTTTGGTTCCTGCACCCGAGTAAAGACCGTTTGTAACCTGTTTTGCAAGACAGAAGGGTAGTCCTCGCCATAGGATAGGGGTGGGGGGTTGATTACACCAGCAGGAAGGTTTGGATCCCTACCAAAGTGAAGGAAATAAGGAGTGTTATGCAGGGTGGTATTAATTGCGGTGTTCATGGCCAGTTGTGCAAGAGGTAGCTGATCGTCCCAACCGCCGTACTGATTATTAACCAAAAACGACAAGTGATCTTTCAACATGCAGTGGGAACGCTCAACCATGGCATTAGCCTGTGGGTGGTAACTAGTGGTTAGATTTGACTTAGCCGGCAGCAAGTCGCACGCCTTCTGAAAGATGCCCGAGGTAAACTCTGTCCCTTGATCACTTACAATGACCCGGGGACATCCATGAGTACCAAGGTATTGTAACAGGGCTTCACAAACTGTCTCTGCGCGTTTATCGGGGATGGGTATATAGGTTGCAAAACGTGAATAGTGATCGACGATGGAAACAACGTATCTGTTTCCCCGGTGTGAACGTATTGACATGTCAGTTAGATCGATCGATACCCGTTCCAAGGGCTGAGAGGCTGGTGGGAACTCCTGCAGCTCTCCCTGTCTCTTTGGGGTACCCTTCCTTAACTGACATGGCACACATCCTTTGACAAATGCCCCAACTTTCCGCGCTAGATTGGGCATGAAAAACATAGAGCGTGCATGTGCATATGTGGGACATTCACCTGGGTGGGCTGCGAATTGGGAAGAGTGAGCTACTTCTAGGGCAGAGTTTTCCAAGGATGCGGGGATGAATACGAGTTCTGTGGGTTGTTCATCATCCTGTTTCATAGTAACAAGATACAGGACTCCGCTTAAAAGACTGAAATCACAAAGTGAGGCTTTGTTGACCTTCTTGGGGAGCGGACCCCCCTCAAGGAACTCAATGACAGGACCCCACTGTGGGTCTTCGAGTTGGTGTTGGCGCACCTCGTTAGGTGATAGGTCCCCAAAAATGGGCTGAGTCATACTGCTAGGATTCCCGACATTATTTATAGGTAATACATTATGGCTCAGTGCGTCTGGTACTACGTGGTTCTTGCCTGGCTTATGCAAAATGGAGAAGTTATACGCATTTAGAAAGACTGCCCAGCGTGCTACCCGTTAGGGTGTGTCAATTTTGTCAATATGTTAAAAATCAAATTTGGTAGTCAAAATATTGTGCCTCTTTATGTCTAAACTTGAGATTAGCAAACAAAAATGAATTGAAATAACCCTCACCTACATCAATTATACCTTAAAGTTTCAAATATCAGTATTTCAACAAATTAATGAGACTTGATTAGAATTATTCACTTGATATTAACTAATCTCATGTAAGCATATGGATTATGGAGTATTTTATGGTTCTATAGCTTGTGTACAATATGCATGTCAGAACATGAACATGAACAGTGTTCATGTTCATGTTCATGAACAGTGTTCACGTTCATGTTCTGACATGCATATTGTACACAAGCTATAGAACCATAAAATACTCCATAATCCATATGCTTACATGAGATTAGTTAATATCAAGTGAATAATTCTAATCAAGTCTCATTAATTTGTTGAAATACTGATATTTGAAACTTTAAGGTATAATTGATGTAGGTGAGGGTTATTTCAATTCATTTTTGTTTGCTAATCTCAAGTTTAGACATAAAGAGGCACAATATTTTGACTACCAAATTTGATTTTTAACATGTTGACAAAATTGACACACCCTATTGCACATACTGTCATTGACGACCTGAGTACTGACCAGTACTATGGTTACATGATTTGCAGTGCCATCAAAACTGGGGTCATGCCTGATAGACTTGCTTACCTGCAGATAGGTCCAGTCTCACATTCTAGGTGGCTCACAACGCCTCTCAGGTTCTGCAGAATTTGGGTCGCTCATCATAAACTGAAAGGGAACCAGCTTCACAACCTGAGACTTATTGTCCAATTCATCGTGAGTGTCTACTTGCCAAATTGGTTCAACACCAAGGTCAAGTCATCGTTCTCCGAAGGTCCGAGGTATGTTCTCTTCCAGCTTGAGCTCCTGAGGAGTCAGCCAAGGAAGGTTGTTCAGATTGTGGAGCAGACTGTGAGGAGATCTTCCTGGTATGCTCATCCCGAGGCAGTTCTGCAGACAATGCTCTGCAGTAAGGATGAGGAGGAGAGAAGAGTGGCATTCAAAAAGATCTTGGATATGAGACTTATGAGAGGATCTGGGCATGTTCAAGTCAGAGCTTTCCTGGACAACCCCATGCATGTCCCTGCCTGGCCCTCGCACACCCAGAGTATAGAGCGTTGTGTACAGCAAGTGAGCGAGGCCAGCAGTCACATGTACAGCCAGGAGAGGAGGGAAGGCTACATCCGAGCTCGGGTGGTCAGCAGGGAGGTGATGAGTAGAAACAGAAGCAAGAAAGACATGTTCTCTATGGTGTGCAGCAACACAGGGTCGTAGTAGTAAAACGGATTTTTGTATTTGATGATTTTGTTTTCTAAAGGAATATTAAATTTAATAAATGTGTCAAGATCATTCGTTTCACTATTCTGGATCATTTTCATCCTAATAAATTAACCTGATACATTTACTTTACTTTAAATAAGCTATTTAGTGGTGTTGGTAAAAGGGTGGGAATACTGAATTTTCATAAGATTTCAAGTTAAAATTTACCTAGCAAAAAATGAAAACTTTTCAAATCTGAAGATATCACATGATTCTGCACATAGAACTACATCATTAATACCTTGGGCCGATTTTTCAAACTCAAAAAAAAAAAATTCGCCTCCGGATGACACACCCTACTGTACAGTATTATATTATACAGGAACTCATTAAATCTTCAAACATTTAAATACAATATTATGGTTAAATTAAGACATTTCCATAAAACTTATTAAAGAAATAATGAAACACTTTAGAAAATCTTACCTCGACGAATGACACGAGGAACTACGGTACATTAACCATGATCAGCGAGGCAGCAATATGGTAGTTGTCTTAACACTACAGTAACAACCAATTGGAGCCGTCAACTGTAAACAAAGTAATGAATAAAATGTATAAAGACAAAAACAATTGTATAAAAGCCAATAATGTAAATACTGTGGTAATGTATTTTTAACTCCCATGAAAAGACAAAACTTGGCTTCACTACAAGTTAACTCTGGTCAACAACTTTCTTAATACCACTTACTAGTCACTAATGGATAACACCTGGTAAATTCACAAATTATATCCCACTGCCATAAGGGTTTAATTATCTATAAACGCCGATATTGTGAAGCGTCTTGTGATTTTTCCTTTCCCAGAGAATTAATATACCATCGGACACATGATTTGGTTAGGTTAGGATCCCACCAAATACAGTGAGAAAAAAGTCAATTTATTGTCCAAAAATAAACTGCAATTTTACAGTAAAGTTCCCAAAATGTCCCAGTAGCTAATTTTTTACTACAAACTGTAATTTAACCATAAATAAAAAGTACCATATTCTTATTACCAAATTTTTTTTACTTCAAGTAAATAAAAAAAATCTTTCCCAAAATAAAAATGACCCAAAATCCCACCTTGGTTAATATATAGGACTAACCCGCCATAGTGCCGATGCTGCTGTATCATCTCACGTCCAGAAAATGTCTCAAATATCACAGTATAGTAAGTTTTTTTCTGTTTAATATACGGGGGAAGTTAGGTTAGGCAGGCTTGTTTGGTTAGGTCTGTTCTTCATAACCACAAATGTTAAGTAGCGTTTATTTAAAAAACCCATCCATTTTAGTAACATTACCACAGTGTCCACTATAATATAACAATGAAAATCTGACGTTTTTATAATAGTTATCAATCCATTTTGCTCTTGGGTTAGTCCTATATAATTACCCCCACCTCAATTGGACGACACAAAGATATTAACTACCTTCAATTTTAACGATCCATGAGGCTGTAACGGGATGGTTGTCTCCTCCATCTTCAACAGTGACAAGCAATAAATTGTATAAAAATTAGAATAATGACTGTTATTGCCGATGGCTTCAGCTACAGTGCTGGCGTGTGATGCCATTAAATCTTTTGACCCGAGACCTCGCCAGATGTAGAAGTGTTTACAGACAAGTCCTGGCTCTGCTGAGTGGACTGTCTTCGGCGGGTGGTGGTGCTGCCCGCCCCGCCATGAGACAGATCGCCCTCTCTCGTGAGGCTGTGAAGACCAGCCTTCTGCTGGCACTGATGAACACCGACTCATAATCCTGTCCGAGAATTTGTGCTGGGACAATTTACTCAGTACTGTTGTCTCTTGGAACACCATACTGACCTGCATTGACCCGCACTTGTAAGTACAGCCTAAGTGATGACATATCCCTCGGTACTGAAATATTGTCGACGAATTATGCCGACTCGTATCTGCCTAACCTGGAGTAATAAGACAATGCAGAATGAAGCATATCTAAGATTAATAGAGTTATGAACTTTGTGTTATGTCACTATGTTTAATAAATAGTAATTAAGATAAAATTGTGTGAGACTAACTCATTATGTATCAGATGGATCACCATGTAATATTATGAACATCTCCTCTGTAGGTTTTGACCACATCAATAAATATTGAATGAGTCAAAAGGAGAGTTTCAATCATTCCCTTTGACTTGCCCGTCACCTGAACGACCTTAACCAAGGCGTTTACAGTTATGTAATATACACATATCAAATAGTGTATTGTGCATAATGAATATATTTCTGAATATCTTTAAGAGTTGTGAGGGATAAAAGCTTTACCCATTCTACTCTCACTGCACAGTAAGTCAGTGAAGAGTTGTTGATTGAAGGAAATTGTGAATATTTAAGTTTTAATGAAGAATGGTTAGGTTAGGTTTGTTTGGTTAGGTTGGCAAGGTCTTCTAACAATGCTTCTGCCACTTGCTTTTGTTATCAAATATGGTTAGGCTAGGTTAGGCTACGTCACGTTTAATTTAGAAATAACCAAGTTTTAACACATTTTACATAACTGGGACAGTGTTCACTACAAAACAGTGAAATTGAAACGTTTTTAAATTTGTTTAATATTGAGCGGGTGTTAAGTGTTGCAGTAGTGGGTGTTGCTTCTGGTAACATGTGATGGTGGTGACTCAGTGACTCTCAGCTGGTGTTAAGTGTTGCAGTAGTGGGTGTTGCTTCTGGTAACATGTGTTGGTGGTGACTCAGTGACTCTCAGCTGGTGTTAAGTGTTGCAGTAGTGGGTGTTGCTGCTGGTAACATGTGTTGGTGGTGACTCAGTGACTTTCAGCTGGTGTTAAGTGTTGCAGTAGTGGGTGTTGCTTCTGGTAACATGTGTTGGTGGTGACTCAGTGACTCCAGCTGGTGTTAAGTGTTGCAGTAGTGGGTGTTGCTTCTGGTAACATGTGTTGGTGGTGACTCAGTGACTCTCAGCTGGTGTTAAGTGTTGCAGTAGTGGGTGTTGCTTCTGGTAACATGTGTTGGTGGTGACTCAGTGACTCTCAGCAGGTGTTAAGTGTTGCAGTAGTGGGTGTTGCTTCTGGTAACATGTGTTGGTGGTGACTCAGTGACTCTCAGCTGGTGTTAAGTGTTGCAGTAGTGGGTGTTGCTTCTGGTAACATGTGTTGGTGGTGACTCAGTGACTCTCAGCTGGTGTTAAGTGTTGCAGTAGTGGGTGTTGCTTCTGGTAACATGTGTTGGTGGTGACTCAGTGACTCTCAGCTGGTGTTAAGTGTTGCAGTAGTGGGTGTTGCTTCTGGTAACATGTGTTGGTGGTGACTCAGTGACTCTCAGCTGGTGTTAAGTGTTGCAGTAGTGGGTGTTGCTTCTGGTAACATGTGTTGGTGGTGACTCAGTGACTCTCAGCTGGTGTTAAGTGTTGCAGTAGTGGGTGTTGCTTCTGGTAACATGTGTTGGTGGTGACTCAGTGACTCTCAGCTGGTGTTAAGTGTTGCAGTAGTGGGTGTTGCTTCTGGTAACATGTAAGAACATAAGAACATAAGAATGGAGGAAACTGCAGCGGGCCTATTGGCCCATACTGGGCAGTCTCGTTTACACCCAACCCCTATTGCTCATATGAGCATCCAACCTATGTTTGAAGCAATTCAGCGTATTCGAGTTAATGATGATATTTGGTAACTTGTTCCATTCATCCACTACTCTGTTTCCAAACCAGTGTTTACCTATTTCACGCCTAAATCTAAATTTGTCCAATTTAAAACCATTGTTACGAGTTCGCTCCTGGTTGGATAATTTGAGTACCTTTGTAATGTCCCCTTTGTTTAGCCCTGCCATCCACTTATACACCTCTATCAGGTCGCCCCTCGCTCTACGTCTCTCAAGGGAGTGCAAATTAAGATGCTTTAACCTGTCTCTATACTCAAGGTTCCTAATGCCCGGGATTAGTCTTGTCATTCTCCTCTGAATTCTTTCCAAGGATTCTATATCCATTCTGTAATACGGTGACCAGAACTGGACTGCGTAATCCAGGTGTGGTCTCACAAGAGCAAGATACAGTTTTAGGATGACCTCGCTAGTCTTGTAACTAACACTCCTTTGTATGAACCCAAGTACTTTATTAGCCTTGTTACGAGCAAAAACACATTGTTTACTTGGCTTAAGGTTCCTACTTATCATTACTCCTAAATCTCTCTCGCAGTCGGATTTCTCTATGGCATCGTTGTTCATCTGGTATCTGGTTTCCCTGTTTACATTTCCTATACTGAGTACTTTACATTTGTCGATGTTGAATTTCATCTGCCATTTTTCAGACCATTCGAAAAATTTGTTTAGATCCTCCTGTAGTTTTGCCGAGTCCTCGTCAGATTTGATAACACGTCCTATTTTAGTATCATCAGCAAATTTACTTATGTTGCTGTCTATGCCGATATCTATGTCGTTTATGTATATAATAAACAATAATGGTCCAAGTACTGAGCCTTGGGGAACTCCACTTGTGACGTTGCTCCAATGGGACTTAGTGCCGTTAATGCTCACTCGCTGTTTCCTGTCCTGTAACCACGCCCTAATCCATTTAAGGATGTCACCTTTGATGCCATGAGCTTCTACCTTTCTAATTAGTCTTTCGTGGGGTACTCTGTCGAAGGCTTTGCTAAAGTCGAGATATACCACATCATAATTGTGCCCCTCGTCCACTGATTCGAAAACTGATGAAAAGAATGTTAATAGATTAGTTAGGCAAGAACGTCCGCTTGTGAAGCCATGCTGGGAATCATTGATCAATCGGTGCTTCTCCAGGTGATTTCGAATAGAGTTTGAAATGATTGCTTCCAGTAATTTGCCTACTATTGATGTTAGACTGATTGGGCGGTAGTTAGAGGATAGTGATCTATCCCCCTTCTTGAAGATCGGTATTACATTCGCTATCCTCCAGGATTCTGGTACTACACCTGTTTTTAAGGACATGTTAAACAACTTTGCTAAGGGCATACTAAGCTCTTCCTTACATTCCTTTAATACTCTGGCAAATATCTCATCGGGACCAGGTGACTTATAAGGCTTTAGTTTGTCTATTTGCTTACTAACATCGTTACTAGTCACTACTATCTCACTTAATTTGTTTTCTTCACTATCTCTGAATAGAGTCGGTGCCTCGGGTATCATGTTTAAATTTTCGGTGGTGAAAACTGTTGAAAAATATTTATTCAAATTATTGCTCATTTCTCCGTCGTTATCAGTGAGCTCGCCGGAGTCTGACCGTATTGGTCCAATCTTTTCTCGTGTTTTAGTTTGATACATTTGGTAGAATCCTTTGGGGTTTGTCTTTGCCTCCCTTGCTATCCTTACCTCATTATTCCTCTTTGCTTTCCTTATCTCGGTTTTAACCCTACTCGCCAATACCCTATAATAGTCCCGGAGGTGAATTTCGCCTCGATTTATCCTTCTACCTATAGCCTTCCTTTGGCCAATGATGTTCTTTAAATAATTATTTATCCATTTAGGGTCATTGTTGTTTGATCTGAGTTTTTTGTATGGTATGTTCTGCCTTTGTGCATTAAGTAACTCACTATTTAAATTGTCGTGGAACTCGGCAATCTCAGATCTCGTTTTCAGGTCGGTGTCATCTGTCAGGTTCACGGCCAAGCGCGACACCCCCTCTCTCAGCTGCCTCTTCAAACTGTCAAAGTTTGCCCTTCTGAAATCTGGTACTTTAGTGGAATTTTCCTTACGTCTGCCCTGAAAATCTAACTGGAATCGAATTTCTTTGTGATCGCTGTTTGCAAGTTCGTTCCCTACCTCGACATTGCTAATGAGGTTTTCTCTGTTTGACAAAACTAAATCCAATATATTATTACCCCGTGTGGGTTCGGTTATATGTTGACTTAGGAAACAGTCCTGGATCGTCTCGAGAAAATCCTCTGATTCTGAGTTACCCGTAAGGTCGGTCCAATCTATTTGGCCAAGGTTAAAGTCGCCTACTATACAGACTTTGTTGTGTATGGAAGCCCTGCGCATTTCATCCCAGATAAGTCGCTCATTGACGCTATCAAGATTGGGGGGTCTATATATTACTCCTGTGATTAATTTTTCCCGACCGTCGCTTAATTCTATCCAAATTGTTTCTGTATTCCTCTCAGTTTTTATTTCCTTATTTATTTCACACTTCAGATTATCCCTAACATAGATTGCTACTCCGCCTCCTTTCCTGGTCTGCCTATCGGTATGGAACAGTTTGTAACCCGCAATTTGGTATTCGACTGGTAATTCACGTGTGTCTAGGTTGATCCATGTTTCAGTGAATGCAATTATATCGATTTCTTCGGTACATACCAAGGCCCTAATATCATCCATTTTGTTTCTCATACTTCTACTGTTCGCGTAATATACATTTAAGTTAGTCGTGTTCTGAGTCCTCCCCTTACCGCGTTTAGTTTTAAACTCCCTGTCTAATTTAGTTATGTCATCATTCCTAACACTATTTCCCTGTAATCTTTCGCCTTGTTTACCCGCTCCCACTGCAGTCTCCTCCACCCCCATGCCCCTATGTTCTCTTAGCAGTTTAAAGACTTCGATATCTTTTGAACTGCCCCCTCTAGAGCCCCAGCCAGGGTTGCTACTCCATCCCTAGACAGGTGCACCCCATCCCTAGCATAAAGGTCCCTTCTGCCATAGAAGTTGTCCCAGTTGTCAATGAATGGGACTGATATTGACTTGCAATATCTGTCAAGACGGTCGTTAACACCAACTGCCCTTGACAAGCATTCACTGCCAACTCTCCTTCTAGGCAGGACACCGCATATGATAGGGATCCCTCCCTTAGTCCTAATACGATCTATGGCTGCCTTGAACTTATCAAGAAGCTCCTCGCTCCTACACCGGCCAATATCATTGCCTCCTGCACTGAGGCAGATAATGGGTTTGTTCCCATTACCAGACAAGATATTGTCCATCCTGTCAATTATATCCCCCACCCCAGCTCCTGGCAAACACACCCTCATCCTATTTTTGTTTTTACCACAAAAGGCCCTGTCCATGTACCTTACCTGTGAGTCACCAACAATTAAAGTTTTTATACCTTCCTTGTCATCCCTGCCCCTGACTGTACTAACGTCCAATTCGTCTATCAAGGGACTGAACGGGTTGGTACACTTAGCTGTTGTTGTCGTTGTTGTCGTATCCTTCGTGTGCTTCTTTACCACCAGCTTGGTCCTACCACTACTCACAATTTTCCACTTGCTTGATTTTTCGTCAGCCACTGGCTTTACTCGTCCAGCCTCTCCTTTTAACATCGCCAGCTCTTCCCTTAATTTCAAGTTCTCCAACTTGGCCTTCGCCAATTCTTCAGTGGACCACTCCAGTTTGGTCAACAAACTCTCATACCCAAGACTGCACCTAGCTCTGGCCATATCTGATAATTATCCCTCCGGAGCTAACCCTGCCGTGACCTTTCCCCAAGTGAGGTCAGAACACAACTGCAATGAGGTCAGGTGGTGACTCAGTGACTCTCAGCTGGTGTTAAGTGTTGCAGTAGTGGGTGTTGCTTCTGGTAACATGTGTTGGTGGTGACTCAGTGACTCTCAGCTGGTGTTAAGTGTTGCAGCAGTGGGTGTTGCTTCTGGTAACATGTGTTGGTGGTGACTCAGTGACTCTCAGCAGGTGTTAAGTGTTGCAGTAGTGGGTGTTGCTTCTGGTAACATGTGTTGGTGGTGACTCAGTGACTCTCAGCTGGTGTTAAGTGTTGCAGTAGTGGGTGTTGCTTCTGGTAACATGTGTTGGTGGTGACTCTCCATCAATTAAGGCCGCTGGCTGACTGAGTCTGTTTTAACAACAACAGTAGTGACACTGTCCCTACACTCTCCATGTGCACCAATAATGATCAAACAACTGGTGGTAGTGGCACACATTACCCAGCAACAGACAGTACTGTACTAGACGGGTAACACGTCGTACTAAAGTACTACGGTTCACCTTGGCTATATATAAGTTAATAAACAACTCACAGTGACGTAGTGAAGTATTAAATCCTCCAAGTTTGTATTTTAATTAACACATTTTGGTCGACTTAATGTTTACAAGTGAGGCGATGAACACTGTTAATAACTTACCACGAACAACTCAACTTTACCTAATATAATAATTATAAACTAACATCACATAGTTTAAACAATTATTATTTACTTAATATTATCTGAAAAAACAAAATTTACTCTACTACTGATACACTTTTAAATAATTGTATTACATCTACTTATTATTGTATTATAAAGTGAACACTAAGGGCCGGATTGATAGTCATTACGAAGCACAATGCCAATTAATAGTGTTCGTGCTGGTCTATTAATAGTCATCCCGATAAACGAGGTATCGGAAGGGAACAGTAAGCATATCCCTGAAATGTTGGAAACACATCGGGTGGCTACCCCCACCCGATAGCTGCCTTACGACAAATAATAATCATCATTATATTTTATGAAAGTTCTTCCAGCACTTTATATTACAGATGTTTACCTTCGAATTATATTATTTTTTTTGATAAGAACAATTAAAAGAAGTGTTAATACGGATAAATGAACTTTCACAACACTGTTATGAACTTGAAACATTATTGGAATGTTGACATCACAGCTCCGACTTCGATGACGACTGCTGTCTGTGCTGTGAGCCTCATCTTCAATTAACAATTACTTCTGTTATCATTTAAGGTATGTTTCTTATCTTTATTCATTCATACAATATTTTTGTCGTAGTAGTAATAAAATTTCAACCATCTGAAACACGAAATACACTTATTTTTTCCGGAATCGGGCAAGCCAAGTGAGCTCACTCTATCTTGAGTTAGCAAGGAAAATATCACAGGTTTGGGCCCAGTAATATAGTTTAGTATAAACGTTAATATTTATTTTCAACAAGATATTAGCTATGGGGTACGATCTACAGTATCTTGTGTGTCAGGCAGAAATATGCCGACATAAGTAAGTAGAAGATTTTATTTTCTTTATTCTTTAACTTAAATGTTTACTGTCACTAATAAAATAAAGAATAAGTACAGCTTACTATCAATACAAATAATTTGCTCTAAAATTCTGCAATACTCGGCTACATCACAGTTTTAATAATACACTCAACACTGCACTCTTTGGTTAAAAAAAAATCTATTTACTTTTAATTTTTACAAATGATATTTTCATTCATCTAAGTATAACTACATTTTTTAGCTATATTCTAAACAATATCAGAAAACCACACAGCACAGTAGACAGTTTGGGAGTGACAATTAACTAAACTTGGTTGTCACAAAAAAAGCCCGTTGGATGCACAATTGATCAACTTGACGTAGTTTGGCTCTTAAGAAGTTTCTATGCAATTTGAAGTGTGTGAACAATGCAAGGCAGGGGCTCCCACTGCACTGACATGAGAGATCAGTTTTAACTTTGCCATCTGTATGATGGTATTCAATCGGCAACACTTACAGATTTCTATAAAAAACATTGGTTAATTGAAAAAATTGTGGATCAGTCATATTTAATATTTTGTTAGGTTAGGTTATGTTAAGTTAGGTGAAGTTTAAATTCGATTAGATTAAGTTAAAGTGAGGTTAGGTTAAGTTAGGTTATTATTTTTTTTTTAAGTTAAAGATAGGTTAGATCCATATTTTGTGCCAGTTATTCACGGGTAATGTGGGGCAATTTTCAAGGGGCAGTTGTCCTAGAAACAAATTTTATTAAAAAACTTATATTAAGAAATTATAAAAAAGTGATAATGTTCTGATTTTACAGCATGCAGACCTACAGACAACACCTTGATGACATCCAAGAAATAAGGATGTTTAGTCAAGTTGATGATATGAGGAAGCGACGATTTAATATAAGACGATATCCTTTTCAGTATTATAATGAAAAGGAATTTATTCAGTGCTACAGAGCATCTAAGGACAGCACCAGGGAGCTGCTTACAAAAATCAGACATCATCTCCCGCATATTCACAACGTCAAGACTTTGTGACAGTCTGCAGGCCGGTGGTTATCGAGGCTTTCTCCTTGGTTATAGTGGATATGCGTTGCGTCCATACTTACTCACTCCAATCCATAATCCAGCTAATGAAAGGCAGAGGAAATATAACAGATCTCATATTAAAACAAGAACTACAATTGAAAGGACATTTGGAGTGTGGAAGAGGAGATTTGCTGTCTTGCAACATGTAAGAGCAAAGCTGTCTACTACCAAAAATATTATAATTGCATGTGCAGTTCAACATAATATTACTTTGATTTCTGGACTTCCACTGGACATAGAAGACATGCATTAAAAAGCAATACGGCTTTAGTTAGTTAGGTAACTACTATGTTCCATACATTACTTTAAGTGGTGAACGATTCATGTCATTAAATTTTAATAAAACAGTGGTTCTATATTATTTCTTTTTTAAAGCCTTTTCATTCATTCTTAAATTATGTTGCCTTAAATTGTCTAATTTTTACTTCATTGAGGTCTTTAATAAGGAAGCTTACCTCAATATGCATGATATTTCACCTGTGAGGTAATATGAAGAAAACCAAAGGAAAGAAATATAGATTTATTTTTTTCTAAATGTGTAAAAATTAAGAAAATAAAAATTATTTTTTCTATACAGGACTCTGCATTTCATTAATATCACAGCTTATATTATAGATATACATAAAAAAAATCTGAACTGCCATACTTTGTACAATATTTGCACAAAATAGAAATGCGGAGACAAATTTTCTCTTAAATTAAATTATACATGAATGCATACAAATTAATAAACTAAAAATCTCCTATATCCATTACTTTGCATATAACAACTTGTATTATAAATCTACCCCCCCCCCCCAAAAAAAAAGAACTTTAATCTATAGCACAGTAAAAAGAATTGCAATTATTGAAAATCACAGCATACGTACCTGTATATTATAAAAAAAAAAAAATCTTAGCTGCCATACTTAAGACAGCAATTGTAAACAATGGCAAAATAAAGAAATGTAGATTTATTTCCTTTAAATAAAATTATTTTAAGGTGTAAGACATAAGAAAATAAATTTATAATCTAGATGCCACTTTACGATATATCACAGTACCCCTGTATATAGTAAAATCATAAACATTGCATATGACTGTATGTTATTACTCAACCATCATTCATAAGTTTTAGCCATGGCATCATATGCAGTTGATGCTTTCCTTTAACATGTATCTAACAATTCAAAAGATTTATTAATTTTTTCAAGCGTCTTTTCAATCACTCTAATTACAGTTTCACTTTATCTTTCTTTGAGTGTATGTGCTGATATTATGGCCTTCACTTTCAGTTCCTCCTCATGCTCTCTTTTCATTGTGTACAATTTATATTTGTGGAACTCCCCTTGTCTTTTCTCACAATGACTGGTGAGGCAGGAACACAGGGTGAAATTAGAAGTCGAAAAACAGAAGTAGATGGTGCAGAAGACACAGTTGATAGCCCTGGTGTTGGAACAGGCAAAACAAGAGGATCATGGGAGTGAGGAAGTTCAGGTACACTTGCAAAAGTCTTCCGCATGACACGAGCACTGGGTGGCGATTTCTTCTGAAGCTAATGATAGTTTTTCTGGAGGACCACCACCCGCTCTCCTATATCTCTGGTTTTAGTTCTGAAATAAACAGAAGACTATAAATGCTTTATACAGTACTAGGCTACAGTCATATCTGCATTAAAATTTACTATGATATGCTGGTAAAAAGGACTCGTGCTTCTGATACGCTTTTGGAGGTGACCCTTCAGAAACTGAGCATCGACCTGTTTGAAGCTATCTTGCCAGAATAATTTGGCTTGCTAAGTGTGTATTGCCAGGCAACTAATGGAAAGTACACTAACTCTGCAGAATAATATCTGTTTCATATAGATTTATATGCTGTATAGCTTGGTTCTAGGATAATTGCCCCCCCAATGCCAGTGAATAACTGGCACAAAACATGGAAATAACCTAACTTTAACTTAAAATAACCTATCCTTACCGAACTTAACCTATTTTAACCTAACCTATTTTTAACTTAACCAAACTTTATTTTAACCTAACCTAACTTTAACTCACATGACTCCTCACATGACCCGTCACTTAAATACTGTAATCCTACTCAATTTAGTAACCTAATGGCAAAAATCCTTATTTTTAAATACTAAACTTAGAAATAAGCATATACTTATTCCTTTTTATGTTGGCGCTCCTCTTGAGGTGCTTGGCTGTAAGACGGAGTTGATCTTGGTTGCTGGTGTTTAATGAGGCAGTAATTTCATCCTAGGCCTTTCTTTTGCTGTCATTTATTGTGTTACAGTACTAGTAGACCTGTCCTCGACGACTGGCCTTTGCTCGATAAGGCGCAAAGGTGCTATGTGCAGGGTTACTGACAGGGCTGCAGAACGTTCTCTCCTCTCCGTGTTTGATAACACCTGCGCAAACATTTCTGCCAAGTACACAGATGAAAAAATTGTCTGTAATTTGTTTAGAACAGATACTAAAGTTCAATTTGAAAAAAAAGAAGATTTTTTCAATATATTATTGTGCCGGTATAAAATAACAACTAAATATCTCTCTAAACCGTCTTTCCAATTATATGAAATAATGTATTTGGCAGGCGCGCGTGGGAAACGTTTGTGCTGCCATACGAAACAAAGTGTTGTGTTTACACACGCTATATTCCTAGTTAAAGGCTCATGTAAGTGACTAGCAATATGGTACTGAGCGTCGGGTGGTTGCATCCCGACACACGATGCATCGTGATGATGATGGTGATCGTCATTATCGTCGTAATGACTAGGAATACGGCCCTTAGCCAATAAATTCTTGACGTAACCTTCAGAGGTCATGTAACCTTGCCTCATCCCGACAAAGACAGGGAAGGGGCGGCTCATCCGCCCTGGCAGTAAGGGAGGGGAGGGGATGGTGGGGTTGGGAGAAGGGTTCCTGAGATGTCAGCCTTCAGGTCACTGCTCGACAGTTCTCCAGGCCGCCAAAGATAAGGACCCAGGTTAGTCCCTCAGGGGGGTTAACGAATAGTATTAAAAAGAAAACACAGTCGGCTACCGTCTACCTACCCTCGCCTCCCTCCGATCCCCCACCCTTCTAACATCCTGCTCCGACCCTCCACGGCTCCACCACAGTGTCCACCACAGTTTTCCCTTCATTTTTAATTTTATCCAAGTTTGCCCTGAATTTGTGGCGCCCCCCAGATGTTGGTGCCCTAGACGATCGCCTAGTTCGCCTAGTGGGTAGTGCCGACCCTGATCACCAATGTAGTTATCGTGACACTAAGTAATAACAAACTATCACCAGGTAGTTATAGTAACACTAATTAATAATAAACTATCATCTGGTAGTTATGCTAGGTAAATATTAGTGAGTTGAGGTTAATCAATAAATAAACTAGTTCGTGGTAATATTATAACACTGATCATCTCCCATCCTCCCCTCCCCCCCCCCCCAGTACCAAGGAAAGTACTTTATATACTTTCTTTGGCCGATAATTTTACAAATATATTTATTAGTCTCTGTTACGGTACACCTCGGCTATGAAAATTAGTGCTATGAGTTTACATTAGTTTGCGAAGGTTAACTTTTATAAATGAATCAGTGTTTGAGCTGTCCTGCCAAGAGGATAAAAGTAAATATTCTTTTATTTCATAACTTGACCTGTGTATTATTTTATTGTTTTATGCTCTTATATTGGGTGATAAAAGTGTTTGTATTACACAGTGTTATTTATTTTTTACTTTCTACATAAAACATATAAATGGGGTCTGCCCGTTTCGTCACCACTGCTCTACCCGTTTCGTCACCGCGTTCATTCCCACCATTATATACATGAAAGTAACTGTTGCTTGTGATAGAAAATAATAACAAACACAAAGATAATTTATTAAAGACGAAAATAAAACCTAAAACATTGTTAATACGCCTACAATCATCTCACTGCTCGATGGTTTATGCGCTGGTGCCAAATCACCTTCATTTTTTTTCTGTATTTTGTTTATTTACCAAATGTTTTAATCGTTTTCTTTATTAAATAATTAATGTTCATGTATAATAACACAATACTTCTTGAGTCGTCTGCATACATGTGTCATATTGAGTCAACTAACTTCCTCTAGAGAGGATGTTGTGGGGTTCAGGATATTTGGTTCACACTCAGGATGGAATGGAGAAAGGAAACTCACAATGTGCTGTCTATATACATGTTGTATTGGATGTACAATGCAGCTTGGTGCTGGGAAGGCAGCATGGTTACAAGCGTTATGTAGAGAGAGCTGGTTGGTGAGGACGCTCAGAGAAGGACAGCTTGTGGGTCGCCTTGCTCGCCAGCGGGAGAGAGGACCGCCAGCGGGAGAGAGGACCGCCAGGCAGGCGGAGGAGGAGCGAGGGCCGCCAGGCAGCGGCGGAGGAGGAGGTGTTGCTGGCTGCGGCTGTAGGTAGAAAAAGAGATCACCACGAGGTCAGGTCTTAAATAGCGGGGGTGTCATTTACATGGACAAACATATCTCTGTTGATACATCTTTTCACCTTTTCTGCTGCTCGTCGACTTACAGTACTTCTGTCTCATCTGAAAGGTGGGTTAACTCATACGCTGCACCATTGCGTATGACCTCAGTCACTGTGTATGGGCCCTTCCACTTAGCATTTAATTTCCTACATGTACCTGGGATAGGAGCTTCATCTCTCACCCAAACAGTTTCCCCTAGCTGTACTGTCTGATTGACTATATCTCGGTTTGCTACGTTCCGGAATTCTCTAGACATTCGTTCAGAAGTTTCTTTAATTACTCTGTGAGCTTCTCTCAACCCTTTAGTATTCTCGTTTTCTATTAGTGGTAACTCAATGCCCACTTGTCTCTGTGCATGCCGAGAGAAGAATGCAAAGTGTGGCTGCACTCCAGTCGTTGTGTGAACAGAAGTGTTCAACGCTTATTGGGTCGGACCCAAGAATCGTGGCCAGCGACGCGGGTTATCTTCGGACATGATTGACAAAATGTTCTTAAAAGTTCGGTGCATTCTCTCCGTGATACTGTTACCTCGGGGGTGGTAAGGCAAGGTAAAATACTCTTTAATGTTAGTTAATCGACAGAGCTCCCTGAACTGTGCGGCAGTAAATTCTCCTCCATTATCCGCAATCACTACTTTAGGACTACAGAAGACATTAACAAATTTCTCAAATTCACGGGTAACTTCTTGCGTTGTCTTCGTGCGCAATGGATAGAAGTAAACAAACCTTGAATAATGATCTATAATCGTTAACACATATCGGTAATCACTGATCCCTGAATGCACGTCAGTCAAATCTACCGAAACTCATTCCAGTGGTTTGGTTACGACTGGTAATTCTTGCCAAAGTTGCGTAAGTCCCTTAGTTCCCTTGAACCTTTGACACATCTCGCATGATGCTACATAATCAAAACAATCTTTACGGTAGTTAGGCCAAAAAAATAAATTTGCTACTCGGGTGATGGTCTTCCACCGTCCTAAATGACCTGATTTGGGATTGTCATGCGCCAACTCTAATGCGGCTTTACGTAAATGTTGAGGGATCACTAGACAATACTTCAATACTGTATCAAGTTGTTCTTTTACTAGATACAATACTCCATTTATTACTTCAAAACTATCAACGGTGGCCTTTGGGTACTTACTGTATGTTGTGGAACTTTACCTCCTGCTTAATACTGTTTTAGCTCTTGCAATCTTGGTTCTTTTTGTTGTTCCTTACCAAATTCTGCTTGTGTGAAACCTTCTAGTGTGGGAAATTGAGCAGCAACATGGTCTTGCATGACTTTTCTCAAGGTTCTGACTGGTCGACTTAATGCATCAGCTACTACATTAGCTCTACCGGGTTTGTATTCAATGTCATAGGCATAATCTCTCATTTCTAAGATCCAATGGTTCATTCGCTGACTTTTGGTTTTCTTTCTAAAGACGGAGGTTAGAGGTTGGTGATCTGTCTTAATTGTAAACTGCGTACCCCAAAGAAAATGATGGAAGAACCTGCACACTAACACAATGCCTAACACTTCTTTATCGGTGGTGGAATAACGAGTTTCTGCCGGCTTTAACTTTCTAGAAAAATAACCCGCTGGTCGCAAAGAGCCATCTTCTTGTACCTGATTAAGGGAAGCGCCTACACAGACATTGCTGGCATCACTATGCAGTTCGAACGGTTTATAAATATCTGCCTTGACAAGAATTGGGTATGAAGCTAGTGCCTGCTTTAACTTCTCAAATGCTTCTTGACACTCATTGGACCATGCAAAATCAACAGTCTGTTTCGTTAACTCAGTGAGGGGGTAAGCTACTTTGGCAAACTCGGGAACATGTTTACGGTAAAATCCCCACATACCCAAAACTTGGCGGACTTGTTTAACATTAATTGGGGGTTTACACTTAGTCAGAGCTTGGACATTTTCTGGGTCAGGCTCAATGCCTCTCTCTGAAACTACATGTCCTAAGAATTTAACTTGCTTATGGCCAAATTGACACTTACACAAATTTAGTTTAATACCCATCTCTTCAAATCTCTCAAATACTCTGGCGAGTCTTTGCAACAAGGTGAGGAAGTCAGGAGCCCATACTATTACATCATCAAGATAGTTTCGTACCCAGTCTTCAACTGCTAAGGGAGCTAATACTCTGTTTACTTCTTGAGTGAAAACGGCAGGACTAGCTGAGAGCCCAAACGGAAGGCGTGTGAATCTCCATAGATTGTACCCATCACTAAAAGTAGTTAGAGCTCGGCTACTGTCGTTAAGAATGACCTGATAATACGCATCCTTTAAATTTAATGTGGCATAATACTTATTTCCCGCAGCTTTCTCTACTAATTCGTCAATTCGTGGCAAGGGTTGTATGTCGACCTTCAAATGCTTATTGACCGCTCGAAAATCTAAGCACATACGCTTTGAACCGTTGGGTTTTGTTACCAGAACAATGGGGGATAACCAGGCGGCTGTAAGGGAGGAAACGATCCTCCGGGTAGTTACCGCTGCTAACTCGCTCGTTTGCTGGTGCAGACGACACTTGGGGTGGTTGGACGGAGGTGATTGTATGTATATTATGTATGCTGGATTATATATTATGTATGTATATTATGTATGTGCTCCATTTATGTAGCTAGCAGCGTGTGGCAATGTTATTACCATATCCCACATGCCTAATTAATGTGCCTGGCGACGTATGGAAGCTGCTAATGTATCACTTGCCATACGTCGCCTATAGCAGTTGACTAAGGAGCCTAGCCGGGGAGAGTGCTGCTTCCCTTTGTGTACATACTCTTATCCAGTAAACCGAACCTACAAAACTATACAGGTGTTTGTGTTCTCTCCTGTATATAGAACTTATTATTCAGAACCTAACAGTGATAACGGCAGCAACTATCTCCGCCGCCGGCAGATTCAACCCAGCCGCCATACCGTCAGTATCTAGCTACCCTGCTGTCCGTCAAATTCTGGCTGTGATCTCATCATAGGTCCTGGACTCGTGGGCTGTGTTCCCAGACCTTCACCTATCAACTGCCAACTCTCTGGTCATCTACCACTACCGCATACCACGACCATCAGTTCATCACATTCCGTCGGTGCCCCGGTGTTCTCCTGCCTTTTCAAGACGTCGCTGAGTGTGGAGTCGAAGTGGACGTTTCGTTACCCTGAGTGTGCATCACCGTGTTCCAGAACCTTCCCCCAGGGCCACTGCCGTAGGAAATATTTGTTCATGGTTTGATTCTATAATTGTTTGATTCCATTAATTGCTGATTCCCCTTTATTGTTCGATTCTATCAATAGTTGACTCCATTTAATTGTTTGAATCCATTAATTGCTGACTCCCATTATTTGTTTGATTCCTTTAATTGTTTGCTTCCATTAATTGTTTGACTCCCATAATTATTTGATGTTTGTTGAGTGGTGTCAGAGTTTTGTGTTATATTTTTATAGTAAAGAGATGCCAATCTCTAACGGTTGTTTGTTATTCCTCGGAAAACCATGGTCCTTGACTTTCCTTTATTAAGATCCTGATTAGCCTGGTAAGGGATTTCTATCCCTAAGTCCCAGGCCTTTACAGCGGCAGTCGATGGTTCAATGATATTACGATCCCTCATACACAGTTATCATTTCTTTAATTATCTCTTTTGTTTTCTCTGGGAGTCTATACTGTGGTCCTCTGACAGGATTGTGGTTGGCGAGATGAATGTTAGCAGGTATACCAACAATTGACCCTATTTCATGTGGTCCTAAAACAAACAAAGAATCATGAGCTAGATTTACTTTCCGCAAATGTTTATGCATGTCTCTGTCTAGAATCTAGATGGTTCCACTGTTGGTTTCTAATTAACTCGTTCAACTTCTCTTGTCTAGTGGTTCCACCTTTTGCTTCATCACATTCCGGTATCATACTGTTGGAAATCACTTGGACGTGTCTGACATTCTTCGCTGGACTGTTGGGAATTCCTGCACAAACTACACAGTCAAAGGGTGGTACTCGCTTATCACCTATATTTACTTTTAACTGGTTTGAGGACCTCCTCTCCCCTTCTGTTTGAATGGCTAGGTGATGAGGTGCACAAAGGGATAATTCAGTTGAAGACTTTACTTTACACAATTTGTCATAGACCTGTTGGATAGGCCCCAAGTTACTTCCTTTAACGTCAACACATAAGATTATCTCCTCCGGGATTAACTCATATTCGCCAATGACAGTGCCCGCCCTCAAATACACTGTTTTATCGGTACAATTACTTATTGGTAAATATATGCGTGAATCTGGCTGTACTCTAACACATATCTCTGGTTGTTGGTTGAAACTTTTATGCGTAAATCGTACGCTCAGAATTTGACCTTTCTCTACTTTCACTTTGATGGATATGATCGGTGCACGGTGGCCTCGTACAATAGTCTTCCTATCAAGATGGAGACTCTTCAGCTGTGGTGGACAAGGTACATCGGGCTTTAGCGACAATCTATTGACGCATTTGATTCCGTTTATGTGCTCTCTCGTCAACACTCCCATATTCATGTGAATGGCCTGCCCAAATGAAAAGCTTCCTTTTACGTTCCCATGTTACTCTAAATCTGCCAAAGAGATCTGCTCCGAATAGCAATTCTGCATCAAAGTACTTATCAACAACAATAGCATGGTGTCTGACATTCAACTGTGGTGTTACTTGGACTGTTATGACAACTTTACCTGTGATTTTTAACTCCTCTCCCGTAACACCCTGGTATCTAAGTTTACAAGGTTTGATGGGTTTTGTATTCAAAGTTTTTACTAAACTCTCCTCAATGAAGGTGGCTTCACTACCTGTATCTACTAAAGCAAGACAGACACGTTCATTTGCAGTAAACCAGATGCAAGGAGACACATTGGAAGGAACCCGCTTATGTCAATACTTTGGATAAGGCCGACGGCTTGAGCGTCCGGAGCAGCGTTGACTGTTTCTCCGACATCCTACTTCTAAGCAATCCCAACATGAACGTGGGGGTGGACTTAAGGGGCAACTTGAGGTATCATGACTCTGTGTTCGACAATATGGACAGTCCGGTCCCTGTCGCCTTCCAACTAACTTTTTACGAGGACTTTCCAATAGGGCTACTGCAAATCGATCTCGCTGACTAGTGGTGCCGCAAGCTCCTCCTGTTACGTTCCGCACTACTGGCTCTTTCAGTCTTTACTGGAGGTTCTTGGTTCGTTTGCTTTTGAACTTGCCTAATACTGGGATACCCACTTCTGTTACCCTTCAGATAGTTGTGTTGAAATCTCTCTAATCGTGCGACCATCATGTCTACTGGACAACAAGAGGAATAATAAAACTTCAATTCCTCCTTCAACTGTTTTGGCAACAGGTGGAACAACTTATCTTTCAACGTTTGTTCTTTACCTTTCATTGGTCCATACTGGCGGATAATGGTTGCCCGAGTTAATTTAAGTTGGCTCAAGAAACGACGGGGATCATCTTCCAAATTGTACTCTAATCGCGCAAATTCCTCCCAGGCATCCTCCAGGGGGATTAGTTTCCCAAACAACTTCTACAAGGCTACTTTAAGTTTATCACAATCTTCCTCATCGGTATCAAGTTCTGCTTGGACCATGGCTTCAACTTGCTCGTCCATGCGGTTGGTAGCTACATGCCATCTATCCCTTGAGCTAACTTCGTTTTACTCTACTATACTGCCAGACTGGGGGTCACTAATACTAAGGGTAAATACTTAACTCTAATCTAAATTTCTAAGGGACACGTTTGGCTGGGCACCGTACTGTGAGTGACCAGTGGTCCTTACGGTCACAACTGTTGCAGGTAGACTCGGCAGCTGGACACACCTGTGTTCCGTGCTGCTTACAACAGTTGTTGCAAAAGGAGCCGGGCGTGGGCGTGGTGGGCGAAGGCGTTGGAGTAGACTTCTTGTCCTTCTTGTACCGGGACACAGCACGTACAGCTGTAGGGGGAGCTTGGATGGCAGAGGTGGCACACCTGGCAGCCTCATAGGAGCGACATATCGTCAACACATCCTGAAGAGAAGAGGAAGAGTCGAGGGAGGTGAGGCGTTGGACAAGCTCCTCGTCCTTAACACCCATCAGGATCACCTGCTTCAACTGGGTCTCCTCGCACTGCTGGTGGTTACCTGGGCATATATCTACCTCTTCTGGGGCTCTCTTGAGTCGTACATAAAAGGCATCCAAAGTCTCGCTCACCATCTGTCTGCAGCTAAACAATTCCCTGCTGCATAGAGCTTCGTTCCTCTGCCTTTTGATGTGCCGTTGTAGAATATCCAGTACCTCCTCTACAGACAACGAAGAGGTCGGAGGTACCTCCAACGTATGTTCCAAGACATGCTGAGTTTCCAAAGACAGGCACATACGCAGCTGAATAAGTTGTTTAGGCTGTGACAAACTCTGGAGATCCACCATTGTAGCATAATCAGTCCACCGTCGCCGCCATTCACGAAAAGTCTGGAAATTCACATCAGGCTTCAAGATGGGCGGTGTTTGAGCGGCTGCTTTAGGTGGGGCTGGGGGGTGTGAAGAAAGCATTGATGAGGTATCTGAACCAGTCGATACCGAGGCAGTGTTAGAGCCAGGGGCTTGGTTAACAGTGAGGTGAGATATCACAGCTTCAAACCGTGCACTGTCTTCCAATCTCCGTTGGTGGTCTCTCTGTCTCTGCTTGCCTTCTTTCTTCGTCCTCCACACGTCTTTTAGCAAAGTCGTAACGCCTTTCATCCCTCATAAACTTCATTAAAGCAATTATCTCTGAAGGCAACACTGAAGATCGAGGTGAAGGGCTGCGCGATGTTGTGGGAGCTGGAGCGTCCTGTTCAGCCTGGTCATCCATCTCTGCCGAGCTGTCATCCAGCTGACTCATCCAGGTGGTGGCTCCACGACTGCGTAAGGCACGAGACATAATAACTTAATCTGTGTACTGTGTCTTGAATCAGTGTTGACCGGTCAGCCCGTCGTATCAACAAGATCTAAGACAAAAAAAAATAATTAAATGCACAGATAAATAGATTATATATATATATGAAATATATATAAAGGAATGGCCACAGTCAGTGTGTTCATACGTGTGTGTGTGTGTGTGTGCGCGCGCGCGCGCGTCTCGGGCAGTGTCTCTCTGTGAGGGAGAGGAGGCGATCACAGTCAGTCACCCTCTGGACACGATCAGAGGAGGGTGTAATGAACTCTACTCCTCACACATGCCCTGAACATGCCTTACACCTTGGGAATCCCTTAGAACAAGGTTGCACAGTTATGGCACTAAACACACAATGCCTTATACACTTCACAGAAAATCACTGACACTGCTCAAAGTTGCTATAAATTCTTTGAAGAGACGGCCATTAGCGGTGGTTGACACAGAGCAGGGGTCCATAAGCCAGTCTTGCCACAAACTTTACACTTCACTTGTATAATGATCCAGTATAATGACACTGCACCATGCATGTGTTCTGGGTATCAAGTTCTATCTACAGGAGCGAACACAAACACCTGTAGAGTTTTCGTAGGTTCTATTTACTGGATAAACAGATATGTACACAAGAGAGGTGGCGCTCCTTACTCTGTATGGGGGTCAACTAGCCTCTAAGCTGAATAAATAGTGTATATAAATGGAGCACATACATAATATACATACAGCAGTTTTAAGTGAAGTGGATACACCCCGCCATGAACATTCTGCCTTTGTTTTAAGATGCATCCTGTACCCGCCTCGAGTAAACCGTGTTGATAATATAACCCAATGAATTTACCCACGCATTAGCAAACCAGAACCTTACCTTAGTTTGTACTTTAGGGCTAAAATATGTGTTTATAAGGCATGAGTGACAATATGCCGAAAAGTGTTCAGGTGAGAACCGTAAGAAATAAAAGTAAAAATTAAAGATTGGAAACTGTAGGCCTACACAGTGACGAGCGGCGGGGCACTGCACTCAGTACCCTCCATTCTACCGTCACCTCAGGTCCCATGTGGTCGGTCGGAGTGCCTTGATGCGCTGCAGCCATTATCCCTGTGAGCATCCCACCAGGTGGATCCCCAGCAGGCCACCCCAAATGAGTAGGAAAAAATAAGGAAACCGTGAGAAACTCTGCGGTCGTCACTGGGAGTGACCTATAATACCAGGTGTAGAAAGAGTACTGGTATGTCTCTGAGTGAAGCCCTCGTCCTTACCTACCGAGGGCGGTAGGCGAACGAGGTGCCAGTTGTGTATACCTAAAAGTTACAAGGAGTCCCATATCTGCAGGGGTGAAGTGTAACATGTGTGTTGAGGTGGTGCTACTATGTATGGTAACCGACGATGCTATATTCCATACAGGTGGAGTAGTCTGATGTGTTAAGGGCTAGTGTAAGAAGGAATGACCGAGGTAAGGTGATCACAGATTGGCCTGCAATAAGTATGTGGATGACACGCCATTAATGTAAGACGTCTGGTGCCCATCTGGGTAACCAACATTTTCGTTGCTCTTCTGAGGAAGACCAACTCATTTGTATGTTTTTTACCAGTATGCTTTATAAGGAATAAATTAATTAAGACAGGTTATGGTTTCACCCTTCTTTCCCCTTATCGATCTGGTCAATGGAAAACCTAACCCAATGCCTAGTCCACTCGGCACGCTACCTAACGAGTTACATACGGTCCAGAGAGGGTCTGGTGGCAGCGACCCTTAGAAATTAAGATTAGAGTTAAGTATTTACCCTTAGTATTAGTGACCCCCAGTCTGGCAGTATAGTAGAGTATAACGAAGTTAGCTCAAGGGATAGATGGCATGTAGCTACCAACCGCATGGACGAGCAAGTTGAAGCCATGGTCCAAGCAGAACTTGACACCGATGAGGAAGATTGTGATAAACTTAAAGTAGCCTTGTAGAAGTTGTTTGGGAAACTAATCCCCCTGGAGGATGCCTGGGAGGAATTTGCGCGATTAGAGTACAATTTGGAAGATGATCCCCGTCGTTTCTCGAGCCAACTTAAATTAACTCGGGCAACCATTATCCGCCAGTATGGACCAATGAAAGGTAAAGAACAAACGTTGAAAGATAAGTTGTTCCACCTGTTGCCAAAACAGTTGAAGGAGGAATTGAAGTTTTATTATTCCTCTTGTTGTCCAGTAGACATGATGGTCGCACGATTAGAGAGACTTCAACACAACTATCTGAAGGGTAACAGAAGTGGGTATCCCAGTATTAGGCAAGTTCAAAAGCAAACGAACCAAGAACCTCCAGTAAAGACTGAAAGAGCCAGTAGTGCGGAACGTAACGTAACAGGAGGAGCTTGCGGCACCACTAGTCAGCGAGATCGATTTGCAGTAGCCCTATTGGAAAGTCCTCGAGACACACCTGAGCAGGGCGTTTGAGTACCTCTCACTATCATGTCCTGTTGGCCTGATATACACCTGAGAAGGGTGTTTGAGTACCTCTCACTATCATGTCCTGTTGGCCTGAGACACACCTGAGAAGGGTAATTGAGTACCTCTCACTATCATGTCCTGTTGGCCTGAGACACTCCCCACAAGGGTATTTGAGTACCTCTCACTATCATGTCCTGTTGGCCTGAGACACACCTGAGAAGGGTGTTTGAGTACATCTCACTATCATGTCCTGTTGGCCTGAGACACTTCTCACAAGGGTATTTGAGTACCTCTCACTATCATGTCCTGTTGGCCTGAGAAACACCTCAGAAGGGTATTTGAGTACCTCTCTCTATCATGTCCTGTTGGCCTGAGACACAAGAAAAGAGTGTTTGAGCACCTCTCACTATCATGTCCTGTTGGCCTGAGACACACAAGAGAAGAGTGTTTGAGCACTTATCACTATCATGTCCTGTTGGCCTGAGACACACCTGAGAAGGGTGTTTGAGTACCTCTCACTATAATGCCCTGTTGGCCTGAGACACACCTGAGCAGGGCGTTTGAGTACCTCTCACTATCATGTCCTGTTGGCCTGATATACACCTGAGAAGGGTGTTTGAGTACCTCTCACTATCATGTCCTGTTGGCCTGAGACACACCTGAGAAGGGTATTTGAGTACCTCTCACTATCATGTCCTGTTGGCCTGAGACACACCTGAGAAGGGTTTGAGTACCTCTCATTATCATGTCCTGTTGGCCTGAGACACTCCTCACAAGGGTATTTGAGTACCTCTCACTATCATGTCCTGTTGGCCTGAGAAACACCTCAGAAGGGTATTTGAGTACCTCTCACTATCATGTCCTGTTGGCCTGAGACACTCCTCACAAGGGTATTTGAGTACCTCTCACTATCATGTCCTGTTGGCCTGAGACAAACCTGAGAAAGGTGTTTGAGTACCTCTCACTATCATGTCCTGTTGGCCTGAGACACACCTGTGAAAGGAGTTTGAGTACCTCTCACTATCATTTCCTGTGGGCCTGAGACACACCTGAGCAGGGCGTGTGAATACCTTTCACTATCATGTCCTGTTGGCCTGAGACACACCTGAGAAGGGTGTTTGAGTACCTCTCACTATCATGTCCTGTTGGCCTGAGACACACCTCAGAAGCGTGTTTGAGTACCTGTCACTATCATATCCTGTTGGCCTGAGACACGCCTGAGAAGGGTATTTGAGTACCTCTCACTATCATATCCTGTTGGCCTGAGACACACCTGAGAAGGGTATTTGAGTACCTCTCACTATCATGCCCTGTTGGCCTGAGACACACCTGAGAAGGGTATTTGAGTACCTCTCACTATCATGGTCGGTTGGCCTGAGACACACCTGAGAAGGGTATTTGAGTACCTCTCACTATCATGTCCTGTTGGCCTGAGACACACCTGAGAAGGGTTTGAGTACCTCTCACTATCATGTCCTGTTGGCCTGAGACACTTCTCACAAGGGTATTTGAGTACCTCTCACTATCATGTCCTGTTGGCCTGAGAAACACCTCAGAAGGGTATTTGAGTACCTCTCTCTATCATGTCCTGTTGGCCTGAGACACAAGAAAAGAGTGTTTGAGTACCTCTCACTATAATGCCCTGTTGGCCTGAGACACACCTGAGCAGGGCGTTTGAGTACCTCTCACTATCATGTCCTGTTGGCCTGATATACACCTGAGAAGGGTGTTTGAGTACCTCTCACTATCATGTCCTGTTGGCCTGAGACACACCTGAGAAGGGTATTTGAGTACCTCTCTCTATCATGTCCTGTTGGCCTGAGACACACCTGAGAAGGGTGTTTGAGTACCTCTCACTATCATGTCCTGTTGTCCTGAGACACGCCTGAGAAGGGCATTTGAGTACCTCTTACTATCATGTCCTGTTGGCCTGAGACACACCTGAGAAGGGTAATTGAGTACCTCTCACTATCATGTCCTGTTGGCCTGAGACACTCCCCACAAGGGTATTTGAGTACCTCTCACTATCATGTCCTGTTGGCCTGAGACACACCTGAGAAGGGTGTTTGAGTACCTCTCACTATCATGTCCTGTTGGCCTGAGACACTCCCCACAAGGGTATTTGAGTACCTCTCACTATCATGTCCTGTTGGCCTGAGACACACCTGTGAAAGGAGTTTGAGTACCTCTCACTATCATGTCCTGTGGGCCTGAGACACAGCTGAGAAGGGTATTTGAGTACCTCTCACTATCATGGTCTGTTGGCCTGAGACACACCTGAGAAGGGTATTTGAGTACCTCTCACTATCATGTCCTGTTGGCCTGAGACACACCTGAGAAGGGTTTGAGTACCTCTCACTATCATGTCCTGTTGGCCTGAGACACAAGAAAAGAGTGTTTGAGTACCTCTCACTATAATGCCCTGTTGGCCTGAGACACACCTGAGCAGGGCGTTTGAGTACCTCTCACTATCATGTCCTGTTGGCCTGAGAAACACCTCAGAAGGGTATTTGAGTTTCTCTCTCTATCATGTCCTGTTGGCCTGAGACACAAGAAAAGAGTGTTTGAGCACCTCTCACTATCATGTCCTGTTGGCCTGAGACACACAAGAGAAGAGTGTTTGAGCACTTCTCACTATCATGTCCTGTTGGCCTGAGACACACTTGAGAAGGGTGTTTGAGTACCTCTCACTATCATGTCCTGTTGGATTCAGACACACCTAAGAAGGGTTTGAGTACCTCTCACTATAATGTCCTGTTGGCCTGAGACACACCTGAGCAGGGCGTTTGAGTACCTCTCACTATCATGTCCTGTTGGCCTGAGATACACCTGAGAAGGGTGTTTGAGTACCTCTCACTATCATGTCCTGTTGGCCTGAGACACACCTGAGAAGGGTATTTGAGTACCTCTCTCTATCATGTCCTGTTGGCCTGAGACACACCTGAGAAGGGTAATTGAGTACCTCTCACTATCATGTCCTATTGGCCTGAGACACACCTGAGAAGGGTGTTTGTGTACCTCTCACTATCATGTCCTATTGGCCTGAGACACACCTGAGAAGGGTATTTGAGTACCTCTCACTGTCATATCCTGTTGGATTCAGATACACCTGAGAAGAGTTTGAGTACCACTCACTATAATGTCCTGTTGGCCTGAGACACACCTGAGCAGGGTGTTTAAGTACCTCTCACTATCATGTCCTGTTGGCCTGAGACACACCTGAGAAGGGTCTGAGTATCTCTCACTATCATGTCCTGTTGGCCTGAGACACACCTGAGAAGGGTATTTGAGTACCTCTCACTATCATGGTCTGTTGGCCTGAGACACACCTGAGAAGGGTATTTGAGTACCTCTCACTATCATGTCCTGTTGGCCTGAGACACACCTGAGAAGGGTTTGAGTACCTCTCACTATCATGTCCTGTTGGCCTGAGACACTCCTCACAAGGGTATTTGAGTACCTCTCACTATCATGTCCTGTTGGCCTGAGAAACACCTCAGAAGGGAATTTGAGTACCTCTCACTATCATGTCCTGTTGGCCTGAGACACTCCTCACAAGGGTATTTGAGTACCTCTCACTATCATGTCCTGTTGGCCTGAGACAAACCTGAGAAAGGTGTTTGAGTACCTCTCACTATCATGTCCTGTTGGCCTGAGACTCACCTGTGAAAGGAGTTTGAGTACCTCTCACTATCATTTCCTGTGGGCCTGAGACACACCTGAGCAGGGCGTGTGAATACCTTTCACTATCATGTCCTGTTGGCCTGAGACACACCTGAGAAGGGTGTTTGAGTACCTCTCACTATCATGTCCTGTTGGCCTGAGACACACCTCAGAAGGGTGTTTGAGTACCTGTCACTATCATGTCCTGTTGGCCTGAGACACGCCTGAGAAGGGTATTTGAGTACCTCTCACTATCATATCCTGTTGGCCTGAGACACACCTGAGAAGGGTATTTGAGTACCTCTCACTATCATGTCCTGTTGGCCTGAGACACACCTGAGAAGGGTATTTGAGTACCTCTCACTATCATGGTCTGTTGGCCTGAGACACACCTGAGAAGGGTATTTGAGTACCTCTCACTATCATGTCCTGTTGGCCTGAGACACACCTGAGAAGGGTTTGAGTACCTCTCACTATCATGTCCTGTTGGCCTGAGACACTTCTCACAAGGGTATTTGAGTACCTCTCACTATCATGTCCTGTTGGCCTGAGACACAAGAAAAGAGTGTTTGAGCACCTCTCACTATCATGTCGTGTTGGCCTGAGACACACAAGAGAAGAGTGTTTGAGCACTTATCACTATCATGTCCTGTTGGCCTGAGACACACCTGAGAAAGGGTGTTTGAGTACCTCTCACTATCATGTCCTGTTGGATCCAGACACACCTGAGAATGGTTTGAGTACCTCTCACTATAATGCCCTGTTGGCCTGAGACACACCTGAGCAGGGCGTTTGAGTACCTCTCACTATCATGTCCTGTTGGCCTGATATACACCTGAGAAGGGTGTTTGAGTACCTCTCACTATCATGCCCTGTTGGCCTGAGACACACCTGAGAAGGGTATTTGAGTACCTCTCTCTATCATGTCCTGTTGGCCTGAGACACACCTGAGAAGGGTGTTTGAGTACCTCTCACTATCATGTCCTGTTGTCCTGAGACACGCCTGAGAAGGGCATTTGAGTACCTCTCACTATCATGTCCTGTTGGCCTGAGACACACCTGAGAAGGGTAATTGAGTACCTCTCACTATCATGTCCTGTTGGCCTGAGACACTCCCCACAAGGGTATTTGAGTACCTCTCACTATCATGTCCTGTTGGCCTGAGACACACCTGAGAAGGGTGTTTGAGTACCTCTCACTATCATGTCCTGTTGGCCTGAGACACTCCCCACAAGGGTATTTGAGTACATCTCACTATCATGTCCTGTGGGCCTGAGACACACCTGAGAAGGGTATTTGAGTACCTCTCACTATCATGGTCTGTTGGCCTGAGACACACCTGAGAAGGGTATTTGAGTACCTCTCACTATCATGTCCTGTTGGCCTGAGACACACCTGAGAAGGGTTTGAGTACCTCTCACTATCATGTCCTGTTGGCCTGAGAAACACCTCAGAAGGGTATTTGAGTTTCTCTCTCTATCATGTCCTGTTGGCCTGAGACACAAGAAAAGAGTGTTTGAGCACCTCTCACTATCATGTCCTGTTGGCTTGAGACACACAAGAGAAGAGTGTTTGAGCACTTCTCACTATCATGTTCTGTTGGCCTGAGACACACCTGAGAAGGGTGTTTGAGTACCTCTCACTATCATGTCCTGTTGGATTCAGACACACCTGAGAAGGGTTTGAGTACCTCTCACTATAATGTCCTGTTGGCCTGAGACACACCTGTGCAGGGCGTTTGAGTACCTCCCACTATCATGTCCTGTTGGCCTGAGATACACCTGAGAAGGGTGTTTGAGTACCTCTCACTATCATGTCCTGTTGGCCTGAGACACACCTGACAAGGGTATTTGAGTACCTCTCTCTATCATGTCCTGTTGGCCTGAGACACACATGAGAAGAGTGTTTGAGTACCTCTCACTATCATGTCCTGTTGTCCTGAGACACGCCTGAGAAGGGCATTTAAGTACATCTCACTATCATGTCCTGTTGGCCTGAGACACTCCCCACAAGGGTATTTGAGTGCCTCTCACTATCATGTCCTGTTGGCCTGAGACACACCTGAGCAGGGTGTTTGAGTACCTCTCACTATCAGGTCCTGTTGGCCTGAGACACACCTGTGAAAGTAGTTTGAGTACCTCTCACTATCATGTCCTGTGGGCCTGAGACACACCTGAGTGGGGCGTTTGAATACCTCTCACTATCATGTCCTGTTGGCCTGAGACACACCTGAGAAGGGTGTTTGAGTACCTCTCGCTATCATGTCCTGTTGGCCTGAGACACACCTTAGAAGGGCGTTTGAGTACCTCTCACTATCATGTCCTGTTGGCCTGAGACACACCTGAGAAGGGTTTGAGTACCTTTCACTATCATGTCCTGTTGGCATGAGACACTCCTCACAAGGGTATTTGAGTACCTCTCACTATCATGTCCTGTTGGCCTGAGAAACACCTCAGAATTGTATTTGAGTACCTTTCACTGTCATGTCCTGTTGGCCTGAGACACACAAGAAAAGTGTGTTTGAGCACCTCACTATCATGTCCAGTTGGCCTGAGACACACAAGAAAAGAGTGTTTGAGCACTTCTCACTATCATGTCCTGTTGGCCTGAGACACACCTGAGAAGGGTGTTTGAGTACCTCTCACTATCATGTCCTGTTGGATTCAGACATACCTGAGAAGGGTTGAGTACCTCTCACTATAATGTCCTGTTGACCTGAGACACACCTGAGCAGGGTGTTTGAGTACCTCTCACTATCATGTCCTGTTGGCCTGAGACACACCTGAGAAGGGTCTGAGTATCTCTCACTATCATGTCCTGTTGGCCTGATTCACTCCTCACTAGGGTATATGAGTACCTCTCACTATCATGTCCTGTTGGCCTGAGACACACCTGAGAAGGGTGTTTGAGTACCTCTCACTAGCATGTCCTGTTGGCCTGAGACACACCACAGAAGGGTATTTGAGTACCTCTCACTATCATGTCCTGTGGGCCTGAGACACACAAGAAAAGAGTGTTTGAGCACCTCTCACTATCATGTCCTGTTGGCCTGAGACACACAAGAGAAGAGTGTTTGAGCACTTCTCACTATCATGTCCTGTTGGCCTGAGACACACTTGAGAAGGGTGTTTGAGTACCTCTCACTATCATGTCCTGTTGGATTCAGACACACCTAAGAAGGGTTTGAGTACCTCTCACTATAATGTCCTGTTGGCCTGAGACACACCTGAGCAGGGCGTTTGAGTACCTCTCACTATCATGTCCTGTTGGCCTGAGATACACCTGAGAAGGGTGTTTGAGTACCTCTCACTATCATGTCCTGTTGGCCTGAGACACACCTGAGAAGGGTATTTGAGTACCTCTCTCTATCATGTCCTGTTGGCCTGAGACACACCTGAGAAGGGTAATTGAGTACCTCTCACTATCATGTCCTATTGGCCTGAGACACACCTGAGAAGGGTGTTTGTGTACCTCTCACTATCATGTCCTATTGGCCTGAGACACACCTGAGAAGGGTATTTGAGTACCTCTCACTGTCATGTCCTGTTGGATTCAGATACACCTGAGAAGAGTTTGAGTACCACTCACTATAATGTCCTGTTGGCCTGAGACACACCTGAGCAGGGTGTTTAAGTACCTCTCACTATCATGTCCTGTTGGCCTGAGACACACCTGAGAAGGGTCTGAGTATCTCTCACTATCATGTCCTGTTGGCCTGAGACACACCTGAGAAGGGTATTTGAGTACCTCTCACTATCATGGTCTGTTGGCCTGAGACACACCTGAGAAGGGTATTTGAGTACCTCTCACTATCATGTCCTGTTGGCCTGAGACACACCTGAGAAGGGTTTGAGTACCTCTCACTATCATGTCCTGTTGGCCTGAGACACTCCTCACAAGGGTATTTGAGTACCTCTCACTATCATGTCCTGTTGGCCTGAGAAACACCTCAGAAGGGAATTTGAGTACCTCTCACTATCATGTCCTGTTGGCCTGAGACACTCCTCACAAGGGTATTTGAGTACCTCTCACTATCATGTCCTGTTGGCCTGAGACAAACCTGAGAAAGGTGTTTGAGTACCTCTCACTATCATGTCCTGTTGGCCTGAGACTCACCTGTGAAAGGAGTTTGAGTACCTCTCACTATCATTTCCTGTGGGCCTGAGACACACCTGAGCAGGGCGTGTGAATACCTTTCACTATCATGTCCTGTTGGCCTGAGACACACCTGAGAAGGGTGTTTGAGTACCTCTCACTATCATGTCCTGTTGGCCTGAGACACACCTCAGAAGGGTGTTTGAGTACCTGTCACTATCATGTCCTGTTGGCCTGAGACACGCCTGAGAAGGGTATTTGAGTACCTCTCACTATCATATCCTGTTGGCCTGAGACACACCTGAGAAGGGTATTTGAGTACCTCTCACTATCATGTCCTGTTGGCCTGAGACACACCTGAGAAGGGTATTTGAGTACCTCTCACTATCATGGTCTGTTGGCCTGAGACACACCTGAGAAGGGTATTTGAGTACCTCTCACTATCATGTCCTGTTGGCCTGAGACACACCTGAGAAGGGTTTGAGTACCTCTCACTATCATGTCCTGTTGGCCTGAGACACTTCTCACAAGGGTATTTGAGTACCTCTCACTATCATGTCCTGTTGGCCTGAGACACAAGAAAAGAGTGTTTGAGCACCTCTCACTATCATGTCCTGTTGGCCTGAGACACACAAGAGAAGAGTGTTTGAGCACTTATCACTATCATGTCCTGTTGGCCTGAGACACACCTGAGAAAGGGTGTTTGAGTACCTCTCACTATCATGTCCTGTTGGATCCAGACACACCTGAGAATGGTTTGAGTACCTCTCACTATAATGCCCTGTTGGCCTGAGACACACCTGAGCAGGGCGTTTGAGTACCTCTCACTATCATGTCCTGTTGGCCTGATATACACCTGAGAAGGGTGTTTGAGTACCTCTCACTATCATGTCCTGTTGGCCTGAGACACACCTGAGAAGGGTATTTGAGTACCTCTCTCTATCATGTCCTGTTGGCCTGAGACACACCTGAGAAGGGTGTTTGAGTACCTCTCACTATCATGTCCTGTTGTCCTGAGACACGCCTGAGAAGGGCATTTGAGTACCTCTCACTATCATGTCCTGTTGGCCTGAGACACACCTGAGAAGGGTAATTGAGTACCTCTCACTATCATGTCCTGTTGGCCTGAGACACTCCCCACAAGGGTATTTGAGTACCTCTCACTATCATGTCCTGTTGGCCTGAGACACACCTGAGAAGGGTGTTTGAGTACCTCTCACTATCATGTCCTGTTGGCCTGAGACACTCCCCACAAGGGTATTTGAGTACATCTCACTATCATGTCCTGTGGGCCTGAGACACACCTGAGAAGGGTATTTGAGTACCTCTCACTATCATGGTCTGTTGGCCTGAGACACACCTGAGAAGGGTATTTGAGTACCTCTCACTATCATGTCCTGTTGGCCTGAGACACACCTGAGAAGGGTTTGAGTACCTCTCACTATCATGTCCTGTTGGCCTGAGAAACACCTCAGAAGGGTGTTTGAGTACCTCTCACTATCATGTCCTGTTGGCCTGAGACACACCTGACAAGGGTATTTGAGTACCTCTCTCTATCATGTCCTGTTGGCCTGAGACACACATGAGAAGAGTGTTTGAGTACCTCTCACTATCATGTCCTGTTGTCCTGAGACACGCCTGAGAAGGGCATTTAAGTACCTCTCACTATCATGTCCTGTTGGCCTGAGACACTCCCCACAAGGGTATTTGAGTGCCTCTCACTATCATGTCCTGTTGGCCTGAGACACACCTGAGCAGGGTGTTTGAGTACCTCTCACTATCAGGTCCTGTTGGCCTGAGACACACCTGTGAAAGTAGTTTGAGTACCTCTCACTATCATGTCCTGTGGGCCTGAGACACACCTGAGTGGGGCGTTTGAATACCTCTCACTATCATGTCCTGTTGGCCTGAGACACACCTGAGAAGGGTGTTTGAGTACCTCTCGCTATCATGTCCTGTTGGCCTGAGACACACCTTAGAAGGGCGTTTGAGTACCTCTCACTATCATGTCCTGTTGGCCTGAGACACACCTGAGAAGGGTTTGAGTACCTTTCACTATCATGTCCTGTTGGCATGAGACACTCCTCACAAGGGTATTTGAGTACCTCTCACTATCATGTCCTGTTGGCCTGAGAAACACCTCAGAATTGTATTTGAGTACCTTTCACTGTCATGTCCTGTTGGCCTGAGACACACAAGAAAAGTGTGTTTGAGCACCTCACTATCATGTCCAGTTGGCCTGAGACACACAAGAAAAGAGTGTTTGAGCACTTCTCACTATCATGTCCTGTTGGCCTGAGACACACCTGAGAAGGGTGTTTGAGTACCTCTCACTATCATGTCCTGTTGGATTCAGACATACCTGAGAAGGGTTGAGTACCTCTCACTATAATGTCCTGTTGACCTGAGACACACCTGAGCAGGGTGTTTGAGTACCTCTCACTATCATGTCCTGTTGGCCTGAGACACACCTGAGAAGGGTCTGAGTATCTCTCACTATCATGTCCTGTTGGCCTGATTCACTCCTCACTAGGGTATATGAGTACCTCTCACTATCATGTCCTGTTGGCCTGAGACACACCTGAGAAGGGTGTTTGAGTACCTCTCACTAGCATGTCCTGTTGGCCTGAGACACACCACAGAAGGGTATTTGAGTACCTCTCACTATCATGTCCTGTGGGCCTGAGACACAATTGAGAAGGGCGTTTGAATACCTCTCACTATCATGTCCTGTTGGCCTGAGACACACCTGAGAAGGGTGTTTGAGTACCACCCACTATCATGTCCTGTTGGCCTGAGACACACCTGAGAAGGGCGTTTGAGTACCTCTCACTATCATGTCCTGTTGGCCTGAGACACACCTGAGAAGGGTGTTTGAGTACCTGTCACTATCATGTCCTGTTGGCCTGAGACACGCCTGAGAAGGGTATTTGAGTACCTCTCACTATCATATCCTGTTGATCTGAGACACACCTGAGAAGGGTATTTGAGTACCTCTCACTATCATGTCCTGTTGGCCTGAGATACACCTGAGAAGGGTGTTTGAGTACCTCTCACTATCATGTCCTGATATCCTGAGACACGCCTGAGAAGGGCGTTTGAGTACCTCTCACTATCATGTCCTGTTGGCCTGAGACACACCTGAGAAGGGTATTTGAGTACCTCTCACTATCATGTCCTGTTGGCCTGAGACACTCCTCACAAGGGTATTTGAGTACCTCTCACTATCATGTCCTGTTGGCCGGAGACACACCTGAGAAGGGTGTTTGAGTACCTCTCACTATCATGTCCTGTTGGCCTGAGACACACCTGAGAAAGGAGTTTGATTACCTCTCACTCTCATGTCCTGTGGGCCTGAGACACACCTGAGCAGGGCATTTGAATACCTCTCACTATCATGTCCTGTTGGCCTGAGACACACCTGAGAAGGGTGTTTGAGTACCTCTCACTATCATGTCCTGTTGGCCTGAGACACACCTGAGAAGGGTGTTTGAGTACCTCTCACTATCATGTCCTGTTGGCCTGAGACACAAGAAAAGAGTGTTTGAGCACCTCTCACTAACATGTCCTGTTGGCCTGAGACACACCTGAGAAGGGTGTTTGAGTACCTCTCACTATCATGTCCTGTTGGCCTGAGACACACCTGAGAAGGGTTTGAGTACCTCTCACTATCATGTCCTGTTGGCCTGAGACACACCTGAGAAGGGTGTTTGAGTACCTCTCACTATCATGTCCTGTTGGCCTGAGACACACCTGAGAAGGGTATTTGAGTACCTCTCACTATCATGTCCTGTTGGCCTGAGACACACCTGAGAAGGGTGTTTGAGTACCTCTCACTATCATGTCCTGTTGGCCTGAGACACTCCTGAGAAGGGTATTTGAGTACCTCTCACTATCATGTCCTGTTGGCCTGAGACACACCTGAGAAGGGTATTTGAGTACCTCTCACTATCATGTCCTGTTGGCCTGAGACACTCCTCACAAGGGTATTTGAGTACCTCTCACTATCATGTCCTGTTGGCCTGAGACACACCTGAGAAGGGTGTTTGAGTACCTCTCACTATCATGTCCTGTTGGCCTGAGATACACCTGAGAAGGGTGTTTGAGTACCTCTCACTATCATGTCCTGTTGGCCTGAGACACACCTGAGCAGGGTGTTTGAGTACCTCTCACTATCATGTCCTGTTGGCCTGAGACACACCTGAGAAGGGTGTTTGAGTACCTCTCACTATCATGTCCTGTTGGCCTGAGACACACCTCAGAAGGGTGTTTGAGTACCTCTCACTATCATGTCCTGTTGGCCTGAGACACACCTGAGAAGGGTGTTTGAGTACCTCTCACTATCATGTCCTGTTGGCCTGAGACACACCTGAGAAGGGTATTTGAGTACCTCTCACTATCATGTCCTGTTGGCCTGAGACACACCTGAGAAGGGTATTTGAGTACCTCTCACTATCATGGTCTGTTGGCCTGAGACACACCTGAGAAGGGTATTTGAGTACCTCTCACTATCATGTCCTGTTGGCCTGAGACACACCTGAGAAGGGTTTGAGTACCTCTCACTATCATGTCCTGTTGGCCTGAGACACTTCTCACAAGGGTATTTGAGTACCTCTCTCTATCATGTCCTGTTGGCCTGAGACACAAGAAAAGAGTGTTTGAGCACCTCTCACTATCATGTCCTGTTGGCCTGAGACACACAAGAGAAGAGTGTTTGAGCACTTCTCACTATCATGTCCTGTTGGCCTGAGACACACCTGAGAAGGGTGTTTGAGTACCTCTCACTATCATGTCCTGTTGGATTCAGACACACCTGAGAAGGGTTTGAGTACCTCTCACTATAATGTCCTGTTGGCCTGAGGCACACCTGTGCAGGGCGTTTGAGTACCTCTCACTATCATGTCCTGTTGGCTTGAGATACACCTGAGAAGGGTGTTTGAGTACCTCTCACTATTATGTCCTGTTGGCCTGAGACACACCTGAGAAGGGTATTTGAGTACCTCTCTCTATCATTTCCTGTTGGCCTGAGACACACCTGAGAAGAGTGTTTGAGTACCTCTCACTATCATGTCCTGTTGTCTTGAGACACGCCTGAGAAGGGCATTTAAGTACCTCTCACTATCATGTCCTGTTGGCCTGAGACACACCTGAGAAGGGTAATTGAGTACCTCTCACTATCATGTCCTGTTGGCCTGAGACACTCCCCACAAGGGTATTTGAGTACCTCTCACTATCATGTCCTGTTGGCCTGAGACACACCTGAGAAGGGTGTTTGAGTACCTCTCACTATCATGTCCTGTTGGCCTGAGACACACCTGTGAAGGGTAGTTTGAGTACCTCTCACTATCATGTCCTGTGGGCCTGAGACACACCTGAGAAGGGTGTTTGAGTACCTCTCACTATCATGTCCTGTTGGCCTGAGACACACCTGAGAAGGGTATTTGAGTACCTCTCACTATCATGTCCTGTTGGCCTGAGACACACCTGAGAAGGGTTTTGAGTACCTCTCACTATCATGTCCTGTTGGCCTGAGACACACCTGAGAAGGGTATTTGAGTACCTCTCACTATCATGTCCTGTTGGCCTGAGACACACCTGAGAAGGGTGTTTGAGTACCTCTCACTATCATGTCCTGTTGGCTTGAGACACACCTGAGAAGGGTGTTTGAGTACCTCTCACTATCATGTCCTGTTGGCCTGAGACACACCTCAGAAGGGTGTTTGAGTACCTCTCACTATCATGTCCTGTTGGCCTGAGACACACCTGAGAAGGGTGTTTGAGTACCTCTCACTATCATGTCCTGTTGGCCTGAGACACACCTGAGAAGGGTTTGAGTACCTCTCACTATCATGTCCTGTTGGCCTGAGACACACCTGAGAAGGGTGTTTGAGTACCTCTCACTATCATGTCCTGTTGGCCTGAGACACACCTGAGAAGGGTTTGAGTACCTCTCACTATAATGTCCTGTTGGCCTGAGACACACCTGAGAAGGGTGTTTTGAGTACCTCTCACTATCATGTCCTGTTGGCCTGAGACACACCTGAGAAGAGTGTTTCAATACCTCTCACAATCATGGCCTGTTGTACACATGTTCTACAATATTGGGGTTGTAATAAAGTATTCAGCAATAGTTTAAATACTTATATCTCATTCTGTAAGATATTTATGTTTGGGGAACATCATGGCAAAGTGTATACAGTAATACTGCCCTTTTAATGGTCACTTAATACTAGGGTTTACTTCTTAACTTAGGGTCGCTGCCACCAGACCGCAGGACAGTATGTGTAATTGTTCTTTGGGGAGCTGGCAAAGAAGTCTAGCAGTGTGAGTTTAGTCTAGCAGTGTGAGTTTAGTCCAGCAGTGTCATATTAGTCTAGCAATGTGAGTTTAGTCTAGCAGTGTGAGTTTAGTCTAGCAGTGTGTTTAGTCCAGCAGTGTCAGATTAGTCTAGCAGCGTGAGTTTAGTCTAGTAGTGTGAGTTTAGTCTAGCAGTGTGAGTTTAGTCTAGCAGTGTGAGTTTAGTCTAGCAGTGTGAGTTTGTGTTTTTCATTAATCAAAGTTGAGGGTGGAAGGAAGGGTGAAAGACCAACCAGTAGTTTTAATTAATTATTTTAGACATATTAAAAATACTGCACTCTGTGACAATACAAAAATAGTTGACCTTCCCCAAGCAATTAAGGTCACAGCACCACACAAACATAACTGACCTTCTCCCATAAATGAAGGTCTCTTCTCCTCCAAACAAAATAACTGACCTTAATACTATCATTACACACTTAACATTATATACACAGACACTGGTATAACACAATATACAACAGTACCTTGAGTTCTCCCTTAATAATATCAGTACACACACTTAACATAATATACACAGACACTGGAATAATACAACATACAACAGTACCTTGAGTTCTCCCTTAATACTATCAGTACACACACTTAACATTATATACACAGACACTGGTATAACACAATATACAACAGTACCTTGAGTTCTCCCTTAATAATATCAGTACACACACTTAACATAATATACACAGACACTGGAATAATACAACATACAACAGTACCTTGAGTTCTCCCTTAATACTATCAGTACACACACTTAACATTATATACACAGACACTGGTATAATACAACATACAACAGTACCTTGAGTTCTCCCTTAATACTATCAGTACACACACTTAACATTATATACACAGACACTGGTATAATACAACATACAAATTACCCCTTCAGAGTGTTTACTGTGACACTACCCAATAGAAAACTTAGATACTCCCTTAGTGCGGTGAGTGTGAACGTTATGCAGCTGTAATAAGAGTCACAAGAGATTATAGGGACCTGTACTAATGTATGCAGTACACAGTATTTACATAAAACTCTATATTCATGTCCACAAAATTATTGCCATTCTTGTAGCAATCATTTTTTTTAAATACCATTGTTAGACAAACACATGCCAGTACTATTAGCAAACGTTATATATAAGAACAGCAAATATCTAAATACTGTATGTTAATTTAACCAAGTCTTCTGCTTAACATGATCAAAAAACAAATTTTTAACCCAGAGTTTGGCATTTCAGAATTGGCTACTTTAAGAAAATGACTGCCCAAGGATGAATTGACATATAACCAAGAAGAGTTACCTAACTAAGGCACAAGATGCTAACTGAACAATACAGGGTACCGTGTTAAGTGAAAACCGCGTTAAGTGAACAACAGAACATATGGGATTAATTCCAATAGAGACTGGCCGGACCCCCAAACTCTACTTTTTCCGACACAATACCTATGTTCTAGTAAAAATAACATCTTAATTTTATGATGGTACATGCACACAATTAATACTTAACAGAAATAGAGAAATACAGTCGCCAAGTTAATGTCCATTCAAATAATGGACTCAACTCCCTCCCCCTCTTCTCACACTACACTTGCTGGCTCTTCCCTCTCTGAGAAATTTTGGGGGGAAAACAACTAAATTTTAATAAATAATACCTCAAACTAAAGTTAGGATAATATAATTGACATTGCCGGATTCCTTGTAAGACCAGGAATAATTTGAATATAAATGTCATGTATTTTGCACAAAAGATAACATATTTACTCAGAGTAAACATTATATCTAAAATTTGTATGTCTAAAGCAAAATCTATGATGTTTATATTCAAAATGATCATCAAATTGTAAGAATTCCAGCAATGTAAATTATATTCTGGCCGGGTAATTTGTATGAATTTTATGAGCTAAAACAAATATCTTCAGTTAATAAAAAAAAAAAAAATATTCTTCACACGGTAACAGATGGTCGGTCGGTCCCTCCCTCCCCCCATCCCCCACCAACCCTCCCTACCAGATATGTGGGAAAACCAGAATATTTACCTTTTTAGTAATAAATAATACCTCAAACTAAAGTTTGGATAATATAATTGACATTGCTGGATTCCTTGTAAGACCAGGAATATTTTGAATACAAATGTCATATATTTTGCTCAAAAAATAACATATTTACTCAGAGTAAACATTATATCTAAAATTTGTATGTCTAATGCAAAATCTATGATGTTTATCAAAATGATCATCATATTGTAAGAATTCCAGCAATGTAAATTATATTCTGGCCGGGTAATTCGTATGAATTTTATGAGCTAAAACAGGCAGGCAGGTAGGTGGCGGATGGGGTGAATCTAAAAATAGAGTCTTGAACCGGAGCCGGACAGTCTGAGTGTATACGTGGAAGTTCGGCTCTGGCGAGGCACCGCGTATACGTGAAATCGCGCTAAGCGAAACCGCGTTAAGCGGGTTATTACTGTACAATAAACATGATATTATATACAGTTAAGAGGTGTTAAAGTTCATCTGCCCCATAACACCAGCTAAGATATATGAACCCTAACCATTATTTACCAGACAATGGTACCATATATCTGAAAGTGATGAAAGAATATATTTAAAACATGAATCAAAACTACCAACCATTTTAGTCAAGATAAAATATCAAAATATCTCGTCAGAGTTGAGCAAAACTTATCAAATATTTACGTACAATTTCAACAGAGATTGAAGAGTTTCCGTGAGATAATGACAACACCTTGACTATAACAAATGGTCTACCACCACAGTACTACTTTACCAAGATGATTTACTACCTGCATTAATGTACGTACTTGTGATAAAACTTATGTCACGTGTAAATAAAGACAGACGCACACAGTTGACACAACTATTGATGCACAAATTATAGTAAATGGGAGTTCATCTCTATTCAACACAACTTATCCAGTAAAGGTGAAATTTTAAGCCCATAGACGATAAGTTTAACCTTTGTTCACTACTGTACTGTAAATAACATTATTAAAAAGGCTGATGAAACAAAATGGAGCATTATTATGAGTGATATTTAACCAACACCAAATGTCTAAACTAAGGCCATGGTGGAAGTAATTTACATCTTAAGAGCAGATAACTTGTGTTTAATATCTATAAAAGTGGCATTTGTCACTTATCTTTATTTCTGCTACTTTCATAGAGTTTGTTCAAGTGGTTTTATATTGTTGTATATCACTGTATTCAAGTTTGTGTGTCACATTTACCTTCTGTTAAAGTCATTCAAACATTTATTGAATTCTGTTCTTTTTCATGCACAAGTTTATGACGTTTGAGATGACCGCTGAGGGAGAAACATTTCCCACATTCCTCACATTCAATCTCCTTCACACCACTGTGTCCAAGAATGTGTGTCTTGAGAGAATTCTTCTGGGAGAAACATTTCCCACATTCCTCACATTCAAACTACTTCACACCAACTGTGTCCAAGAATGTGTGTCTTCAGAGTACTCTTCTGGGAGAAACATTTCCCACATTCCTCACATTCAAACTCCTTCACACCAACTGTGTCCAAGAATGTGTGTCTTGAGAGTACTCTTCTGGGAGAAACATTTCCCACATTCCTCACATTCAAACTCCTTCACACCAACTGTGTCCAAGAATGTGTGTCTTGAGAGTACTCTTCTGCGAGAAACATTTCCCACATTCCTCACATTCAAACTCCTTCACACCACTGTGTACAAGAATGTGTTTGTTGAGATTACACTTCAGGGAGAAACATTTCCCACATTCCTCACATTCAAACTCCTTTATACCACTGTGTCCAAGAATGTGTGTCTTGAGATTACACTTCTAGGAGAAACATTTCCCACATTCCTCACATTCAAACTTCAGTATACCATTGTGGACAAGAATGTGTGTCTTGAGATGACCCTTCTGGGAAAAACATTTCCCACATTCCTCACATTCAAACTCCTTCACACCATTGTGTACAAGAATGTGCTTGTTGAGAGTACTCTTATGGGAGAAACATTTCCCACATTCCTCACATTCAAATTCCATTATACCAGAGTGTCCAAGAATATGTGTCTTGAGAGTACTCTTCTGGGAGAAACATTTCCCACATTCCTCACATTCAAACTCCTTTATACCATTGTGTAGTACAAGAATGTGTGTCTTGAGAGTACTCTTGCGGGAGAAACATTTCCCACATTCCTCACATTCAAACTCCTTCACACCATTGTGTACAAGTAAATGTCTCTGAAATTTAGACTTGAAGCCAAACTGTTTGCCACATTCCTCACAGGAGAGCTTTTTATCTCTGCTTGACATTGTGAACTTCTACGTAGTTACACTTGGTCTTGAGATGTGACATCACAATATCTGAAACAAAATATTTTGCCTTAGATGATATTCTTATAAAAGTACAATTTATAAATGAAAACTACAAGTGACTAAATCAATTTGTGTAAAATAAGAGTAATAATAAAATAAAAATATAAATAAAAAGGTGATATTAATGTACACCGCGAAGATGCCGGAGAACCAGCTTTTGAAGCGAGACAGATTGTATGAGTATGGAAACAGAAGAAGGCAGAGCATTGAACAGTGTGAGGAAAGAAGGATGTACTATAATGGGTTATTATAGTGTGACCCACATCCACACAGACACAGTTTGGCTGTGTGAGTAAAGAAGGATGTACTATAACGGGTTATTACAGTGTGACCCACATCCACACAGACACAGTTTGGCTGTGTGAGTAAGGAAGGATGTACTATAATGGGTTATTATAGTGTGACCCACATCCACACAGACACAGTTTGACTGTGTGAGTAAAGAAGGATGTACTATAATGGGTTATTATAGTGTGACCCACATCCACACAGACACAGTTTGGCTATGTGAGTAAAGAATGATGTACTATAATGGGTTATTATAGTGTGACCCACATCCACACAGACACAGTTTGGCTGTGTGAGTAAAGAAGGATGTACTATAATGGGTTATTATAGTGTGACATACCTCCACACAGACACAGTTTAGCTGTGTGAGTAAAGAAGGATGTACTATAATGGGTTATTATAGTGTGACCCACATCCACACAGACACAGTTTGGCTGTGTGAGTAAAGAAGGATGTACTATAACGGGTTATTATAGTGTGACATACATCCACACAGACACAGTTTGGCTGTATGAGTAAAGAAGGATGTACTATAATGGGTTATTATAGTGTGACCCACATCCACACAGGCAGAGTTTGGCTGTGTGAGTAAAGAAGGATGTACTATAACGGGTTATTATAGTGTGACCCACATCCACACAGACACAGTTTGGCTGTGTGAGTAAAGAAGGATGTACTATAACGGGTTATTATAGTGTGACCCACATCCACACAGACACAGTTTGGCTGTGTGAGTAAAGAAGGATGTACTATAACGGGTTATTATAGTGTGACCCACATCCACACAGACACACTTTGGCTGTGTGAGTAAGGAAGGATGTACTATAATGGGTTATTATAGTGTGATATACATCCACACAGACACAGTTTAGCTGTGTGAGTAAAGAAGGATGTACTATAACGGGTTTTCATAGTCTGACATACATCCACACATACACAGTTTGGCTGTGTGAGTAAAGAAGGATGTACTATAATGGGTTATTATAGTGTGACCCACATCCACACAGACACAGTTTGGCTGTGTGAGTAAAGAAGGATGTACTATAACAGGTTATTATAGTGTGACCCACATCCACACAGACACAGTTTGGCTGTGTGAGTAAAGAAGGATGTACTATAATGGGTTATTATAGTGTGACCCACATCCACACAGACACAGTTTGGCTGTGTGAGTAAAGAAGGATGTGCTATAATGGGTTATTATAGTGTGACCCACATCCACACAGACACAGTTTGGCTGTGTGAGTAAGGAAGGATGTACTATAACGGGTTATTATAGTGTGACCCACATCCACACAGGCACAGTTTGGCTGTGTGAGTAAAGAAGGATGTACTATAATGGGTTATTATAGTGTGACCCACATCACACAGACACAGTTTGGCTGTGTGAGGAAAGAAGGATGTACTACAATGGGTTATTATAGTGTGACCGCTGTGCCTCCAACTCGGCCCATCAAATACCAACTCGGACCATCTCGGATAACCAACCTTTAACTCAAACATTCTAATGTATGTTTATATCAACGACATAACATAAAACATTTATTACCTTTACCACGAGGGAGGGAGGAAGGCCCACAAATTAACATTTACTCACAAAATTAACAAAAATAAACAAGACGGCCACATTGGATGATGTTGACCTGGTACACCTTGTCCGATTCTCTCTCTTATCTTTCAGTAATTGCAAGTTTTCATTATTAATACTATAATAAAAGTATTTTTTAATAAATATTACATAATATAAATCAATTACACTTTAATTATAATGTTTTATTATTGATTAAATTCCTGCTAGTAGATATATATTAACATTAAACTAAACTTAAGTCAGTGGCTGGAGAACCGAATAGCTTGACAGCATTTACAATTTTACTAAAATAAATTTAAACAATAACATTTTGTGTTTAACTATTTTAAGTTTATTTATTAATATTTTATTAATAAATAGCACTACAGTATATAGATTCAGTAAACGAACGACTCCGTGGAACCAATTGTGTTGGTTAATGGAGGGACCACTGAAGATATTTTAGCGACCCTCCCTGGTGACAACCTTAACCTGACGTGGGTCAACACTCCACTATCCACCTATATGAACCTTTATTAATGTGGAACAAGACCATTATAAGAACAATTCACTGGACAATACTCACGGCAGTAGGTATAACCTGTAATATTTGATAACTTACTTGAACTATCATCATTATTGTTATGGAATGTTCCTAAAAGTACAGTAATTATTTACCTATTATACAGTACAGCATTAATTTATGGCAAGATTGATGCCAAAAAACTATATTTAAGTATAACTTAACCCAAATAAAATACCCCATTTGTTTGTAAAGTTTCCTGGCTTTTCCATGCAGTCGACTCCCCAATAGTCTATATTTTTAAAACGTATATGAAGGCCTTTTAAAAAATACAGACAAAGCCTAAGTAATCTACTTTAAATATCTAATTGTTTCAAAAAGTCATTACACAATAACTAATTTGTGAACCCAGACTTAAAATCAGGTAAAGTAGTACCCTGTACCTTTGTAGGATATTTAAACTATTTTTTTACCCCAAGTGCTGAAGACAAAGGTATTAGGTCAGGCATATTTGACAAATATTTTGACAACGTGAAAACTAACATTATATAGATAAGATAGTCAACATATTTAAGACCATCCATAAAGGCATTTTAAAACTTACGGGCACAGCCTAATCTACTTAAAATATCTAATTATTTCAAAGGTCATTTACACAATTACTTGAATTTTTAAACGGTGATCCCAGATCCTTATTAAAAACTAAAACCACAAAGATATACACTGTACTGTACCTTATGTTACAACAGAAAGTTTCCATTGTGGTGCAGCAAGAGACCCGTTATCCAAAACAAACCTTCGTCTTGTGGCCCACATCTTACATCTTAACGTCACCATCCTGGAATGAATAACATTTTAACAACACATAAATTAAATACTCTGGGCAGTAATATTATATAATATGTATACAGTACTGTACAGTATTATATTATACAGGAGCTCATTAAATCTTCAAACATTTAAATACAATATTATGGTTAAATTAAGAAATTTCCATATAACTTATTCAAGACAATAAAGAAATTGTGGGGTTCGGATTGTTTGGTTCACACTCAGGATGGAATGGAGATAGGAAACTCACAATGTGCTCTCTATATACATGTATTGAATGTACAATGCAGCTTGGTGTTGGGAAGGCAGCATGGTTACAAGCGTGATGTAGAGAGAGCTGGTTGGTGAGGACGCTCAGAGACGGACAGCTTGTGGGTCGCCATGCTCGCCAGGCAGGCGGAGGAGCGAGGCCCGCCGGGCAGCGGCGGTGGAGGAGGTGTTGCTGGCTGTGGCTGTTGGTAGAGAGAGAACGAGAGAGCAGATCACCACGAGGTCAGGTCTTAAATAGCGGGGGTAGGCGTGGCTTAGTAGTTGACCCCCACTCCGTGGTGTATGGCGGCGCTGGTTGACCTAGGTCACGAGGCATACACTGGGGAATAGGTGGGGTCGGCTAGGCAGCGACAAACAGCGTTTGTAGGGGAGAATTCCACTACAGTACTCCCCCTTCCCTCCAGGCTGTGTAGGAGACTTGTTGTCTGCAGAGTTGCATAGCACATGTGAGGCAGAACGGGCGGTGAGTGCCTCATGTGAGACAACGGCGATGGCGTGGATGAGCCGGTCGCTGGCGACAACTGTCTAGATACACAATATCTGTGGGGGTAGAGAGGGAGAATAAGTGTGTGTGGAGGCGATGAATGTTGTGCTTCCCTCACGGCAGGTACAGAGTCGCCAGATTCGCCTGCTGGGGTGTGTGGGCCTGGGTCAGGAGCAGGGGCTGTGTCAGCAGCAGCGGATGAGGGCTCGTGACAGCAGCTGGGTCCACGACAGCAGCAGGGTGCAGGACATTAGCAGGGAGTACCTGAGGACGAAAAGAGGGGTGTGTGGGTCCGCACTCAGGAACAGAGGCTGCATCAGGGGCGGCAGGGGTTACTGCTGGGCCGGGGTCGGCGTCTGAGGCAGGACGGGTGTGCTGGGGTCGGTAGGACGTGGTGCTTGGGGCAGGAAGAGGAGCTGGTGTCTGCTTAGAGTAGCAGAGCTGCTCTAGGGTGTCTGACCTGCGGTGTAGAGACAGTAGTTGTAGAGCCGATAAGATCTGCTTCTGTGTGGATAAGCCAGTCTTCCATGTTGCTTGAAGACTGGGAGCGTGATCAGTTTCTCCTCCATCCTGTGTGAGTGCAAATCTCCGGGAGTCACCATTTGTGGGGTTCGGATTGTTTGGTTCACACTCAGGATGGAATGGAGATAGGAAACTCACAATGTGCTCTCTATATACATGTATTGAATGTACAATGCAGCTTGGTGCTGGGAAGGCAGCATGGTTACAAGCGTGATGTAGAGAGAGCTGGTTGGTGAGGACGCTCAGAGACGGACAGCTTGTGGGTCGCCATGCTCGCCAGGCAGGCGGAGGAGCGAGGCCCGCCGGGCAGCGGCGGTGGAGGAGGTGTTGCTGGCTGTGGCTGTTGGTAGAGAGAGAACGAGAGAGCAGATCACCACGAGGTCAGGTCTTAAATAGCGGGGGTAGGCGTGGCTTAGTAGTTGACCCCCGCTCCGTGGTGTATGGCGGCGCTGGTTGACCTAGGTCACGAGGCATACACTGGGGAATAGGTGGGGTCGGCTAGGCAGCGACAAACAGCGTTTGTAGGGGAGAATTCCACTACAAAATACTTTCGAAAATCTTACCTCGATAAATGACACAAGGAACTTCATTAACCATGATCAGCGAGGCAGCAATATGGTAGTTGTTTTAACACTACAATAACAACCAATTGGAACTGTAAAATGTAAACAAAATAACCCTGTTACTCTTTTTGTAGAAACTCAGATAATTTTTTGTTCCAACATGTTGGAGATGAAACAACACGGTTTTATGCCGGGGCGCTCCTGCTTAACACAATTGCTCAAAGTATTGGATATTTGGACCCATATTCTGGAACAGGTGGTAATATAGACAATATTTACCTAGATTTTGCCAAGGCTTTCGACAGTGTACCCCAAGAAAGGCTGAAAATCAAACTGGAAGGGTACGGAATTCGGGGAAATGTCCTAGCATGGATAGAGGACTTTCTCCATGACCGCAAGCAGTGTGTGGTGATTAATGGCACGAAATCGTCATCCGTACCTGTCACAAGTGGGGTACCACAGGGCAGTGTATTGGGCCCGCTGTTGTTTGTTTGTTTTATAATGACATGCCTGACGTTGTACACTCCTCCATACAAATGTTTGCCGATGACGCCAAGTTATTTCGGGAAATCAAGAACCAAGCAGACTGTGAAGAGCTGCAGAAGGACCACAAGTTAACTCTGGTCAACAACTTTCTTAATACCACTTACTAGTCACTAATGGATAACACCTGGTAAATTCACAAGTTATATCCCACTGCCGTAAGGGTTTAATTATCTATGAACGTCGATATTGTGAAGCGTCTTGTGATTTTTCCTTTCCCAGAGAATTAAAATACCATCGAAGACATGATTTGGTTAGGCTAGGATCCCACCAAATAGTGACAAAAATAATAACCTGAAATTTTACAGTAAAGTTCCCAAAATGTCTCAAAAGCTAATTTTTTACTACAAACTGTAATTTAACCATAAATAAAAAGTACCACATTCTTATAACCAATTTCTTTTACTTCAATTAAATAAAAAAAAGAACCAAATACTTCCTCAAACAAATTTTTACTTCAATTAAATAAAAGAATCTTTCCCAAAATAAAAATGACCCAAAATCCCACCTTGGTTAATATATAGGACTAACCCGCCATAGTGCCGATGCTGCTGTATCATGTCACGTCCAGAAAATAACCCGCCATAGTGCCGATGCTGCTGTATCATGTCACGTCCAGAAAATGTCTCAAATATCACCGTATAGTAAGTTTTTTCTGTTTAATATACCGGGGAAGTTAGGTTAGGTAGGTTTGTTTGGTTAGGTCTGTCCTTCATAACCACAAATGTTAAGTAGCGTTTATTTAAAAAACATCCATTTACTAACATTACCACAAACAGTGGCCACTATAATATAACAATGAAAATCTGACGTTTTTATAATAGTTATCAATCCATTTTGCTTTTGGGTTAGTCCTACAGTATATAATTACCCCCACCTCAATTGGACGACACAAAGATCTAAACTACCATCAACTTTTACGATCCATGAGGCTGTAACGAGGTGGTTGTCTCCTCCATCTTAAACAGTGACAAGCAATAAATTGTATAAAAATTAGAATAATGACTGTTATTGCCGATGGCTTCAGCTACAGTGCTGGCAGGTGATGCCATTAAATCTTTCGACCCGTGACCTCGCCAGATGTAGAAGTGTTTACAGACAAGTCCTGGCTCTGCTGAGTGGACTGTCTTCGGCGGGTGGTGGTGCTGCCCGCCCCGCCATGAGACAGATCGCCCTCTCTCATGAGGCTGTGAAGACCAGCCTTCTGCTCGCACTGACGAACACCGACTCATAATCCTATCTGAAAATTTGTGCTGGGACAATTTACTCAGTACTGTTGTTTCTTGGAACACCATACTGATCTGCATTGACCCGCACTTGTAAGTACAGCCTAAGTGATGAGATACCCCTCGGTACTGAAATATTGTCGACTGATTATGCCTACTCGTTTCTGCCTAACCTGGAGTAATAAGACAATGCAGAATGAAGCATAACTAAGATTAATAGAGTTATGAACTTTGTGTTATGTCACTATGTTTAATAAACAGTAATTAAGATAAAATTGTGTGAGACTAACTCATTATGTATCAGATGGATCACCATGTAATATTATGAACATCTCCTCTGTAGGTTTTGACCATATCAATAAATATTGAACGAGTTGAAAGGTGAGTTTCAACCATTCCCTTCGACTTGCCCGTCACCTGAACGACCTTAACCAAGGCGTTTACAGTTATGTAATATACAAATATCAAATAGTGTATTGTGCATAATAAACATATTTCTTTATATCCTTAAGAGTTGTGAGGGATAAAAGCTTCACCCATTCTACTCTCACTGCACAGTAAGTCAGTAAAGAGTTGTTGATTGAAGGAAATTGTGAATATTTAAGTTTTAATGAAGAATGGTAAAGTTAAGGTAGGTTAGGTTAAGTGAAGACATTCATAAGCCGGAACACAGGCTATATATATATTTTTTATGGGTAATAGTCCACCCGGGCACAGGTCATGACCCACAACAGGGTCTAGGGTAGGGAAGAGTAAAAATAAATTAAAAAAATATAAACTAAAAAGGTTATACTAATGTACACCGTCAGAGAAGCATCTTGTTTAAAGTGAGACAGATTGTATGGAAACACAGAAGAAGGCAGAGCATTCAACAGTGTGAGTAAAGAAGGATGTACTATAACGGGTTATTATAGTGTGACCCACATCCACACTGTGGGCAAGACACCAGCCCACGGTAAACAGGATGCTACTTGTTAACAGAGGCTTTACTGTATAATTGAATGAATGCCGAGAGAAAGAAACCTAACCTAACCAAACCTAGACAGGTTACTACGCCCAGTATTGATTCATCTTGTTTTGGTAATGAATATTTCCGCTGGTCCAGGATTATGTGAACAATTGTATATAATTGTTCCTCCTCTATGAATTTCTTTGTTATCATCTAACAACACAGCCAGGTTGTAACACAGTACCATAAATCATTATAATTTGACCATAATTATAGTAATAAAAGTAACTTATGATGTACAAGGAGAGATTTATCCTCTTCCGTAAAAACTCGTCCAGTCATAGTTGCCGCCATAATCTTGTAAACATTACTCTCGATGGCGACTGGCTGCCGTGATGGTGTAGATGAAACGTGATTGGTTGGATTTTCATTGTTTGAATTTTTGCTCGTAACTGAAGAAAAAAGGAACAGATTACCAGATCCGGGGCTCAAGCCGATGTTCTGAATATGGGTAATAATCCACTGCAAGAAATCTAGGCTCAAGGAATTCCGATTCGCACACCCGAGTCGAGCTCAAATCCCAGGCTCAAACTACGGTCCTGAATTTGGGTCTATTGACAGGTAGACAAGTATAGACAGAGAGACAACTAGATGGAGAAATAAAATGTACTATAAGTAATATTTCACATAGTGTGTTGTGTTACACCAGGTGGAGGGGTGAGAGGCAGCCGTTCACTACCTCCACCTATTGCTGTCTCAAGTTTGTAAGTCATATTAACTATACTGTACAATATTATATTTTCATCAATGAGTTCTGATATAATAATAATTTTTAGGGTAATTGCTTCGTTTGGTAGATAATTAGGTGACTAGGCGAGAACTACTTTGTCTGGCGCACATCACTTGTCTTTCTTGGTGGTGATGCGGCGGTACACAGCCAATCATCTCCACTCAACGCCAGTCACCAGTGTAGGTTTATGAGCCACACAGATCAGGCGGCTGCTCTCAGGTCCACAAAAAACGTCAAATTACACCATTTAATAGGAACTTCTTTCTGTTTAATATGCCGGGGGTTTTGGAAGGTTAGGTTAGGTCAAGTTTGTTTGGTTAGGTTGGCAAGGTCTTCTAACAATGCTTCTGCCACTTGCATTTGTTATCAAATATGGTTAGGTTAGGTTAGGCTACGTCACGTTTAATTCAGAAATAACCAAGTTTTAACACATTTTACATAACTGGGACAGTGTTCACTACAAAACAGTGAAATTAAAACGTTTTTAAATTTGTTTAATATTGAGCGAGTGTTAAGTGTTGCAGTAGTGGGTGTTGCTTCTGGTAACATGTGTTGGTGGTGACTCAGTGACTCTCAGCTGGTGTTAAGTGTTGCAGTAGTGGGTGTTGCTTCTGGTAACATGTGTTGGTGGTGACTCTCCATCAAGTAAGGCCGCTGGCTGACTGAGTCTGTTTTAACAACAACAGTAGTGACACTGTCCCTACACTCTCCATGTGCACCAATAATGATCAAACAACTGGTGGTAGTGACACACATTACCCAGCAACAGACAGTACTGTACTAGACGGGTAACACGTCGTACTAAAGTACTACGGTTCACCTTGGCTATATATAAGTTAATAAACAACTCACAGTGACGTAGTGAAGTATTAAATCCTCCAAGTTTGTATTTTAATTAACACATTTTGGTCGACTTAATGTTTACAAGTGAGGCGATGAACACTGTTAATAACTTACCACGAACAACTCAACTTTACCTACTATAATAATTATAAACTAACATCACATAGTTTAAACAATTATTATTTACTTAATATTATCTGAAAAAACAAACTTTACTCTACTACTGATACACTTTTAAATAATTGTATTACATCTACTTATTATTGTATTATAAAGTGAACACTAAGTAATATAAACTATCACCAGGTAGTTATAGTAACACTAATTAATAATAAACTATCATCTGGTAGTTATGCTAGGTAAATATTAGTGAGTTGAGGTTAATCAATATATAAACTAGTTCGTGGTAATATTATAACACTGATCATCTCCCCTCCCCCCCCCCCCAGTACCAAGGAAAGTACTTTATATACTTTCTTTGGCCGATAATTTTACAAATATATTCATTAGTCTCTGTTACGGTACACCTCGGCTATGAAAATTAGTGCTATGAGTTTACATTAGTTTGCGAAGGTTAACTTTTATAAATGAATCAGTGTTTGAGCTGTACTGCCAAGAGGATAAAAGTAAATATTCCTTTATTTCATAACTTGATCTGTGTATTATTTTATTGTTTTATGCTCTTATATTGGGTGATAAAAGTGTTTGTATTACACAGTGTTATTTATTTTTTTACTTTCTACATAAAACATATAAATGGGGTCTGCCCGTTTCGTCACCACTGCTCTACCCGTTTCGTCACCACGTTCATTCCCATCATTATATACATGAAAGTAACTGTTGCTTGTGATAGAAAATAATAACAAACACAAAGATAATTTATTAAAGACGAAAATAAAACCTAAAACATTGTTAATACGCCTACAATCATCTCACTGTTCGATGGTTTATGCGCTGGTGCCAAATCACCTTCATTTTTTTTCTGTATTTTGTTTATTTACCAAATGTTTTAATAGTTTTCTTTATTAAATAATTAATGTTCATGTATAATAACACAATACTTCTTGAGTCGTCTGTATACATTTGTCATATTGAGTCAACTAACTTCCTCTAGAGAGGATGTACATTATAGTCAGTAGGTAGTAGGCAGCTACCAAACAGGGAGGTACTACCGCCTGGGAAGATATTGGAAGCATAATGTGTTGTCTAATGGTAGACCCTGCTGCCATATGGCATCACGAATATTGTGACCAAGTCCCAGGTTGCTGATCTGACTTTCTGCCTCATTTACACACAATTGCAGGGTCTCAACTGTCTCTCTTACTATTGACAACACCACAACTAAAACCTTACTCATTCTTGATCTGTTTTATTCACTCTATTTTATTCTCCTATGTCAGTTGATATTAATACTGAAGCGGGGCCTTCTCGGATGGGTCCCACTGGTCGGGAAGGTTGTGGACCCCAGGGCCGACCTGATCATCATCAAGCTACTGGGGCCTCAACTGACGCCACCGCGGTTGCTGGAGGATCGGCTTTTTTCACGCTTCATTTCTCCAACATTCGCGGACTGAGATCCAATTTTTCTTCTGTGGAGCACCATCTATCAACCTCTTCCCCCGACCTCTTACTACTCTCCGAACTTCAACTGACCAAAGCAGCTTCACCCAAACCTTTTCAAGTCTCTAACTACAACCTTTATACCTACTTCCGTTCTAAGGGAGGTGTATGCGCCTACTGCAATACACGTACGCCTATAGCCCGACTCACGGATCTTGAATCTCCCCTTTATGATGTCATCTGGTTCAAAATATCTCTACCAACTATGACTATTTTTCTTTGTTTCCTATACTGTTCTCCCAACTCTACCAACTATTTCGAACTCTTTGACTATCGCACTTCTTGCCATGAGTCGTTGCTATCCACACACCCCAACACCGAGATCCTCTACCTAGGGGATTTCAACGTATATCACAGAGAGTGGCTTGGCTCTGCAAGAGATGACCCAGGTGGAGCTGAGGCACTCTCTTTTTCCTTACTTAATGATTTGGAACAAATAATCTAACACCCTACACGCGTTCCTGATCGACACGATCAACTTGCTAACATTCTTGATCTTTGTTTTACCTCTAACCCCTCACACTATTAAGAACATAAGAACATAAGAATGGAGGAAACTGCAGCGGGCCTATTGGCCCATACTGGGCAGTCCCGTTTACACCCAACCCTTATTGCTCATATGAGCATCCAACCTATGTTTGAAGCAATTCAGCGTATTCGAGTTAATGATGATATTTGGTAACTTGTTCCATTCATCCACTACTCTGTTTCCAAACCAGTGTTTACCTATTTCACGCCTAAATCTAAATTTGTCTAATTTAAAACCATTGTTACGAGTATTCATACTCAATTTTTGCCCCCTTAGGGTCTTCTGATCACAACCTTATTTCTATTAAATCAAACTGGGCACGACCACCTCCCCCACCCCCCTCTAAACGTCAACTATGGCACTATCTGAGGGCAAGCTGGCAATCCTTGCGAGAATTCTTCACCGACTTTCCTTGGGATGAATGTTGCTTTTCCACTCGGGATGCCTCAGTATGTGCTGACAGCATTGCTGGGGTTATACAGGGCGGTATGAGTGCATTTATCCCATCTTCTACCAAAACTTTCACATTACAATAATGGTTTGATCGCTCCTGCTCTCTTTTTAGCAGGGTGAGAGATAGGGCATATCGAGCTATGAAACTATCTCCTCCTATTACCCACACCTCTTTCATTACTTCTAGGAATCGTTGTAAGGCTATTCTTCGTAGGGACAAGCGGAATTTTATTAAAAGAAAGACTGCTGTCCTGACTAATTCTTCCTCTAGTAAATCCTTCTGGTCCTTAGCTAAACACATCTGTAACAACTTCTGCACGCCTTCTTTTCCTCCCCTCTTCCGTCCCAATAACTCTATAGCCAACTCTCCCCCTGAGAAAGCCAACCTTTTTGGCACCTTATTCTCCTCTAATTCCACCTTAGACGATTCCCACTCTACCCCTCCTACCCCTGCACCTCCTACTGAACCTATGCACTTTCCTATAATCTCCACTCAAAGGGTTGCCGGTATGTTATCCAGGTTGGATGTGAGTAAGGCACATGGACCGGACGGAATACCCCCTCGTGTTCTGAAGGAGTGTGCTGAAGCCCTGGCCCCTGTGCTTGCTTGCCTCTTTCGCCTTTGCCACAAAACCAAAACTTTTCCTTCTTCTTGGAAGCATGCCTTGGTTCAGCCCATCCCGAAGAAGGGTGACCATTCTAATCCCTCTAACTATCGCCCCATTGCCCTAACTTCATCCCTCTCTAAGATTTACGAAACTATCTTGAACTCCCATTTTCTCCGTCACCTTGAACGCCTTTCTCTTTTGTCGGATCACCAGTATGGCTTTCGCCAGGCGAGATCTACTGGTGATCTGCTTTCCTATTGCACCCATCTTTGGTCATCCTCTCTTAGGGATTATGGAGAAACTTTTGTCGTGGCCCTCGACATCTCCAAAGTATTTGACAGAGTATGGCACAAGTCTTTGCTATCTAAACTTCCCTCTTTTGGTTTCTCTCCCCTACTTTGTTCTCTCATCTCTAGCTTCCTTGAGAATCGATCTATGGCAGTTGTTGTCGAGGGATCGATTTCTCGCTCTTTCTCTACCAATAGTGCGTCCCACAGGGTTCTGTTCTTTCACCAACTCTCTTTCTTCTTTTTATCAATGATTTACTTCACACTACAACTAATTCTATCCATTCTTACGCCGATGATTCTACTCTTCACTCTTCCTCACATTTTCCCCTTCCTCCTAACTCTCAAACTAGATCTGTCTCTAGAACTGATATCATTACTTCTATCAACACGGATCTGTGCAGCATCTCTGAATGGGGAGATACAAACTTGGTTAAGTTCAATAGTTATAAAACTCAATATTTACCAATTACACTTTGTAAAGTAGACGATCTCCCACCAATTACATTTCAGGACGCTATCATCCTCCCAAATTCTGAAATAAATATGTTAGGCCTCACCATTTCCTCCAATATGTCCTGGAAATCACACATCCTTAGTATAACTAAAGCTGCCTCCCGAAAGTTGGGAATGCTGTACAGATGCCACAGCTACTTCACTCCGGAGCAGTTGCTCCAAGTATATAAGGGATTCATTCGTCCTAACTTGGAGTACTGCTCTCATATCTGGGTTGGCTCTTCTTCTGTCCAACTATTAGATAGGGTGGAATCAAAGGCATTTCGTCTTATTAACTCTCCTCCTTTAGTCGACAATCTCTCTCCCCTTTCTCTTCGCCGCAATGTTGTTTCACTCTCTCTCTTTTACAGGTATTTTAACGGGCAATGTTCGGTGGACTTGGCATCCTGTGTACCGCCGGCAAAGCCGTAGGTTCGCAACACACATCTTGCCCGCGGTGCCCACCATTTCTCTGTGGATGTCGGTCACACGAGAATAACCCGTTTTAGTACCTCCTTCTTTCCTCACACAGCCAAACTGTGGAATGCTCTGCCTTCTTCTGTGTTTCCATGCTCTTACAATCTGTCTCACTTTAAAAAGCTGGTTTTCCGGCATCTTCGTGATGTAGATTAATACAGTATAACCTTTTTTTCTATATTTTCAATTTCTTTCCGTTCTTTTTTTTCGCCCCCCAGGCTCCGTTGTGGGTCGTTTGACCTGTGCCCGGGTGGGCGAATTCCCGTAAAAAAAAAAAAAAAAAAAAAAAAAATCATCCAAAGTTTCAGTGCCAGGAGAGTTGTTCCTCACTTATGATGACGTCTTCTGTTTAGGGGAAGGGATGAGCTCAGGTGTCTGGAAAGAAAGTCACAATTGGGGTTAGAAAAAGTCAGGGATATAAACACATCTTTTAAACAGCCTAAATAATGTTAAGTTAGGTTAAGGTTTGTGACTTTTTTCCTACATTCTGGGATGATGACACATCATGGAGAACCACATTGTTGTGTTCACTCAGTAAAGGTTTATTGATTCATCCAAGTGCTGTACCCAGGTCCACACTGACACTTCCCTAGCCTAGCCTCCATCTAATGTATGAACATTTACAAGGTGAAAACAGCACTTTGAACTATGTGGGTGATGTGTAATGGTATTTTAATTGGTATGTTTGTTTTAATACATAGAATACAAATCTGTTGAGGAAGTACACTTCAAATATATACATGGAACAGTTGACAGCTTATGAGGGCCTGGGCTGCCACCATTTTATAAGGGCCTGTGTGTCAGTAACAATTCCTTTTACTCTCATACTTATTACCATTGGTAGCGTGACGAGAGGAGGCTCGTGGGTAGATGTAATGATAGTATCAAGTAATAGGGAAGAAATAACGGGAAATACTGTAGGTAAATAATAGACACAATATACAAATACAAAATTTATTTAAACATTAATATGGAATTAGGAGAAAGAATATATGTACCAACAGACGAAATCGGGTACTATGCCCTCAGGCTCAACATACTCACACCATTACTGAGTGGACATACTCAATAACACATAACTCTTATAGTCACTTAGCACCATAAAGACCAGGGGCAACTGCCACTACAACACTCAGTCGTCAGGAGTGATACTCAAGCAACCGCCATGGCGTCCTGCCACCATGGAGTACTTTCCGACGAACTCTGACGATCCCAGTGGAATAACCCCACCACACAAATAGCCCTACTGAGTTAGACACTCATCCACCAATGATGGGGGCTGGTAGTGGTGTGTGGCTTGGTGATCCGGGGTCACCTTGTAGGCCGAGCGTTAGGGCCAGACGAGCCAGCTATGGGGGCCATAGGTAGTCTGAAGTGTCTGACGGCCGGGTCTCACGAAGGTGACTGATCCTACTGGACCTCGGACATCTCCCCAGACATAGTGGATACAACATCCACGCTATAGACACGGCCTAGGCTGCAGTAGGGACCTGTATGGGTGAAGGGGCGAGCACTTACTAACAGTGAGAACAACATCACGTTTCAGGGGACGTTAAAGACGTAAATATGACTTCACTCAGAGCATATCAACTACGTTACTGTAACACTTGCACAATCAACTATTAATTGGGTCAAATCACTTAAAGAAGGGCGAATTACAACACAGAGTGGAATGGCCTACCTGTATGGGTGAAGGGGCGAGCACTTACTAACTGTTGAAATGCCCGTGGCACCCTCACTCAAAATAGGCCAGGTAGTCCGCCTACTTCTATTTCGATTAATTAATTTACTGTACACTCTGACGTTGAAACTGAGACTATGAACTCAGTTTCATTCCCTACTATTATCCTCACTAACAATGCTCTGACTGAGCTATCAAAAGCAAAATTAAATTGATTACAAAGGGTTGGATGGCAACAGGTCCCAACATACAGCGTCTTGCTACGAAATCTGCGGATTATATTCAAAGTTCCCTTTAGACAAAGACGGCCTATCGATGACGTCATCAAGGAACCAGAGAAAATGGGGGACGTTTCCACTGGGAGACTCAGAAGGTTTTGTGGACGAAATATGAATCCTTAAGGTTTTCAGGTTAGCCGTCATCACGATCATGACAAAGCTACCCCCTTCCCCAAGATTTATATTATGCGGTAACGTTCAGAAAACACGTAAGTAGTGACACACACATTAAATGATTAATACAAAATATAATTCCCCATACAAAACATTGCACATATTATATCAATGAAAATAGAAAAATAATTCCCTACCGGTGGTCAGAATTGGGCAAAAAGAAATGGAAATCTGTTGACATACAACTAGAATGTGACACACCTTCATAAAATATATATTGGGATACATATATCATAACATAATAGCACCAAAAATAATAGCACATGGAGTTAGGTACATCATGTCATAATAATACTGAATGGGGTTAGATACATCATTATATAATAATACTGAGTGGGGGTAGATACATCATATCATATAATAATAATAAATGGGGTTAGTTACATCATCTCATAGAATAATAATGAATTGGGTTAGATACCTCATATCATATAATAATAAATGGTGTTACATGTTACAAAATACACCCTCACATCGGTAGATAAAGTGCACACTCAAAATTTCCTTACAGAACTCAAATTTCAATGTTCATAGGTCATGAAAGTTTCTTCTACGCGATTGGTCAAATGCTTACAGGACACCCTGAGATTTAACATAGATTTCTCAAGCTAGGACATAGACGAACGGACCCCATCAAGTCGAAGGAATGATTTGTTTGCCCTTAATCTAAAGAGTCATGTCGCACTCGCGAGAGGCAGCAACATTCAAGGGACTCCGAACGAGCGGGTATTCCTAAGAATCCAATGCTAACGAAACGGTCCTCATGAGAACACCACCAAACCAAAAACTGTCTGTACTTATGGCATTTGCCATGTAGAAGTAATAGCACCATATTTCTATGCCCGAATACTCCCTGAAAGTCACGAACTCTACACCAACAACACCCAGCCTACGTAGGACTTACCAACCAGAACTTGAGAATTCACCACTGGTATCTTTACTCAAACTAGTAACAGATACCCTTCAGATGATTGCATAACTGCCAATACATCTTCCAATCTCTGCCTTTACTGTAAATTGACCCTTCCTCTGCAAAATATTTTCAATAAAAAAACATCATCAATTCTTTACCTCTCCCTTTACCACAAGTTACTTATAACTGATTGCACACTTCATTATCAACTTTCTAGAAAAATAACCCACTGGTCACAAAGAGCCATCTTCTTGTACCTGATTAAGGGAAACGCCTACACAGAAATTGCTGGCATCACTATGCAGTTCAAACGGTTTATAAATATCTGCCTTGAGAAGAACTGGGTATGAAGCTAGTGCTTGCTTTAACTTCTGAAATGCTTCTTGACATTCATTGGACCATACAAAATCAACAGTCTGTTTCGTTAACTCAGTGAGGGGGTAAGCTACTTTGGCAAACTCGGGAACATGTTTACGGTAAAATCCACACATACCCAAAAACTGGCGGACTTGTTTAACATTAGTTGGGGGTTTACACTCGGTCAGAGCTTGGACATTTTCTGGGTCAGGCTCAATGCCTCTCTCTGAAACTACATGTCCTAAGAATTTAACTTGCTTATGGCCAAATTGACACTTAGACAAATTTAGTTTAATACCCATCTGTTCAAATCTCTCAAATACTCTGGTTAGTCTTTGCAACAAGGTGGGGAAGTCAGGAGCCCATACTATTACATCATCAAGATAGTTTCGTACCCAGTCTTCCACTGCTAGGGGAGCTAATACTATGTTGACTTCTCGAGTAAAAATAGCAGGACTAGCGGAGAGCCCAAACGGAAGGCGTGTGAACCTCCATAGATTATACCCATCGCTAAAAGTAGTTAGATCTCGGCTACTGTCGTTAAGAATGACCTGATAATACGCATCCTTCAAATCTAATGTGGCATAATACTTGTTTCCCGCAGCTTTCTCTACTAATTCGTCAATTCGTGGCAAGGGTTGTATGTCGACCTTCAAATGCTTATTGACCGCTCGAAAATCGAAGTACATACGCTTTGAACCGTTGGCTTTTGCTACCAGAACAATGGGGGATGACCAGGCGGCAGTCGATGGTTCAATGATATTACGATCACTCATATCAGTTATCATTTCTTTAATTATCTCTTTTGCTTTCTCTGGGTGTCTATACTGTGGTCCTCTGACAGGAGTGTGGTTGGTGAGCTGAATGTTAGCGGGTATACCAGCAATTGACCCTATTTCATGTGGTCCAAAAACAAACAAAGTATCATGAGCTAGACTTACTTTTGTGCAAATGTTCACTCATGTCTCTGTCTAGATGGTTCCACTGTTGGTTTCTAATTAACTCGTTCAACTTCTCTTGTCTAGTGGTTCCACCTTTTACTTCGTCACATTCCGGTATCATACTGTTGGAAATCTCTTGGACAGTTCTCACATTCTTCACTGGACCGTTGGGAATTCCGGCACAAACTACACAGTCAGAGGACGGTACTCTCTGATCATCACCTACATTTGCTTTTAACTGGTTTGAGGACCTCCTCTCCCCTTCTGTTTGAATGGCTAGGTGATGAGGTGCACAAAGGGATAATTCAGTTGAAGACTTTACTTTACACAATTTGTCATAGACCTGTTGAATAGGCCCCAAGTGATTTCCTTTAGTGTCAACACATGAGATTATCTCCTCCGGGATTAACTCATATTCGCCAATGACAGTGCCCGCCCTCAAATACACTGATTTATCGGTACAATTACTTATTGGCAAATATATGCGTGAATCTGGCTGTACTCTAACACATATCTCTGGTTGTTGGTTGAAACTTTTATGCGTAAATCGTGCGCTCAGAATTTGACCTTTCTCTACTTTCACTTTGATGGACATGATCGGTGCATGGTGGCCTCGGACAATAGTCTTCCTATCAAGATGGAGACTCTTCAACTGTGGTGGACAAGGTACATCGGGCTTAACGACAATCCATTGACACATTTGATTCCTTTCATGTGCTCTCTCGTCAACACTCCCATATTCATGTGAATGGCCTGCCCAAATGAATAGTTTCTTTTTACGTTCCCATGTTACTCTAAATCTGCCGAGGAGATCTGCTCCTAATAGCAATTCTGCATCAAAGTATTTATCATCCACCACAATGGCATGGTGTCTGACTTTCAACTGTGGTGTTGCTTGGACTGTTATGACTACTTTACCTTTAATTTTTAACTCATCTCCCATAACACCCTGATATCTATGTTTACAAGGTTTGATGGGTTTTAAATTCAAAGTTTTTACTAAACTCTCCATAATGAAGGTGGCTTCACTGCCTGTATCTACTAAAGCAAGACAGACACGTTCATTTACAGTAAACCAAATGCAAGGAGACACATTGGAAGGAACCAGCTTATGTCAATACTTTGGATAAGGCCGACGACTTGAGCGTCCGGGGCAGCATTGACTGTTTCTCCGACACCCTACTTCTAAACAATCCCAACATGAACATGGGGGTGGATTTAAGGGGCAACTAGAGGTATCATGACTCTGTGTTCGGCAATATGGACAGTCAGGTCCCGGTCGCCTTCCAACCAACTTTTTACGAGGACTTTCGAATAGGGCTACTGCGTATCGATCTCGCTGACTAGTGGTACCACAAGCTCCTCCTGTTACGTTACGTTCCGCACTACTGGCTCTTTCAGTCTTTACTGGAGGTTCTTGGTTCGTTTGCTCTTGAACTTGCCTAATACTGGGATACCCACTTTTGTTGCCTTTCAGATAGTTGTGTCGAAGCATCTCTAACCGTGCGGCCATCGTGTCTACTGGACAACAAGGGGAATAATAATACTTCAATTCCTCTTTCAACTGTTTTGGCAAAGGGGGGTACAATTCATCTTTTAACGTCTGTTCTTTACCTTCCATTGGCCCATACTGGCGGAAAATGGTTGCGAGCGTTATTTTAAGCTGGCTCAAGAAGCAATGGGGATCATCTTCCAGATTGTACTCTAATCGAGCGAATTCCTCCCAGTCATCTTCCAGGGGGATTTGTTTCACAAACAATTTCCGCAAGGATGCTTTAAGTTTATCCCAATCTTCCTCATCGGTATCAAGTTCTACTTGAACCATGGCCTAAAAATGCTCGTCCATGCGGTCGGTAGCTATCTGCCATCTATCCCTTGAGCTAACTGCGTTGTACTCTACTTTCTTACAAAATTTAGTTATGATGTCGTCTGCCTTAAGACCAACGAGGTTGTCAATGGACAGCCTCGGAATGTACTGGTGGTTATGGGGGCCAGGAGATCGGCTGGGCATATCGTTAGGGGACAAAAGTGGAACCACGGCAGGGAGAGTATGTATAGCCGGTTCTTCCCTCCGTTTATCAAGCAACGCTTGTTGTCTCCTTCCTGTATCCATAGACTCGGCGAGTTTAGCCCGAAGAGCTTGGACTTCTGTTGCTAGTTCAACCGCGGTTTTGGCCGTCATGGTCCCCTGATTCGCGTTAGCATCTGCCATCTTGTTACAACAAATCAATACTATAACCCACTGTCAATACAATAACATGCACAGTGCTCACTCAAGACCCAAGGGCTGGTACTCAACTGATTTTCTGCAATACGACTTAACATTCCATGCATCAACTACTCAAAATACTGTTCAGATTATTAATTTACCAAAAGATAATATTGCATGAAAAATACACTGAGACAATTTGCTATTCACAAACTCTGTATGGTTGAACGCTACGTGAACACTTCACGAATTTCTGTACTCACAATTCTGGGTCCATACACTTGTATAACACTTTTCATATACCGTATCACCATAAGGTCCTCACATAAACAATACTGTGCTCTGAAAGTATACTGGCATTAGAGTTCACATAACATACAACGTTTCACCAAATAATGAACTGTTAGCACCTGATTGAAATACACCTTACAATTACAGCATACACATAGAAATATTAATACAAGGAACTGTAAAACACCCCAAGATATTAAGTAAATGGAATATATATCCTACCTAACACATAACTAAAGAATATTACAAGTACAAAATTAGCATCCACTTAACCTTTGCATATAGTGCAATGCTTCTGTTAGCAACTCAGAATTAAAACACTGGGCACTCCCATGATGAAAACATTTCACAAACTAGTGCCACGGCCCGCATATGCACTCACTGTCTGTAAGTAATACCGAGTTAATAACGGAAAAAAATTTGGGGGCCGATTGTTCCACATCAAAATTCTTCAAATATTAATGAACCTTATTAACACTCTCTACACTCAAGTTACTGTTGCAGGCATCATTTACTTTAAACAAGACTTTCATTGCGTATGGCCTCAGTTACTGTATATGGGCCCTTCCACTTAGCATTTAATTTCCTACTTGTACCTGGGATAGGAGCTTCATCTCTCACCCAAACAGTTTCCCCGCTGTACTGTCTGATTGACTCTATCTCAGTTTGCTACGTTCCGGAATTCTCTAGACATTCGTTCAGAAGTTTCTTTAATTACTCTGTGAGCTTCTCTCAACCCTTCAGTACTCTCGTTTTCTATTAGTGGTAACTCAATGCCCACTTGTCTCTGCGCATGCCGGGAGAAGAGCGCAAAGTGTGGCTGCACTCCAGTCGTTGTATGAACGGAAGTGTTCAACACATATTGGGTCGGACCCAAGAATCGTGGCCAGCGGCGGGGGTTATCTTCGCACATGATTGACAAAATGTTCTTAATAGTTCGGTGCATTCTCTCCGTGATACTGTTACCTCGGGGGTGGTAAGGCAAGGTAAAATACACCTTAATGTTAGTTAATCGACAGAGCTCCCTGAACTGTGCAGCAGTAAATTCTCCTCCATTATCCACAATCACTACTTTAGGACTGCCGAAAACATTAACAAATTTCCCAAATTCACGGGTAACTTCTTGAGTGGTCTTGGTGCACAGAGGATAGAAGTTAACAAACCTTGAATAATGATTTATAATCGTTAACACATATTGTTACGAATCACGCCATCAATTGTCATGATCTACCTACCCGGCACTACGAACCACGCCATCTATTGTCATGATCTACCTACCCAGCACCACGAGCAACGCCATCTAGGGACGAAACCCGAGTATGACTAGTCTTAGTTACCACTCCGGGGTTTCCCTTCTCCATATCCTGGTTGTCGCGTCACCTCCTCCAAGTCTTCCTTATCAGCTCCAGATCGAGGAGAGTTCAGTTCACTCTAGGAAGTGACCACACTAGGATCACCTATCCTGGAAACCTACGGCACAGTGACTACCTACCATCTTCTTCAATACTCAGCCTTACTCGTCAGACATCTCAGCTCCTCACTTAAGTATTTGTTATCCTATATTGCCTCCCCACGTCCACTTGCTTCGAATTGTTGCATGTTGTATAAATATGTATATACTGTTAAGCCAATGTTGCGTATGTTTAGGTTAAGTATGGTTAAGGGTAAATTATAGAAAGCTGAATATTTTGTTAAGGAATTTATGGTACTTTATTATACACAACAAAAACTCGCATCCTTTGTCTACCCTTTTATAGTCCGATTGTCTTTGTTTTTTTATTGTTATTGCCTGTTGGGATCTGGGTAGACTTTTAACTATATTCTAAATCCCCAACTCATAACAATACCAGTAATCACTGATCCCTGAATGCATGTCAGTCAAATCTACCGAAACTCGTCCTCATGGTTTGGTTACTACTGGTAATTCTTGCCAAAGTTGCGTAAGTCCCTTAGTTCCCTTGAACTTTTGACACATCTCGCATGATGCTACATAATCAACACAATCTTTACGATAGTTAGGCCATTAAAACAAATTTGCTACTCGGGTGATGGTCTTCCACCGTCCTAAATGACCTGAGGTGGCATTGTCATGCGCCAACTCTAATGCGGCTTTACGTAATGTTGAGGGATTACTAGACAATACTGCAATGTTTTATCAAGTTGTTCTTTTACTAGATACAATACTCCATTTATTACTTCAAAACTATCAACGGTGGTCTATGGGTACTTATGTTGTGGAAGTTTACCTCCTAAATACTGTTTTAACTCTTGCCATCTCGGTTCTTTTTGTTGTTCTACACCAAATTCTGCCTGTGTGAAACCTTCTAGTGTGGGAAATTGAGCAGTTACATGATCTTGCATGACTTTTCTCAAGGCTCTGACTGGTCGACTTAATGCATCGGCTACTACATTAGCTCTACCTGGTTTGTATTCAATGCCATAGACGTAATCTCTCATTTCCAAGATCCACCGGTTCATTCGCTGACTTTTGGTTATCTTTCTAAAGACCGAGGTTAGAGGTTGGTGATCTGTCTTAATGGTGAACCGCATACCCCAAAGAAATTGATGGAAGAACCTGCATGCTAACACAATGCCTAACGCTTCTTTATCTGTGGTGGAATAATGAGTTTCTGCCGGCTAAAACTTTCTAGAAAAATAACCCACTGGTCGCAAAGAGCCATCTTCTTGTACCTAATTAAGGGAAGCACCTACACAGAAATTGCTGGCATCACTATGCAGCTCAAACGGTTTATAAATATCTGCCTTGACAAGAACTGGGTATGAAGCTAGTGCTTGCTTTAACTTCTCAAATGCTTCTTGACACTCATTGGACCATACAAAATCAACAGTCTGTTTCGTTAACTCAGTGAGGGGGTAAGCTAGTTTGGCAAACTGGGGAACATGTTTACGGTAAAATCCACACATACCCAAAAATTGGCAGAGTTGTTTAACATTAGTTGGGGGTTTACACTCAGTCAGAGCTTGGACATTTTCTGGGTCAGGCTCAATGCCTCTCTCTGAAACTACATGTCCTAAGAATTAAACTTGCTTATGGCCAAATTGACACTTAGTTTAATACCTATCTGTTCAAATCTCTCAAATACTCTGGTTAGTCTTTGCAACAAGGTGGGGAAGTCAGGAGCCCATACTATTACATCATCAAGATAGTTTCGTACCCAGTCTTCAACTGCTAAGGGAGCTAATACTATGTTGACTTCTCGAGTGAAAATGGCAGGACTGGCGGAGAGCCCAAACGGAAGGCGTGTGAACCTCCATAGATTATACCCATCGCTAAAAGTAGTTAGATCTCGGCTACTGTCGTTAAGAATGACCTGATAATACGCATCCTTCAAATCTAATGTGGCATAATACTTGTTTCCCGCAACTTTCTCTACTAATTCGTCAATTCGTGGCAAGGGTTGCATGTCGACCTTCAAATGCTTGTTGACCGCTCGAAAATCTAAGCACATACGCTTTGAACCGTTGGGTTTTGTTACCAGAACAATGGGGGATAACCAGGCGGCAGTCGATGGTTCAATGATATTACGATCCCTCATATCAGTTATCATTTCTTTAATTATCTCTTTTGCTTTCTCTGGGTGTCTATACTGTGGTCCTCTGACAGGATTGTGGTTGGCGAGCTAAATGTTAGCGGGTATACCAGCAATTGACCCTATTTCATGTGGTCCTAAAACAAACAAGGAATCATGAGATAGAATTACTTTCCGCAAATGTTTACTCATGTCTCTGTCTAGATTGTTCCACTGTTGGTTTCTAATTAACTCGTTCAACTTCTCTTGTCTAGTGGTTCCACCTTTTACTTCGTCACATTCCGGTATCATACTGTTGGAAATCTCTTGAACATGTCTGTAATTCTTTACTGGACCGTTGGGAATTCCGGCACAAACTACAGTCAAAGGGTGGTACTCTCTGATCATCACCTACATTTACTTTTAACTGGTTTGAGGATCTCCTCTCCCCTTCTGTTTGAATGGCTAGGTGATGAGGTGCACAAAGGGATAATTCAGTTGAAGACTTGACTTTACACAATTTGTCATAGACCTGTTGAATAGGCCCCAAGTTACTTCCTTTAGAGTCAACACATGAGATTATCTCCTCCGGGATTAACTCATATTCGCCAATGACAGTGCCCGCCCTCAAATACACTGATTTATCGGTACAATTACTTACTGGCAAATATATGCGTGAATCTGGCTGTACTCTAACACATATCTCTGGTTGTTGGTTGAAACTTTTATGTGTAAATCGTACGCTCAGAATTTGACCTTTCTCTACTTTCACTTTGATGGATATGATCGGTGGAGACTCTTCAACTGTGGTGGACAAGGTACATCGGGCTTTAACGACAATCTATTGACGCATTTGATTCCTTTCATGTGCTCTCTCGTCAACACTCCCATATTCATGTGAATGGCCTGCCCAAATGAAAAGTTTCCTTTTACATTCCCATGTTACTCTAAATCTGCCGAAGAGATCCGCTCCGAATAGCAATTCTGCATCAAGGTACTTATCATCAACAACAATAGCCTGGTGTCTGACTTTCAACTGTGGTGTTACTTGGACTGTTATGACTACTTTACCTGTTATTTCTAACTCGTCTCTCGTAACACCCTGGTATCTATGTTTACAAGGTTTGATGGGCTTTGTATTCAAAGTTTTTACTAAACTCTCCTCAATGAAGGTGGCTTCACTACCTGTACCTACGTTAATTTACAGTAAACCAATGCAAGGAGACACATTGGAAGGAACCCTCTTATGTCAATACTTTGGATAAGGCCGACGACTTGAGCGTCGGGGGCAGCATTGACTGTTTCTCCGACACCCTACTTCTAAACAATCCCAACATGAACGTGGGGGTGGATTTAAGGGGCAACTAGAGGTATCATGACTCTGTGTTCGGCAATATGGACAGTCAGGTCCCTGTCGCCTTCCAACTAACTTTTTACGAGGACTTTCCAATAAGGCTACAGCGTATCGATCTCGCTGACTAGTGGTGCCGCAAGGTCCTCCTGTTACGTTACGTTCCGCACTACTGGCTCTTTCAGTCTTTACTGGAGGTTCTTGGTTCGTTTGCTTTTGAACTTGCCTAATACTGGGATACCCACTTCTGTTACCTTTCAGATAGTTGTGTCGAAGTCTCTCTAATCGTGTGACCATCATGTCTACTGGACAACAAGGGGAATAATAATACTTCAATTCCTCCTTCAACTGTTTTGGCAACAGGTGGAACAACTTATCTTTCAACGTTTGTTCTTTACCTTTCATTGGTCCATACCAGCGGATAATGGTTGCGAGAGTTAATTTAAGTTGGCTCAAGAAACTACGGGGATCATCTTCCAAACTGTACTCTAATCGCGCAAATTCCTCCCAGGCATCCTCCAGGGGGATTTGTTTCACAAACAACTTACGCAAGGCTACTTTAAGTTTTTCCCAATCTTCCTCATCGGTATCAAGTTCTACTTGGACCATGGCTTCAACTTGCTCGTCCATACGGTTGGTAGCTACATGCCATCTATCCCTTGAGCTAACTTCGTTATACTCTACTATACTGCCAGACTGGGGGTCACTAATACTAAGGGTAAATACTTAACTCTAATCTTAATTTCTAAGGGTCGCTGCCACCAGACCCTCTCTGGACAGTATGTAACTCGTTAGGTAGCGTGCCGAGTGGACTAGGCATTGGGTTAGGTTTTCCATTGACCAGATCGATAAGGGGAAAGAAGGGTGAAGCCATAACATGTCTTAATTAATTTATTCCTTATAAAGCATACTGGTAAAAAACATACAAATGAGTTGGTCTTCCTCAGAAGAACAACGAAAATGTTGGTTACCCAGATGGGCACCAGACGTCTTGCATTAATGGTGTGTCATCCACATACTTATTGCAGACCAATCTGTGACCACCTTACCTCGGTCATTCCTTCTTACACTAGCCCTTAACACATCAGACTACCCCACCTGTATGGAATATAGGCACGTCGGTTACCATACATAGTAGCACCACCTCAACACACGTGCTACACTCCACCCCTGCAGGTATGGGACTCCTTGTAACTTTTAGGTATACACAACAGGCACCTCGTTCGCACACCGCCCTCGGTAGGTAAGGACGAGGGCTTCACTCAGAGACATACCAGTACTCTTTCTACGCCTGGTATTATAGGTCACTCCCAGTGACGACCACAGAGTTTCTCACGGTTTCCTTATTTTTTCCTACTCATTTGGGGTGGCCTGCTGGGGATCCACCTGGTGGGACGCTCACAGGGATAATGGCTGCCGCGCATCAAGGCACTCCGACCGACCGCATGGGACCTGAGGTGACAGGAGAACGGAGGGTACTGAGAAATAATGCCTGACGGGCGGTTATCACACCCCCTAACACATTACTATTACACTTATACAGCAGGCAAAGCTTTAAACTGTAATAACTTCTATATAAACCTTAATTATGAGGCGGGATATAGCCCAATAGGACACTGACCTGAGGTGACGGTAGAACGGAGGGTACTGAGTGCAGTGCCCCGCCGCTCGTCACCGCGTAGGCCTACAGTTTCCAATCTTTAATTTTTACTTTTATTTCTTACGGTTCTCACCTGAACACTTTTCGGCATATTGTCACTCATGCCTTATAAACACATATTTTAGCCCTAAAGTACAAAATAAGGTAAGGTTCTGGTTTGCTAATTCGTGGGTAAATTCATTGGGTTATATTATCAACACGGTACACTCGAGGAGGGTACAGGATGCGTCTTAAAACAAAGGCAGAATGTTCATGGCGGGGGTGTATCCACTTCACTTAAGACTGCTGTATGTATACTATGTATGCTGTATGTATATTATGTATGCTGTATGTATATTATGTATGTATATTATGTATGTGCTCCATTTATATACACTATTTATTCAGCTTAGAGGCTAGTTGACCCCCATACAGAGTAAGGAGCGCCACCTCTCTTGTGTACATATCTGTTTATCCAGAAAATAGAACCTACGAAAACTCTACAGGTGTTTGTGTTCGCTCCTGTAGATAGAACTTGATACCCAGAACACAAGCATGGCGCAGTGTGTCATTATACTGGACCATTATACAAGTGAAGTGTAAAGTTTGTGGCAAGATCGGCTTATGGACCCCTGCTCTGTGTCAACCACTGCTAATGGCCATCTCTTCAAAGAATTTATAGCAACTTTGAGCAATGTCAGTGACAGTGATTTTCTGTGAAGTGTATAGGGCATTGTGTGTTTAGTGCCATAACTGTGTGACCTTGTTCTAAGGGATTCCCAAGGTGTAAGGCATGTTCAGGGCATGTATGAGGAGTAGAGTTCATTACACCCTCCTCTGACCGTGTCCAGAGGGTGACTGACTGTGATCGCCTCCTCTCCCTCACAGCGAGACACTGCCCGAGACGCGCGCGCGCGCGCACACACACACACACACACACGTATGAACACACTGACTGTGGCCATTCCTTTATATATATTTCATATATATATAATCTACTTATCTGCATTTAATTATTTTTTTTTGTCTTAGATCTTGTTGATACGACGGGCTGACCAGTCAACACTGATTCAAGACACAGTACACAGATTAAGTTATTATGTCTCGTGCCTTACGCAGTCGTGGAGCCACCACCTGGATGAGTCAGCTGGATGACAGCTCGGCAGAGACGGATGACCAGGCTGAACAGGACGCTCCAGCTCCCACAACATCGCGCAGCCCTTCACCTCGATCTTCAGTGTTGCCTTCAGAGATAATTGCTTTAATGAAGTTTATGAGGGATGAAAGGCGTTACGACTTTCCTAAAAGACGTGTGGAGGACGAAGAAAGAAGGCAAGCAGAGACAGAGAGAGACCACCAACGGAGATTGGAAGACAGTGCACGGTTTGAAGCTGTGATATCTCACCTCACTGTTAACCAAGCCCCTGGCTCTAACACTGCCTCGGTATCGACTGGTTCAGATACCTCATCAATGCTTTCTTCACACCCCCCAGCCCCACCTAAAGCAGCCGCTCAAACACCGCCCATCTTGAAGCCTGATGTGAATTTCCAGACTTTTCGTGAATGGCGGCGACGGTGGACTGATTATGCTACAATGGTGGATCTCCAGAGTTTGTCACAGCCTAAACAACTTATTCAGCTGCGTATGTGCCTGTCTTTGGAAACTCAGCGTGTCTTGGAACATACGTTGCAGGTACCTCCGACCTCTTCGTTGTCTGTAGAGGAGGTACTGGATATTCTACAACGGCACATCAAAAGGCAGCGGAACGAAGCTCTATGCAGTAGGGAATTGTTTAGCTGCAGACAGATGGTGAGCGAGACTTTGGATGCGTTTTATGTACGACTCAAGAGAGCCCCAGAAGAGGTAGATATATGCCCAGGTAACCACCAGCAGTGCGAGGAGACCCAGTTGAAGCAGGTGATCCTGATGGGTGTTAAGGACGAGGAGCTTGTCCAACGCCTCACCTCCCTCGACTCTTCCTCTTCTCTTCAGGATGTGTTGACGATATGTCGCTCCTATGAGGCTGCCAGGTGTGCCACCTCTGCCATCCAAGCTCCCCCTACAGCTGTACGTGCTGTGTCCCGGTACAAGAAGGACAAGAAGTCTACTCCAACGCCTTCGCTCACCACGCCCACGCCTCCTTTTGCAACAACTGTTGTAAGCAGCACGGAACACAGGTGTGTCCAGCTGCTGAGTCTACCTGCAACAGTTGTGACCGTAAGGACCACTGGTCACTCACAGTACGGTGCCCAGCCAAACGCGTCCAGTGCAATGTGTGCAGTCGTCTGGGCCACTACGACAAGTGTTGCTCTACCAACAAACCCAAAGGACAGCGTCGGCAGATGCTTCAGCGCCCTTCCACCAGTGAGGGCCGCCCACAGTCTTCCAATCAGAAGCATGACGACCGTGGACAACGCTCGAGCCATATTAGGAACATGTGCTCCCCCTCGCGTCCCAGGATCAAAGTTCGCCAGCACATCAGCGTCATCATGACCTATGGCAGTGTGCCATCCCGTCTTCAGATGTTGCCCGACACCGGCGCTGATGCTACAGTCATCGGTCCCCAGCATTTGCAATGCTTGGGGCTCTCTCCAAGTGATCTAGGACCGCCCCCCAAGGATCTCCGCTTCACGGCAGATGGTTCACAGATGGCCCCAGCCCGAGGTTCACTCCAAGCACAGGTCACCTTTGGCAACAGGTCGTGTCAAGCCTGGATTGATGTGCATAACGGTGTCCCAACTCCTTTGCTGTCCTACAGACATTGTCAAGAGTTGGCCATCATCTCCCAAGGCTTCCCCAAACCTATTCTCAAGGTAAAACACGCCAACAGGGTGCAAGAAGGGAGCAGCAACTACCCTGCTGTCGCCCTACCCCTGCCTCTTGCCAGTGACACCTCTCCTTCGGATGCTCGGAAGTACTTGCTGAAGGAATTCAGCGACGTTCTGGTGACCAAGTCTGCTCTGGAATCCAAGCCTCTCAAGAAGATGGTAGGCCCCCCGATGAGGACCCACCTGAGGGACGACGCGAAGCCCTTCGCTATCTACACCCCTCGACTGGTCTCCCTGGCCTTCCACGAGGCGGTCAAAAACGAGCTGGACTCCATGGTCGCCCAAGAAATTATTGCACCAGCCGGCGATGACCCGTCTCCATGGTGTTACCCTATGGTAGTCGTCGCAAAACCCAAAGGTGGTGTTTGGATCACCACTGACCTCTCCAAGCTCAACAGCCAGGTGTCTCGTCCTGCGCACCCTTCTCCCACGCCCTTTGCAGCTATACGCAGTGTGCACCTGAAGGCGCGCTTCTTCACGACGATGGACGCCCTGTGTGGATACTGGCAGATAGAGCTTGCCGAAGAAGACCGACCACTTACAACTTTCATCACCCAGCATGGACGTTACAGTTATTGCCATGGCTCCATGGGATTCGCCGCTACAGGAGACGCTTTCTGTCTTCGAGGTGATATGGCTCTACAAGGTCTGGCAAACTGCGTGAAAGTGGTCGACGACATACTCATGTACGATGAGGATTACATGGATCACCTCTGCCGTATCTACAAGGTACTCAACAGGTGCCGGAAGCACAGCATCACCCTAAATGCCGACAAGTTTGTTCTGGCCAGCTCTTCAGTGGACTTTTGTGGGTATACCCTCTCAGGGAATGGTATTGCAGCTGACCCGGAGAAAGTCCGCACCATCACGGATTTTCCCACCCCTGCTAACCTCACTGACTTGAGGTCCTTCATCAGTCTCGTCAACCAGTTAGCAGAGTTTTCGCCGGACATCTCCGCAGCTGCTCAACCACTTCGCCCCCTCATGAGCCCCAAGAGGACATTCCTGTGGACCCCCGACCACGACAAGGCCTTCCAGCAAGTGAAACAGGCCCTGTCTAGTCCACCTGTCCTCGCCACGTTTGACCCAGCCTTGCCGACGGTTCTGCAGACAGATGCCTCACGCTTATACGGCGTGGGATACGCCCTATTGCAGGATCATGGTGGAGGGCAGTTCTGGCTCGTCCAGTGTGGCTCGCGTTTCCTCTCTGACACCGAGACGCGCTACGCCACTGTTGAGTTGGAGCTGTTGGCTGTGGTTTGGGCGATGTCCAAGTGCAGGTTTTACCTCATAGGCTTGCAACCCTTTCACCTAGTGACCGACCATCGCCCGCTTGTCCCGATCCTCAACCACTACACGCTGGACGCCGTTGAGAACCCTTGCCTCCAGAGTCTGAAAGAGAAGCTCTCGGCGTACACCTTCACAGCAGTGTGGCGTGCTGGTAAGGAGCTCTGCATCCCTGATGCCTTATCCCGCTCTCCTGTCAGCCGCCCTACTCCAGAAGACCATGTGCTCGACGCCGACCTCGCTCTTTCCGTCAGGACTGTGGTGACTCTACACGCCATCCAATCCCTTCGTTCGGACCTGTCACCAGATGACGACAAGGCAATGGAGGACCTTCGAACAGCGGCCCGAGATGACCCTTCCTACGTCCGACTCGTTGAGTGTGTGAGGAATGGATTCCCTAGCGACCGCTACGACCTTCACAACACCCTGCTCCCGTATTGGAAACTCCGCGATGAACTCTGCTGCAACGGGGACCTTGTTCTGTACGGAGCACCTGTAGTTGTCCCTGCTGCCTCATGTCCCCACGTCTTGGCTCGCCTTCATGACAGTCACCGTGGAGCTGAGGCCACCAAACGACGTGCACGACAGACTGTGTTCTGGCCCGGCATCGACTCCGACATCTCCAATGTTGTCCATGCGTGCGAGCCCTGCCAAGTATTACAACCCAGCCAGCAGCAGGAACCTTTCATGAGTGACGACAACCCCACCCGCCCCTTTGAGTCTGTGTCGGCCGACTTTTTCTGTGTGTCAGGAAAGTCCTTCCTGGTTATCGTCGACCGTCTCTCTGGTTGGCCGGTTGTCATCAAGTGCGGTAATGACACGACGTTTGCCACCACCATCAGCAAGTTCCGCCACTACTTCCGTGACGTGGGCGTTCCTGTGCGCCTGCAAACCGACGGAGGGCCCCAGTTCACAAGCCGGGACTTTGCTGTGTTCCTTGACAGATGGGGAGTCCGGCATGTGTTGTTATCGCCCCATTACCCGCAGTCCAACGGCCACGCTGAGGCTGCTGTCAAATCCCTGAAACACCTCATCCTTAAGGTGGCCCCTTCTGGGAACATTGACTGCGAGGCCTTCGACCGGGGTCTTCTTGAACTCCGCAACACACCTAACTACACAGGATGCTCCCCTGCCCAGGTCTTGTATGGACGCCCCCTTCGTTCTTGTGCCCCTGCTCACCCTCAATCCTTCTCCAAGGAGTGGCAGGCCAAGACAGAGGATTGTGATCGCCGAGCCGCCGAACATGTTCAAGACGTCGTCGCCCGCCACAACGACCACGCCCGTCCTCTCCCCAGGTTGAGTGTCGGCACCCAAGTCCGTGTTCAGGACCCGACCTCCCTACGTTGGGACAAAGTGGGCGTAGTCATGGGTCTCGGTAGGTCACGGGACTACCAGGTGCGGTTACCCAGTGGTCGTGTGTGGTGGAGGAACCGCCGTTTTCTCCGCCCTGTAACAACGCCTTCTGCTGACCCCGCCACCAGTGTTGAGTCCCATACCCTTCCCAGTGATCAAGTCCTTCGACTCTCAGAACGAATCCAAAAGAAAAGGTCCGCTCAAGACTTTGCTATGAGCGTATAGGGGGGAGGGAGGTGGATGTATATTATGTATGTTGTATGTATATTATGTATGTGCTCCATTTATATACACTATTTATTCAGCCTAGCTAGCAGCGTGTGGCAATGTATTTACCATGTCCCACATGCTTAATTAATGTGCCTGGCGACATATGGAAGCTGTTAATGTATCACTTGCCACATGTCGCCCAAAAGGCTAGTTGACCCCCAGACAGAGTAAGGAGCGCCACCTCCCTTGTGTACATATCTGTTTATCCAGTAAATAGAACCTACGAAAACTCTACAGGTGTTTGTGTTCGCTCCTGTAGAGAGAACTTGATACCCAGAACACATGCACACCCCAATGCCTTCTCTTCTCCCTTCTCCTCCACCCCCATTCTAATTCCCATGATCATCATCATCATCCAGGAGCCTTGTACATACACACCTCAAAGTAAGTGTACTTTTCTACCTTTTTTGTTGAATTTAGGGAATTTTCGGTGACCTGGAACCAATTACCCAAAAACCCATTGAAACAATGGTTACGGTTAATGAGTTTTTCGGTTAACGAGCAACCAGCTGGAACGGATTGTGCTCGTTAACCGAGGGACCACTGTATGGTGAGTCACTTGTAGAATAATTTGATGAATAACTTGGAGTTAGGGGTATATTTATATACAGCAAAGGTGCTGTTACAATCTAGTAAGCCAACCAAACCTTTCTTAACCTATTGTGAAGACTGTGTATTGTAATACTGTACTGTATTACCTTTTGTGTAGATATTAGTTATTAATAAGAACTGAGTCACATAGGTAATGCAGTTAATATTATTCTTTATAAGTAAGAATTATTTATTTGCTTCATTGTACAGAAATTTATAACAATCTAATGTTGTAACTTCACTCTCCCTTCACTTGCTGAACAGTTCTCTGGGATTCATTATTCTTTGTGGATAGTAATTTTTTCCTCCCAAAGTCTTGAGTAGGTGGACACTTCCGTGACACCTGGAATGACACAAGGAAGCTCCTGCAAGATGCACACTATAAAACTGTTTCCACATTCTGATGAAAAGGTGAAGCAGCTGAGAGGCTACAGGGTTTACCTTCAGTCTTAAGGGTTGGTCGTTAGTACCCAAAACACCCCCAGTCATTCCAGCAGTTAGTGAGTACTGTACTGACTCTAGTTAGGGAAGTACGGCTATTTGAGTACAGTACAGTACAGAGCCAGCCAAGTTGTCTCTTGGGTAAGTATCTATATTTACCAGTAAGTCTTTTATCAACTATGGAATTCTGAAAACTTCAACATTGTAATACTTTTTACTTTACTTTTATCCTCTTCACCACTGATCGGCTCGTTAGCCACTTGGGTGATCGGTCACATCTCTGATTACTTTTCCTTCTCTTTTATCCTCTTCACAAAAGATAGGCTCGTTAGCCGCTTGGGCGATCAGTCACGTCTCTGTTACGCAATGTTGGCAAGTACTGGGCATGCACTGGCTCCTGAATGTACCTGAACCTGCTCAAAGTAAGGACACTGGACTGAGTAGTGCCCCTTGAGATGCCTATACACCTCAACTAGGTCACCCCTTGCCCGTCTGTAGTATAAGCTAGGCAAGTTCAGGTGCTCCAATCTCTTAGGGTAGCTGAGGTGCCGAAGTGCAGGCACCAGTCTGGTGGCCCTCCTTTGAACATTTTCAACCAACTGACAGTCCCTAGCATATCTCGGGGACCAGATGGGGTGACAGTACTCCAGATGGGGAAGCACTTCACTCTTGAAGATCGTTACGAGGGACGGACCGTCTAGATATCTGAACGACCTTCTTATAAGACCCAATAATTTATTTGCCTGATTTACCTTCTCCCAATGGCCCGAGAACTTCAGCTCATTGTCAACCAACACACTTAGGTCCTTCTCACATTCAGTCTCAAATAGTGCAGTTTCTTCATCCCGTTGGGACATATGATACGCCTCCTTACCGTTGGTACACCCCAGGTGCATCCTCTTACACCTCTGACATTGAATCTCAGCAGCCATTTCTTCGACCATTCTTGGAGCCCACAGAGGTCCTTCTGCAGCTCTTCACAGTCTGCTTGGTTCTTTGTGTAGGTTATGTATATAAGCTACTGTGCCGAGTAGCAACCCTGTATATAAGCTACTGTGCCGAGTAGCAACCCTGTATATAAGCTACTGTGCCGAGTAGCATTTATATATATCGTCACGTGGCAACACTGCAAGTTATGTGGCAACATTGCCCCGAGGCTGCCATATGGCAAGGCAGCCTTAGTCTGACTGTGTGAGCCGTGCATGGCACACGCGAGTCACCACTTGTATTTCTCTCATCCATAATAAACGGACTTCAGTGTTACACAGTGTTTCCCTACCCATCACTGCATTCTTCAGGGAACGCAAGTAACTTTCATGGCGCAGGGTCTAGGATCTGTGGACTTACAAAGTGTGTGAACTATGCCGACACAGTTACGTCTGCCGATGATGCGTCGACTCATAGTGTGTTGTGTTGTGTTGCGCTGTGTTTCGCCGCGATGTGCTGTGTTGGGCCGTCAAAGTGCGTTTTAGTGACGGTGGCAGTGTTAGTGTCAGTGTATTAATGTGTGTCTAGAGCTGAGAGTTGAGCATTGGCCTGTTTTTTGTGGTACCCACGGAGCACCCCGGCGTACACCCTTCTCGTGTGACATCCCGGGAGAACTGACGGTCTCACCCCCACCCCCAGCGGCTCTAGCCACCGGCCATAAGGCCACCATGCTCCGCTCTCTCAGACACACACTCACACACACACACACACACACTCGCTCACGGACAGAACAGTGGACTATATGCGTATTTCTGCTCTGTTTATGTCATATATATGTGGTTCGAGCTGTTGAGGCGCCACTTTATATACTAAACAGTGCCGTCCACGCACACACTAAGATGGGAGGTAAGAAGGGACAACGTCAAGATGGGAGACACAACTCCCCACCACCTTTTCCTCCATCTCCAGTGACGGACATTGCCACAATTCTGAGGTGGATGGACGACCAGGACGAGAGACGCAGAGAGATGGAATTTCAGAGGGAGGAGACACGAAGAGAGGAGGAAAAGTTGCGTTTTGAGGCACTATTGGCGACCCTGGCGCTAACCCACCCTCCCTCACTCGCAGGTAGCGGGCATATAGGCGCCAGTACCCTCCCTCCTCCACCACACCAGCATCCTCCAGGTACTCTTGCTACCCCAACAGCTCCCAAGGCATCTGTTCAACCCCCACCTGCCCTCTCACCAGACGTCACGTTTCAGCTTTTTCGTGAGTGGAGGCGGCGTTGGACAGATTACTCCACGATGGTGGACCTTGACAGCATGCCTCCAAACAAACAGCTCATCCAACTGCGGATGTGTTTGTCGCTGGAGACCCAGAGAGTTTTGGAGCACACGTTGCAAGTGCCTCCCGATTCTACCTCTTCAGTGACGGATGTGCTCGACCTTTTACAGGAGCATGTTAAGGGTCGGAACAATGAGGCTTTGCGTAGTCGTGCCTTCACCAGCTGCAAGCAGGCGGAGAACGAATCCTTTGACGACTTTTTTGTACGCTTGAAGAGTTTGTCAGAGGAGATCGACGTCTGCAAGGCGCACAGCCGGGAATGTGAGTAAGCCTGGATCAAGCACGGGATCTTGACAGGTGTCAGGCACGAAGAGTTGATGCAGCGACTCATCCCCCTGGACGCTTCCTCCACACTCCAGGTGGTAGTGACTGAATGTCGGTCATACGAGGCCACCAAGTCCGCCACCTCTGCCTTACGGGCCCCACCTGCTGTGAGAGCTATCTCACAATACAAGAAGGATAAGAAGGCGGCCAACAACGCGAAGGCTGCCACACGTTCTTCCACGCCTCCGCCTAGTGCTTCCTGTGGCAGCTGTGGAAAGCAGCACAGCCCCAAGACTTGCCCGGCCGCCGACGCACTGTGTCGTGGATGTGACTGTAAGGACCACTGGTCTAACACAGACAGGTGCCCTGCACGAGGCCGCAAGTGTCAGGCCTGTGGTCGCTATGGACACTACGACAAGTGCTGCCGCCAACCCAAGCCCAAAAGCCCGAGACAAGAACAGCAGCGCACTTCCCTCGAGGTGGTTCGCACGCAGCCCCCTCCAGATGGCCCACGCAGCCCCAAGCAGCAGCGGAGTCACATCAGGAGGGTGGAATCGACCACACGCCCCAGGGCTACCCCTTCCCCTACCATCCGCGTCGCCGTCACATACGGTGATGTGTCGGGTCACATCGAGGTGATACCGGACACGGGCGCCGATACTACGGTGATTGGGTTGAAGCACCTCCAGAAACTGGGCCTCACCAAACGCGGCCTGGGACCACCGCCGCAGGTGCAGTACTACAATGCGGACGGTTCCCAGATGCCGGACGCTGTGGGCTCCTTTCAAGCTGAGATCACCTACGGCGACAGGTCGTGTCACGGATGGATCGACGTGCAGCCTACTCTCGCTACACCCTTGTTGTCGTGGGAGCACTGCAAGGAGTTAGGCGTGGTGCCCAGAGATTTCCCTGAGCAGATCCCAGCTGCTTGGTACACCGCCAACAGGGTGCGGGAATCAACGAGCGACGCGCCTGGCGCTGCCGCACAGAGCTGCCCAGAACCCGCGTCCACTCCCGCCCCACCTCCACCCAAGTCACGGCTGCTTCCTCTTCACAGCGAGACGTCTCCTTCAGCCGCAAGGGCCTACTTCCTGAAGGAGTACTCGGACGTGCTGGTGACGAAGGAGGCCCTACGGACCGCGCCACTGAAGGCTATGGCGGGTCCGCCTATGAGGATACACCTGCGGGAAGATGCACAGCCGTTTGCCATACACACTCCCCGGTTGATTCCTCTCGCCTTCAGGGATTCAGTCAAGTAGGAACTGGATTCCATGGTGGCCCAGGGTGTCATCGTACCCATTGGTGACGACCCATCCCCTTGGTGCCACCCTCTAGTCGCTGTGGCTAAGACTAACGGTGGAGTGCGGATTACTACCGACTTGTCTAAGCTTAACAGCCAGGTGTCATGTCCCGCCCACCCTTCACCCACACCTTTTGCAGCTATACGGAGTGTGGATCCGAAGGTACGGCACTTCTCGACGATGGACGCCCTCTGTGGTTACTGGCAGATCCCACTGAAGAAGGAGGATCAGCCACTGACCACTTTCATCACGCCTTACGGACGCTTCCGCTACTGCCGTGGCCCTATGGGATTCGCTGCCACGGGGGACGCCTTCTGTCTCCGTGGTGACATGGCACTTCAAGGCATGACCAACTGCGTGAAGGTAGTGGACGACGTCCTCCTCTACGATGAGGACTACCTGACGCATCTTCGCTGCATCGACGAGGTACTGACCAGGTGTAGGATGCACGGCATCACTCTGAATGCCGAGAAGTTCGTCTTGGCCGCACCTGCAGTGTCTTTCTGCGGCTACTGACTCTCAAGGGATGGCATTGCTGCGGACCCGGAGAAAGTTCGCGCCATAGCGGACTTTGCGAAACCTGCCAACCTTACGGATCTCAGGTCTTTCATGGGCCTGGTAAACCAGCTGGCAGAATTTTCTCCTGACGTCTCCGCCGCTGCCGGGCCTCTCCGCCCCCTGAGGACGTTCACGTGGACCCCTGACCACGACCTCGCCTTTCATAAGGTGAAGGAGGCCCTGTCAAGTCCACCTATCCTCGCTACTTTCGACCCAGCGCTCCCCACCATCCTCCAGACAGACGCCTCGCGCCTGTATGGAGTTGGTTACGCCCTTCTCCAGGATCACGGTGGAAGAAAGTACCGGCTCGTACAGTGTGGCTCTCGCTTCCTCACCGATGCTGAGTCTCGCTACGCTACCATCGAGCTGGAGCTGCTGGCAGTGGTATGGGCCTTATCGAAGTGCAAGTTCTACTTGATTGGCCTACAGCACTTCGACCTCATCACAGACCACAGGCCCTTGGTCCCCATTCTTAACCACTATTCGCTGGATGCCATCGAGAATCCCCGCCTCCAGAGCCTGAAGGAGAAGATTTTGGCCTTCGTCTTCACCACGGCTTGGCGCGCAGGTAAGGAGTTGTGCATCCCGGATGCCCTCTCCCGCTCCCCAGTCAGCCGCCCTACACCTGAAGACGAGATGGTCAGCACCGAGGCCGGTTTCTCCGTCAGCAACATCGTCACCTTGCAGGCCGTACAGTCCCTCGCCAGCACCCAGGCCTCAGTGTTGCCACCCGACAGCGATCTGGCCCTTGAGGAACTACGCACCGCGGCACGCGACGACCCCTCCTACACTCAGCTCTTGGAGAGTGTGAGGACTGGGTTCCCTCGCGACCGTTTTGACCTCCACAACGCCCTACGCCCGTATTGGAAGATACGTGAGGACCTCTACGCAGATGGGGACCTCGTCCTGTACGGTGCCCGTGTGGTCGTCCCTGCAGCTCTCCGTCGTCGCGTTCTGACCCGCTTACACGACAGCCATCGTGGAGCAGAGGCCACCAAGCGCCGCGCAAGGCAGG